>BPLS01000348.1:94521-182311 GCA_019656275.1 Rhododendron kiyosumense | reverse complement strand
AACCAATCTTGGTCTAGATAACAGAGGATCTAAAGAGATCCATGGCTAAACCCGTAAAAAATTAAACATCACTGGAATCTGAAGGCAAAACAACAACAAATCAACTAAAATCTAATAGGTCTCCTGGACAAAAACCATAAGGGTCACCGGCCTAAACAGGAAGAGAATCGAACACCACCGAACCACGGCGATCGACAACCAGTCTTCATCCAGCCAAAACTACTGAGCAGCCCAAACAAACACCACCGAACCACCAACCCCAACAACACCACCACCGAACCCCACCAGCCTAAAAAATAGCCATCCAGACACACAAAGACCACCAACATGCTTGCGACCTTAATGTGCGTTGCAATAAGAACGCCCCAAGCGTAGGGCTAGGTCGGCTGCAGCATAATAAACTCGGAAGTCCGAGATCGAATCCACAGGGAGCCAATGGAGCTAGGCCGGAAGGTTTGCTTTAGGAAGGGTTTTTAGCGTTAGGACCGCCAACCTTTAGATTTGGCGTTGAGACGGCCAACTTTTGAGTGATGAAAATTCTCTCTACCTCCTAATTTTAATTGAAAATGAAGATTGACTAGAAAATAAAAGCGGCAAGATCAAGGGGATTAATCCACCCATAACTTAGGCCGTTTAATGCTTCTCTTTGATAACTCAAGTGAGAGTCATTGTCATTTGATCTCACTCGGATGATTTAACCATGAAAATCAAGTTTAACTCATACAATGGGGTTTGGAAATGGATGCAAGCTCGATTGGGCATTTTATCGAACACAAAGAGAGCCATGGTTCCAAGCATTGGGTGTGCCAAGAGACTTGTCTACACCCAATCAAAGAAATTAACATCTCTAGGTTTAGACCAAAGATTAGAGCTTAATAAGTTCTTTGAGGCATTTTGGCAAACACTTAGAGTGACATAGCTCCAAGTATTATATGTGGCAAGAGATTAAGTCCTTGCCTACATATAATCAAAGAGATTAACAACCCTAGGTTTTGTTACATAAAGATAAGAACTTAATCCATTCACAAACCACATTAAGCACAAGAAATGAGAGAAACCATTAAACTACCCAAGTCATGGGGTAGAAATCACCCCATGACCAAGCCAAGGAGGCTACCCCTCCATTAGAGGTGAACAAAGCAAGAAAGATGAAGGAAATGCTAGAAACATGGTGAAAAATGAGATTAAAAACTAAAACATGTATTGAAATTAAGAGTACTTACATGATTCTTGAAGAAATTACATGGGAAATGGATATCTAAGCTCAATCCATGGAGGAATGAGGCAAAACCTAAGGAGGGAGGTAGAGAGAGAAAGGGAAGGAGGAGAATATGCCCTAATTTCGTGCATAAAGAGTATATATAGCCCCCATCCAAGATAATTGCAAAATTGCCACTGAAACATTTGCAGACTGGGCTCCTACCGGTAGGGATTGATCTCCTACCGGTAGGAGTTCTTCGGAGCAAAGTTGTGGCCTCGCTGGATTGGTTTCCTACCGGTAGAACTATTCACCTACCGGTAGGACTATTCACAGATTTTTGCCTTTGGCTTGCTGAACTTCGCGGGCTCGCTCCGGACACTCCCGAACTCGGTTTTGGGTGTTTTTCGAACCGTTGGAAAGCTTGTTGAGTCTACTTTCTAACCCAAGTGGTTTGGATCAAAAGTAACTTTTACATCAAAAGATATGACGATTCTACCCTCAGTTGGTCGGAAAATAAATTGCTTTGGGTAACATCTTCACATCTCCCTCACTTCCCTTGACCCTTGGACATCCCGAGTATGCTTCAAAGCTTCTTTTCATGACTTTTGGGACTCGGTCACGAAGTGCCACGTGGTCTTGGGTACTTGGACAAGCTTGGGGCTATCCATGGCCTACAAAAACGCTTTATTCACACGATTAACCTATAAGGGCCAAAAACACTAACTCCGTGCAATATCATCTAATTAAAGTAAATTATGCACGAGAGAGGGACAAAAATGGTATCGATAAGCCCATTTATTTACACTATCGAGGGCTTATCACACCCCCCAACTTGGACTTTGCTAGTCCCTAGCAAACTTGAACAAAAAGTATATAACTAATGCTATGCAATCCTCCCCCGAAACAAGATACAACAACTATGCTCAACTTAGGATACGGCAAGAGTCCACAATCAACACCCCTTCGAACTCAATTAATCACATGCAACCCACATACGTGCATACAATGAACTAAGGTGAACAAATCATGCCAACGGCCAAGCAACACACATCCACCTTGAATTTCAATTCCAGGACTCAAAAGAACGTACTTTGATATGAACTTGAACGAAATAATAAACTAGAACATCCCATGTTAAGCGCTAGCAAAAACCGCAATAGCAAGAAACAAAAAGCTATGCATGCTAATCAAAAGAGCGCCAACAAAGAGAGCTAAGCAATTATTCACAAACAAACTAAGCTAACGGAAATTTCATACTAGATTAGCATTCAATATCGACCATGCATCAAAAGGAGTTAAACGAGCGTACATTAGGATCAACAAAGGACTTTAGCAGCTTATAATGACCTTGGTGCCAAGAAAAGGGAAACCAAAAGGGTAGTGGCCATAAAATTTCTGCTTGGTTTCTACCACCTTTGGCCAATACCATCCCCTAAACTACCCAACCACGGCCACAAGCCGGCCGAACACCAAACAATGTTATGAAAAATAAAGAAAAACTACTAATTATGTCCTACTAGAACTACTACCACCGACTCCACCACTCCTAGTTGTCCTCCTCATCCGGCTCCTCATAGTATTGAGCCTTGAGCTCCCCCTTCTCATCGGACTCTTTTCTCATCCAAAATACATGCTAGCCCGGAGGTCTAACCAATCCTCTCATCATAGTAGTCACCACTCTTTCGAATCCGATTTTGCTCTTTCATAGCATTTTCTTGATTTTTCTTTAAGGAAAGGGTCATTTGAGATGAGATTTGTAGTGAGAGATATTAAGGGGCCAATTTCCAAGAGCTTTGGAGAGGGAGATGAGAATTTGGGGCTTTAGCTTTTGAAGTGGGAAAGGAGAGATAGGGGATCACGTATCAATTCTTCGCTCTTTTGCATCCCAACCACTTCTATTTGGTTCACACCATCCCAAAGCACCTTAGATCATTGAAACACAATTTCACACAACCCTCCAAACATCCGGTTCCCTAAGCTTGAGCAATAAACGGTGACTCAGACTTCGGTTCAAAATTAAGGACAAAGGGACTCTTTTGTGGTTTTATCATGCAAAAATTGCCTCGTATCATTTCCTACGTACGCCAATCAACTCCAATATGATGCATAAAAGATATCTAAACTACTCAAGTATGAACAAACGGATATTATTTACGCAAGTGCGGAAAGAGACAAACAAGCATGGGATGCTTCAAAACGAACTTCAACTCTAAGCAATGCATGCCACTTGACACACCTTGGAGCTCAATTTGTTCAACAAAGTTCACATATATGCATGCAACATGGATTCAACACATGATCAAATTCGACGGGGTGCACGACTCTTGCCATTATTAGGAAAATTAAGCATAATCTAAGTATCTAGCACTTGAATTTCCTAATTACAAGGGAAAATTGCACAAAAAATTTTAAAATTTTCTATGCAAAATCGAAAACGCAAACCATATATAATCTATCCCCCCCAACTTGAAATATGCAGCGCCCTCGATGCAAAGAGACAAAATATAAGGAGAGGGATAAAACAAAATGTACCGCAGGGGTGGAATGTCAACCACCCTATACCTCGACCAAGTTGGAGGATTTTGCGCCATTGTCTCCTTTCGTCATCGGAACTTCTTCCAAAGCTTACTCCTGCAAAAAACTTTAGAACCAACTACGTACTTGGAGACAAACGACATTAGTACCAACTTGCTATGTTAGCCAAGTCCAAAAATTGACAAGTAAAATTAAATCCACCAAATCTTCACGCGATTGCACGGGTACTACTTTTCTCCCCATCTCTCACTCAAAGAGCAGTAGAACAAGTCATACAACAACAGCTAGAGATAGGTGGCTATACCAGACCATCAAAAGAGAAAAAGAAAGAAAAGAAAAAAAAAATAGAATGCCAAATTCAAACATTTTCAGCCAAACGTGGATTTCGAACATTGATTGTGCCATCAAGAGCTATTACCATGAGCACATCACTCCACTCCAAAATCTTGGTCAAAAATTGAATTCGGCCATACCACAAAATAAGATACTTTGAGTAGCGCAATTGCGGAAGTCGTTTTAAAAATTTAAGTTCAACCAAGTGCGCATTCCAAACTAGATTGATTTTCAGACTATTGACAAAATCGACAATGTAAGGATGGTAAACCAAATCAAAGTCATCAATACCAAGAAAATCAATCAGTTCAACTTCAACAAAATCGTTGGATGGTGGAGACTCAATAGGAGTGCCGACAACATCTACAGAATTCTCATGAGGAGAACATTGGACATTAAACTCATCACAGCATCCTAATTCTGAGGGTTTTTTCACATCGAAACCAACCTCTTCGATAATGATAAGTGGCTCTATTTCCTCTTCCTCAGCATTTAAGTTGGCATCCTTAACATTGACATCATAAACCCAAGATTCTGAACTTTCGGCCAATTGATCAAAGTAATCCCAATTTTCACTAGCGGTTTTATCCGAAAATACACCATCAAACATCTTATCTACAAGCTGACGCGTTGTAGAATTTAAACTATTATAGAAAATGGGAATAAGGTGCCTTGTTTCACAGCAGTGCTGCGACCAATAGAGTATGGGATATCTAAACCGCCACCAACAACACGCAAAAGACTCTTCATCAAGTTGATAAAAATTTACGATTTCACATAACAGCATATGAGTCTCATGAATAGGGGAAAACTTTTTGAAAAATTTATTTTCCATATCTTGCCATGTAACTATTGATCCTGGGTTCAATGAATCAAACCAACTCTTAGCCCTATCTTTCAAAGAGGATGGAAATAGCTGGAGTAAGACCACTTTATCATTCATGCAAAGCTCCTCAAGTTCTACGATATGCGCACATGGATTTTCAAAAGCTAAGCCATGAAAAGGGGGCAACACTTGAAGCATGCTTGGCTTAGCACAAAAAGCACTGGCGGTTGCCATTCTACTTCAAAATAAAGACAAAATTAAAAACAAAAGATGGAATACTTACAGTGTGGTGTAAAGCAATATGTCCAAGTTAGCTACCAATTGATTCCCCGGCAACGGCGCCAAAAATGCTTGCGACCTTAATGTGCGTTGCAATAAGAACGCCCCAAGCGTAGGGCTAGGTCGGCTGCAGCATAATAAACTCGGAAGTCCGAGATCGAATCCACAGGGAGCCAATGGAGCTAGGCCGGAAGGTTTGCTTTAGGAAGGGTTTTTAGCGTTAGGACCGCCAACCTTTAGATTTGGCGTTGAGACGGCCAACTTTTGAGTGATGAAAATTCTCTCTACCTCCTAATTTTAATTGAAAATGAAGATTGACTAGAAAATAAAAGCGGCAAGATCAAGGGGATTAATCCACCCATAACTTAGGCCGTTTAATGCTTCTCTTTGATAACTCAAGTGAGAGTCATTGTCATTTGATCTCACTCGGATGATTTAACCATGAAAATCAAGTTTAACTCATACAATGGGGTTTGGAAATGGATGCAAGCTCGATTGGGCATTTTATCGAACACAAAGAGAGCCATGGTTCCAAGCATTGGGTGTGCCAAGAGACTTGTCTACACCCAATCAAAGAAATTAACATCTCTAGGTTTAGACCAAAGATTAGAGCTTAATAAGTTCTTTGAGGCATTTTGGCAAACACTTAGAGTGACATAGCTCCAAGTATTATATGTGGCAAGAGATTAAGTCCTTGCCTACATATAATCAAAGAGATTAACAACCCTAGGTTTTGTTACATAAAGATAAGAACTTAATCCATTCACAAACCACATTAAGCACAAGAAATGAGAGAAACCATTAAACTACCCAAGTCATGGGGTAGAAATCACCCCATGACCAAGCCAAGGAGGCTACCCCTCCATTAGAGGTGAACAAAGCAAGAAAGATGAAGGAAATGCTAGAAACATGGTGAAAAATGAGATTAAAAACTAAAACATGTATTGAAATTAAGAGTACTTACATGATTCTTGAAGAAATTACATGGGAAATGGATATCTAAGCTCAATCCATGGAGGAATGAGGCAAAACCTAAGGAGGGAGGTAGAGAGAGAAAGGGAAGGAGGAGAATATGCCCTAATTTCGTGCATAAAGAGTATATATATCCCCCATCCAAGATAATTGCAAAATTGCCACTGAAACATTTGCAGACTGGGCTCCTACCGGTAGGGATTGATCTCCTACCGGTAGGAGTTCTTCGGAGCAAAGTTGTGGCCTCGCTGGATTGGTTTCCTACCGGTAGAACTATTCACCTACCGGTAGGACTATTCACAGATTTTTGCCTTTGGCTTGCTGAACTTCGCGGGCTCGCTCCGGACACTCCCGAACTCGGTTTTGGGTGTTTTTCGAACCGTTGGAAAGCTTGTTGAGTCTACTTTCTAACCCAAGTGGTTTGGATCAAAAGTAACTTTTACATCAAAAGATATGACGATTCTACCCTCAGTTGGTCGGAAAATAAATTGCTTTGGGTAACATCTTCACATCTCCCTCACTTCCCTTGACCCTTGGACATCCCGAGTATGCTTCAAAGCTTCTTTTCATGACTTTTGGGACTCGGTCACGAAGTGCCACGTGGTCTTGGGTACTTGGACAAGCTTGGGGCTATCCATGGCCTACAAAAACGCTTTATTCACACGATTAACCTATAAGGGCCAAAAACACTAACTCCGTGCAATATCATCTAATTAAAGTAAATTATGCACGAGAGAGGGACAAAAATGGTATCGATAAGCCCATTTATTTACACTATCGAGGGCTTATCACAACACCGAACCATTCTTCAATAGGCGCTAGGTTGTTTGCCCACCACCATCACCCACCAGATCTAGAGCATCCAGATTGGTACAGAACCGAATGGGGGAAACCCGCCGGTAGAAGAGAAAACGGAAAAACAGATGAAAAACAGAAAACCCCCTTACACCAACCCCACACCTTATCAAGCTCGCCGCCGGACCAGGAACAACAAATCTGGAGACAAAGGAAGAGGAACGGGACAGAGGAGCCACCATCTACCGACAGAGCCAGCCTGAGGAACCCTCGCTGTCCTAACGAACTGTCACCAATATTTAGACCTGTAACCAGTTAAAAAAATTGGATGATAGAGCTTTGCGCTCCTTGTTAAAAATAATTTACAATTTAATCCTACGAAGTTATGCAAAAATAAAATAAAATCTTAAAACACTTAATGCCTACATAAATTTCAATTTCCAAATTAGCTAATCAAATGAAATAGAACGATCCTAGAAGAGATATAATGAGTTCTGAGTGATTTGGAGGAGGATGTAAATCAATTTCTAAACAAGACCGGATAACGAGCAGAAGACGCCCAGGTCCATTTATTGGATAGTTTGAAAATTGGCCCAGGCCCAGTCTAGATAGGAGAATCCGGTTGGCCCAGGCCCAGTCTACTAACATGGGCCTTGATTTGCTAGAGTCCGGTTGAGAACTTACATGGACCTTGGTTGTGTAATTACATGGGCTTTGACTTGTTAGTATGGCCTGACGATATGGAGAGTTGTCCAATTGTCTTTCGGGGACTTTTTGGGAAAAACAAGAGGAGAAAATAGAAGGAAAAATAACGGCTCAGAACGTGTTTCGATAATTAATACCTGTTAAGGATAAGTTAAGAATATTTGTTAATGCTAAAAAATGTCATTGGCAGGTATTAATTATCAAAACACATCATTGGCCGTAATTGTCCCAAAATAGAAGCAATCAGAGGTTGGAAACTCGCAATTAGTTGGACAGGGCCCAAGTTTAAGTGTCCATAGCCCTTCATTAGAGCTAATTAAACATACTTTTAACACCATCCACACGTGCTGAATTCATAACTTCGGTCCCGACGTAGGTGTAAATTATGGTGACTATAATAGACTATTGAGATCAGAATGGGCTGGGAAAGAATAGTAGAAAGCCTTTATAAAAAGGGCCACTAGTCTCATTCAGATCCAAAATTCGAAAAATTATTTCGTGATTTTGGGGCACCGTCACGTGGTGACCCGAGACCCCTCAACACTGCACATTTATAGGTCCCATCTCTATATAAATACGTGGACGTTACTGAAACGTGTACTATGCGAAGTGTTGGGGCACCCCCCGAATAATTACTCAATGAATCTATGTATAGGAAAAGGAATCAACAAAAGTGATTGTCACATGGTGTTGGCTTTTTCTCGGCCAAACAGAAATAAATGCAGAATTAATTCTCGGCAGTGACCGTGACAGAATCTTTGGGTGAAGATTAGTACAAAATTAGGCAAGTAGTATTATAGGATGATTTTGGTTTGCTCTTCAAGCTAATTTGCCACATTTATTATTTTTCTCTCTCATCGAAACATATGCACATATTGTACTTGGTTTCTATTTTTTGTGAATGAAATCTCTAATCTTTGCTAAATTTTGGAAATCTTAATTCCATAATAGTACTCCCTTCATCCATTTTTAAATGTCCTGCTTCGTAATTTCAACTTATTAAAAAGATATTATCATTACACCTTTCACATCAACTTTTACCTTTACTTTCCCTTCTTACCCTCTATGAAAATATCATAATTACATTTTTACTCACCAACATTTCAAATAGAATCTACTTTTAGGGGCAAAATGAAAAATTTACTTTTACCCACTAACTTTACAAAATGGACACTTATTAAGGGAAAGCCCAAAATGGAATACTGAACTCTAAAAAAGGGACGGAGGGAGTAATTTTCAGATCATTCATAACAAAAACAAGATGGTTGAAAGGCGACTGGCATGCATGTAGCCTATCGCATTCTTCGGGCATGACTAAGGAGCCCCTGCTGAATGAGGAGGAGCTCGATAAGAAGAGCTTAAAAGGCTCATATTCAGGTCATCCTAATAAGGTTATCACATTACAGTGAGCTCCTAACCGGTGAACCAAAAATAAAACCGATATCCACTACATATATAGAAACCCTAATTGGAACAACCATGTTGACAATCTCTTTGTTTGACTTGGAAATTGCACGGTATTTATGAAATTAACGAAGTTGTATAGGCGACCGAAAGTCTCGTGCACTGGGTTTGCCCTTTATAGGCGACCGAAAGTCCTTTGTCCTAAAATGACACACAAAAGCAAATTTTATATACACCCTCAGGAATACAGTCAAGAGTCGTTCGATATCGAACAGTATCGCTGGATATAAAAATATGTTGGTGCTTAAAAGTCTCATAGGGATCCAAGTACCTATCAGAGAATGAAGGTCATCTTGCATCTTGGAGTTCCATTCCAATGATTGGATCATTGAAGCTACAATCAAACTCCAAGAGGTGTTCACGGTTTTTATCTTAACAAACATAGGTTCGTTCTTCGGTGGATTTCCGAAGGGTTTTTGGAAGGCTTGAGGATTCGAGGCGGCGGCAATCAAGCACGGGGTACGGTGAACAAGGATTCGGCTATCGTTCTTGAGTCAATTGTGAGGATTCTCAATTGTGTTGTAAGTTCGATTGTAACAGTACAATGTTTTCTCATAGTGTTTTGATTCTTTCTCGTGGTTTTTGCCCATTTAGGATTTTTCCATGTATATCTGGAGTTCATCGTTATTCTTCAATTCCTATTTCTTTTGCTTTAATTGGTTAGGTAGCAAAACAGGAATTTCACTACTTTCTAACACCGTTCACACGTTGCAATCAAGGGTTGGTTTATTGGTTAGAAACTTGCAATTGGTTGGACAGGGCCCAAGTTTAAGTGTTCATAGCCCTTCATTAGGGCTAAACATACTTCTTATACAATTCACACGTACTGAGTTCATAGCTTCGGTCCCGACTCCCGACGTAGCTAGGTGTTAATTACGGTGACTATATATGATAAGACTATTGAGATCAGAATGGGCTGGGAAAGAATCATAGAAAGCCTAAAGGAGGCGGGTGTAGGAAATTTCAAAATAATACCTGACATTTCATAAAAATTACACATAGGTACATGACCTTTTAAATATTATCAAAAAATACCTAACCTATTTAAAAATTCTTCAATTTTTCACCCACCGTTAACTTTCCATCCAAAAAACAAACGAAAATGTTGAAATGGCTTATATTTGGCCATTTGAAGGGAAACCAATATATGTTTTGAAAAAAACCCACATTACTCTACTAATTCCTCATGCCAAAACTTCTCTATGGGGCCATAGAGTTCAAAACAAAATTAAAAATTATAGAAAAAGTAAAAATAGTTATTTGGGGGGTGGGGGGGGCGCGCGCATTTTTTGGCTGATGTCAATACCAACCTTTTGTTCTCTCCATGCTCTAATAATACAACACCCCCATGATCTCCATTTTTGTAACCTAAGTTAGCTAAAGTAGACTAGGTGACAGCTGTTTTAGTCACGTACTAATATGTGCTACAACATTGAATTTGCATTCAAGGATGCACGAGCTCTCTCTCTCTCTCTCTAGCTCTCTCTCTCTCACACACACACACGCACACAAATTTGAGTACCCTTGGAGAATTTTACATGACAAAGAGGTGAATACAGTGGAGGTATGATGACATTCAAAGACACTGATTTCCATGGGGGCGATATCTACATCAATTTGCTTTAAAGAGGCATTCTTACTTTTTCTTTCCATTGAATTCTAGCTGTACCCAGTGATGAGGACAATGCTATATGAAATTTAGCCTTCGTTCTCAATAAAAGGACCTTAAACGCGTGGCTTAATTTTGAGTAGCGGTATTAGGACACGTAACAGTAACAAGCGCGTTGTAGTATAAAGGTGTTGGGAGTACCAATCGAGTACCAATTAGTATATTAGGTACGCCATCGTGACTTTTTGAAGATCAATTTTTGCAATGCAAAGATTTCTACTGTTGTTGACATAACGCAATAAAATCAACAAAGCCAGTGATTTTCCTTTCGCCTTCAGGTCTACCGACTATAGTACCCGAGTGAATATGATCCTTCAACAAACAGTCGGTTGAATATTCGAGAGAGAGAAAAAAAAAGAATATATTCTTGGTGTTAAAATGTATTTTTGACTGGTAATTAATTATTCCAAAAAAGATTGTTAATTCAGTAACAAAATCACTCGTATACCCATTAACGGAACAACCCAGGTCTTGGAACATACTACAGTCTTTGGTGGCAAAGAGCCACATTGAGGTGCCAATTCTTCCACAATATTGGGCCAATTAATGATGTGGAAAATTAACTTCGAATGCATTAATTTGACTAAAATAAAGGCATTCTAGTGTTGCCAACTTAATAAGGAGAAGTAGAAGTTGGAATCAAAAGGCTATAATTCCCATTAATATGTTTCACATATTAAATACAAACATGCCTCAACTATACCACCTTCACTAATTTGATTCTCCTTGCAAAATTAAGTAAAAGGCAGAAGGAGAAACAATAACTAATTAGGCCATTTTGGGCAATCTTGGCAAACCCTATTTATAAATCAAATTAATTAGGGGGAGTGGCATTAGCAAAATGCCGCATTACATCAACTTGAGCCCGGAGTGAGAGGATGTAATCTAGGGTTTCTTCCATCAAACTGAACTCATCCATGGACTCCCCGCCTGGCACCAGCCTCTTCAGCACTTGTGTTCTTTTCTTCACCAATTTCTTCGCAATCGAACTAGCCGATGGAGCCATCTTCTTCACTCTCCGTATCCCGCAACATCTGGTTCTTAACATTTTCTTGCCTCTGCAGGTTGTCCCTCTCTTGTTGCGAAAAGCCGAGGAATTGGAGGCTTTCTTGATCATGCTCCCGGAATCTTTACCCAGTATTTGATCAACAAGGGTGGTGTTGTCATTTTCTTTCGAAGCATTGGCGATTAGGGCGCGGCTCCAATTAGTGCTGCCATTTCTGGTTGAGGCCATGGCCAAATCTGCCGATAGCTTTATCGCATTTTTCCTCTCCAGTATGCTCATTTCCTTCTTTGAGGCGCTGCAAATTTGGAGCCCCATTATCCATTTCTTGAGAAATTCTTGCTTCAGCATTCTGGAAAACAAAAAAACAAGAACATATAACCTTTAATTCAAACAAATAAAACATATAGTATATCAGAACGGGTGCATCATTTATGAGGGTATTTTATAGTTGGGTATTAGTGGTGAATTAATCAGGACAAGGAAAAGAAAATTTCCACCGGTGTAATTCGAAGAAAATAAAAGTTAAAAATTTGCATAAAATTTCTTGAGCAAAAATACCCATTATTGTAGCTTAAAATTCTAACATTACCACTACCACATCATTTTGGTATCGTTCACAACAATTTCTCTTTTGCTGTACAAAAATCAGCAGCTAGATTGAATTGGAGATAAAGGGTCTTATTGATTTGAATCTCCTTAAAATACTGAAAAATACAAGTATATAGTACGAATATGCAAGAGATATATACTGCTTCAAATTCAAAATGATGTAGTAATCGTTCTTGAAGTTTGGATATACCAAGATCTTACGTACCTTGTTGCCGATTTTTTTTACTTGATGGGATAGAAAATCATGCCAAAATCTGAAGGAAGAGATCGAAGAGAGAGAGAGAGAGAGAGAGAGAGAGAGAGAGAGAGAGAGAGAGAGAGAGATGCAGTTTATAGGGATCCAACAAAGCCAAGATTTGAGAGAGGAGAGAGAGAGAATGAGGAGGAGGAGAATGTGCAGGAAGCCCCATATATTTGCTTAAAGGGAAGGGGTGTGTGGGGCAAAGAGAGAAAGACATAGCACATGCAAGCACATGGGGGAGAAGGGCCCACCACCCAATAAACCCTAAAGAGAATATGGAGTATATGGGAAATATTTGAGAGCTCATTAAAAAGTTCCCTTAATCTCATGCAAACCTAACATTTGTGACTTATCATGACTACACAGGACACACAAGAGTCAACCAATTAAATGCGATGTGAAAACACTGGTGGAGTCAGGATTTTGGTTTTGGAAAAATCGAACGGCTTATTTTCGTAGTATGTGTCATCAAGCCCCCTAGTGCTCTCTGCTTGCATCTGAATTTTGTAGTTTAGGTTCATTGTTGTATCTTGCAATGAAATATTTGTAGCGCCTTCGGACTTTTGAAATGAAATTAATTCTTGTTAAAAAAAGATAGGCTTTCAATTGCAAATAGCACACATCCTAATACAATAAGATTATTTTGATCCAATATTACGGTAAATATATGTAAAATTATTACTTTTTTCTTCACGTAGCTGAAATATGCCGCCACATAATTTCTTGTCTGCGAAGAAAACTCAAAAATTCAATATGGGTTAGATATTTTTTGACTACATCAAATCCTTGACTAGTTCTACCGTAAGAGATAAATGCTAATTACGTCGAAAATACTCAAAGTAATACTACTTAATATTTAAGATAGAATATAAGTTTTGGGTCAGGTCAGGACCTTCCGGCGCCACTATAGTTTTCCCTCCATGCGTCGGCACGGAGGGAAACTTGGGTGTTTGGGGTTAGTTTAATTTCTTCATTGTGACATTGTTTTAGAAGGCGATTGATCATTCGGTGTTGGTTGCAAGTCAAGATCGTAGGCTTCACATGAGGTGAATAGGAAAAAGATGTTAGCTAGGCAGGAATTTAGGAAGATTGAATTTAGCAATGCGAGCAGAAATGGCAATCGGGTCGTTCACCACTTAGCTAAACTATGCTCGATTTGTTCACGATGTTGATGTATGGGTGGAAGCGGCTCCAGAATTTGTAATGCCCTTCCTCTTGGTTTTGATTTCTTGTAGAAATTAATAAAACTACGACTACTTTAATAAAAAATTAAAAAAAAGTAGGTTGGGGGCCGGGTGGCAATTTGTCGTGGGTTTAATTGAACATTTTAGTGGCAATTTTGAAAAGGAATTCTTAAGCCATTTAAAAATGTGAATTTTTTTAATCAGCTAGAAAATGTGATTTTTACCTTCTAACAACTTTACATATACCAAATAAAAAGTATCTAGAAAATAATCAAGATTTCAAAACATGTCAACGGAATTCGTTTTCGGTTTAGCTCACAGAAATAAGAAGTTTGGTAAAATGGGCATAAGAAAGCAAATAGTCAGCGCTTATCTTTCATGAGGTCAAATTTACGTCAGGGTTTCAGAATTAGTCGAGTTGCACTCAAGCTGATCCGAGCAGTCAATAATAAAAAAGAAGAAAAAGAAAAAAGATAAATCTACGTCATACACTTTTTATCCTAGGTACTCCACTTGAGATGGCCACATGCTTCTGTCCATTAATGAGATGGAGTCATTCCGTAATAGCGGCACATGCTTTTGTTTTCGGGAGCAGTAGACCTTCAATTCCTAATTAATTAATTTCTCGATAAAATTGAACCTAATATTTGCAACAAAAAAAAAAAGAAATTGATTTTCACACTATTTTTTTTTTATCCAAATGCACTCTTCTTCTTTTCTTTTTTCTTTTTTGCTTTGAAGTGATGTAAAATTACATGATTACCCTTTTTACGTGTGAAGGGAAAAATGCATGTAGGGTAATTTTGCATGAATAAAGACAGAAAAAAAAATGGAGTGCACTTGGATAAAAAGAGAGTGTGAAAATCGATTTCCTATTCAAAATGAACATTTCACAACATGCTGATGCCATAGATGCGGTTTCCCGATCGGAATAATTAGTTCGTGTAATCTAAAAATAAAAGCTCCTGCATAACTTGTTCAATTTTTTTTTCTCTCTTCCCATTACAAACGTGGAAGAATAGATCGTAGCATATGCAAACTAGAACAATCTATAAGGAGCTTTGCGCCAGCTTTAAATGGCCTTCCATCTTCTGTTTCAGAAATGATACACATTCGTAATGTATATGATCCCGACACACTCATGTGAATATTTGTGTAAGTATGTGCACATTCTGGATGTAATTCTACACTTGTTTGATGTACCCGTGACAGCTTGAAGAGTGGAGAGGTTCTTGGGTTTTTTCGGAGTGGTACAAACAAATATTGCCAACATTTAATTAAGGAGGTGGTGGACGATTGATCCTTACAAATGGAAAAAGAGGGAATTGGCAGGATCCGGAAAACATGCAAGTGGGTCCCACCAGAAGGAAAAATTCTAGGGCACAGGTTGGGCTTTGGCAGGAAAGATAAAGAAAAAAAACCTAAAAATCCCCCACATGGTCTCCACATGGAAGTTTTAAAAGTTTGGCATGCTCCTGTGCCCTCCCTCTCTCACAAAGTACAGATCTTCTTCTGCAATCAATAGCACTGGTTAGAGATATTTGGAACTCAAAATCTTCTGTGTCAGAATTTTGCGGGCGAAAGACTTTTTGTGTAATTTTGCGGCTAAAATTACAGAGGAATAAAGCTATATGCACAATTGAGTACAGAGGAATTAAGATATTTGGGCTTCCCTTGAAATCTTTCTTTTTAAGTCATTTATCACAAAAAGGTCGAAAAAAAGAGGAGAAAAGACAAAATCTTTACTTCCAATATTAGGAAAAAACATGTACTTGGTAATTCCGAATATTGTTTTATTTTCAGATGACTCTGTTTTGCCGATAACTTTTTTTTAATAATCCATTCATAAAGACATGGACAAAAATAGACTTGTTTGGTAAAGTTTTCAGTTTTCTGACTAAAACAAACTACATCCATGTCTTTGATTCTCTCCTTGGGAAAATTATATGTTTGGTGCACAGCGCACAGTGCACATATGGGCAAAATGGTGATCGATGAGAGGTAGCCAGGACAATTGGCAAAGGGGTAATTCGACTGGCGTAGCGGAAGGGTGTCGCAAAAGGTTCAGGATGGGGCGGATGGCGGCCGAAGGAGGTGGTAGCTAGGTGCCATAGAGGATGAGGTGAGGGTGGCAGAGGGCGGTGGGGAAGGGAGCGAATGAAATTTTGTTTCTAAAGCAAGTGAAACCACAATTTTCTGAACTTAATTCACGAAGTTTACAAAAAATTTTATGATCGAATCTTATAAAGGCCAAACATTTCAAGCTTTAGAGTTACTAGAGGTTTGATTTCATAGGCTCTCAAAATTAAAGGAGCATGCAAACTGGTCTGAACATCCGGTTATAAGGGAAAAAACGAAGTATATATCTAGCAAAGCTGATTCTGAGCAGCAAATAGCAATTACTACATGCTCCTATACGGCATAGTTTTGAATGCTTTGACTTGAAGAGTGCACAAAACTCGATCCCAACATTTTTATTTTTAAAAGAAAGAAAATCGGGAACTTGGGTGGACTCAATTTCTAAAAGAAAGAGAGAAAAAAAGTAGAGTGGACTCTTAAAAGCCCAATCCCCCCTCTCTCTCTCTCTCTCTCTCTCTCTCTCTCTCCAGTTTTCTTATGTCCAATTCCCTCCACATGCAGCCACAGCTTCTCTTCCCCCGTATGCCAACTACCCCCTTGAGCCCCACATCATTAATACTAATTGTGATTAATCTCTCTTTAATCACTCCTTCGAATTCCGGGCACTTGTGTCATGTGGGCTGTTGGACCTTTCATTAACTTATCTATATTAATTACAACCTAAATACACACAAATTATTCAGTGAGGGATTCCTTACCAGTCTACCGTGCGGACCCCCCATTTTCCAAGCAGATTTCAATGATCCGAACCACTCAAAGTGTGCAGAACGTGATTTTAAGGGTACTTGCGAGAAATCAGCAAAACTGTTCGGGAAGAGCTTGATTTGAGCAGTTTTTTATTGAACCGTTCAATGAAAACTGCTCCGATCAAGCCCTTCCCAGTCATTTTTTTTGCTGATTTCTCGCGGGTACCCTTAAAGTCACGTTCTGATCACTTTGAGCGGCTTGGATCATCGAAATCTGCTTGGGAAATGGGAGGTCCGCACAGTAGACTGGTAAGGGATCCCTTACTGGATAAGAACTGCCTAAATATATGTCCCAAATTAACCCACAGAAAATTTAGTCCCACTATCAAATGCGTGACTCCCACACCAATATATCTGACGTTGAAAAATGCTCTTGAGCACCGCCTGACGGTGCTCTAATAGTGCTAAATAAACACTCCAATCCCACCTGTTAATCTCATCCCAAATTGGCTTGTCATTTAAAAATGCGTCTTGCCATTTACTTTATTTTTAGATTTGGCGTTTCTATAAATTTAGTCCCCACTGTACTCTTAGTTTGATTGGCTTCGTCTCAAAATACAAAAGTGTCTCATTAGCCCAATCAGTCTTGTTTGTCGTCCCGTTTTGACATAGTTCAAGCATGTGATACTCAGAATGCCTTTATTGTTATACCATATGTGAACATTAAGTCTCATATCGAATAAATAGAAAAACGGTTGGACCTTAATATATAATTTGATAGCTCATCACTTACAAGGTTTAACCTTTTAAGTGGATATGAGTTATTCAATATATATTGGGTCCAAATGATGTGACACTCTTTGTTGTTACTCCCATACAAATTGGGCCTTGAGCATGCAGTGACGGGTTGATGTTGTCGATGGATGACAATTTATGGAAAGACGTACTTTGTGCACTATGAATAGGCTTGTACAGAGAACACTTAGTGAAGTAGAAAAAATTCAAGGTGACTCCTGATAAAGTAAGGTGGCTCCATGATGAAGTGCTGCGATGAATGACTCTGAATCGATATGGTGGGCGCGGAATAAGCCTTGCTCGGAAGATAGGGTTAGAGAGCCCTTCAGAGGTGGAAGGAAGGAACAATATTATTAGTAGGGCCCCAGAACGCTAAAAAGGTGTGGGAACAAGAGAAATGACAGTAAATCAAAATCAAGGAGAAGTTTGAGTGCAAAGAGAGATCAAGGTCCAATGGACGGTTTACATATGAGGGAGAGATTTGTTAGAACATGTGTGAAGTAAAGTCCCACGTTCAATAAATGAAAAAATGGTTTGACCTTAATAATAATTAGGTGGCTCTTTAGTTATAGCTCATTAAGTAGATATGAGTCCTTCAACGTACATTGGGTCCGAGTAATATGATGGACTTTCTACTATTACTCTCATTCAAATAGGATTTGAGCATGTAGTGGCATGCAGGTCGATACATCGTTCAAATTCCTGATACTTATTTTGTTAACAAATAAACATGGGAGTGCTGTAATTGCCTAAATAAATAATCCTAGAACATAATGATTCATATACTTTTACAACAATATGTAAGAATAATTTTAGTGTGCAAGGGTAATATAATCAAAATTAAAGGCCCTATGATATATAAACGCACGCTTAAATAAAAATATATCTATTAAGTCGGCACTTCAAACGAAAATTTTGGCTCTGCAAGAACTTTTTTCACCTAACCCAAAGCCTAGAATGGCCACACTTACGCCCGTCTTTTACGCTTATCCTCACGTACGCTGGGACTGGGACTGGGACTGGGACTGGGACTAGGACTGACAACGAGACTCAAATGTCAATGTTACCCCCCAGTATTGAACCTATGAAACTCAAGCTTACCGCATGAATCTTGGGTCCACTTTCTAGATATTTATTACTGTAGTACTTAAAATATGGGCGCCGAATATGTATATATAATTAATATATAAACAACTATAGTAATTCCGAAATACCACGCACACACCTTTAGATCACAACTTCGGACCCGACTATTATAGGTGTTTGGGATAAGTCCAACTTTCCTTCAGAATTCTAGCCAGAATTTTGGGTCAAAGTTGCTTCAGAATTTTTGCAGGGACCTCGAACAAAATACTTTAAACAAAATGATCCATGGTTTTGATCATTTTTTTGGAATTTAAAATGGGCTCAAAACTGATTTGTACGCGGGGTATGCACTAGTATATTTGTACCTTTAGCATCTCTCAGAAATATACAACATAAATGTGTAGTGTAGGGATAGAAAAATTTGCGAAAATTGCAGAACAGTGGACAAAGGGGCAAATAATGCCCAAATCATGGACTAGTTTTTAGGAAATTCATCTAAATATGGGAAGGAGAAAAATATTTCCCGATTCATAGAAATGGACTCCTGAAATGACTATTATGCCCTCAATGAAACAAACCCTCATCTCTCTCCACCACTCCACTGCCCCACCACAGCCCACACGGCTAGCTCCCTCCACCACCACAACCGCCCGATCCCCCACCATCCAACCACCATAAAGCCGCCGCCACCACAACCTTCTCCACTAGATCTGACCACCATACCCACATCCCCCCGCTGCCCCACCCCAAAAAACCAACACCACCGCAACCCCTTTGTCGAAATTCGTCCACTTGTATAAAACCCCGTTGAAGCTAGCCTCAGATCCCGCCAGCTATCCGATTCAAGTCTGTATCCCCCTCTTAGAATATCCTAATCTCTTCCCCACATTTCGCTTAAACCTACTTCCGCATAACCAACACCACCCACAAACCTCAAAAAACTCTTCTCATTTCCCCTTCTTGTGCTCTCTACTCTGTCGATTTCGCCCAAGAGAATCCCACCACCAGAAAGCTTAGTTTTCTGGTAAGCAGTTCTAGAAGAAAGAAGAAAGACTTGTACGAGTGGATCTCGGTCTCGGGGTCTTGCAATGGCCTCGTTCTAATTTCTGATCAAGACAATTCCAATTTCTTATTCAACTCATTCACTAGAGAATGTAAGAGAGAGAGAGAGAGAGAGAGAGAGAGAGAGAGAGAGAGAGCGGAAAGAATAAGGAAGGTGTGGAGGGGAGGGGTATAAACGTAAGTTGCCCCATGTATGAATCTAAGTTGCCCGCTAAGTTGCCCCGTGTGGCTCCCTAAGTTGCTCCGTATATGAACCTAAGTTACCTCGTGTATGAATCTAAATTGCCCCTTAAGTTGCCCAATGAAGGGTATTTTTGCCTTCAACACCACGTTTGGGAAATTATTGTTTTCTTTCTCATGACTGGATAATTCCGAAAAAGTGGTCCATGACCTGGGCATTATTTGCCCCTTTGTCCACTGTTGTGCAATTTCCCCCAGAAATTTATGGTGATGCACCCACCGCACGCATGCAAGCACGAGAGAGAAATCTAATTAAGGGGGCAACACCGCGCATGTGCACACATGGATGGGCCACAGCGCTGTCCTTACAAAGGCCTACAGTACTACAGCTCTTAATCATTAGGGTACCCCTATGAATATCACTAGCTATGATGACCCCTCCTTATCTTTTTATAGAGGTCCGAAAAGTTGAGAACTAGCCGCTTGTTGTCAAACCCACGACTTCAGGGCCAACATTGGGATTGGTTCATTAATTAACATGTGCTCCCGGCCGGTACCGTATTTTCCTGGAAATTTGAACTTTTCATTTTATCTTCTATTTTTTCAGTGTTTTGGATGAGTTTGACTTCTATGAGATCTGAGAGTTAAAAAGAGGGAATTAACAAAGAATTTACTTTCATTGATGTGTGTATAAATCATAATCTCATCATGTTTTTATATAGGTTACAAGATTTGGACCTTGTTCACTTCACAACTCAATCATTATTTTCATTTGTCTGAGTGCTGTTAATCACACCCTCTCGTGTCAGGCCCCCCTAACATGGGCCCCCTTCAATTTTCTCTTTTACCCCTGGCTCCAGGAGGGGTAAAAGAGGGAAAGAGTGTCCCGTGTCGGCGGGTGTCTGACACGGGGGATTAGTAATCGGCCTCTCTTTTTCTTACTCTATCTCTCTCCACTTTTTACCTCTCTATCTAATTATTACTCAAATTACAAACCAAACAAAGCATTGATAATTGAAAATTTTAATTAAAGAAATATTCATAATAAGGAAACCAAGACTAACTAAGAAACATGAACAATATAAAAAAAAAAGTAGACAAACCAAGAACAGGAGGAAGAAGCAGGAGAAATCAAGAAAAGTATAAAAAAGGCGAAGAAGCCAAAATCTAAGAAACGAAGAGCAAGATGAGATCAGCTAGCGCATGGTGCTGTTGAGTTTTGGTGCTGCTGAGTATTGGAGGCGACATCTAAATGCGTGAGCCAAAACTTTGAGAGATCTCGTTGTTGAAGAAGCTGAGATAAAAGAACCAACGAGCGCTAATGGTTAAGAGACATGACAAGCGAAGATACAGAGAAGGTTGTGATAGAAAGGGTTGATGTGAAGAGACTAGCTACAAGAACTATGCCAAATTTTAGTATTAGCGGCATGAGAAGACTGCCGTTAATAGTCCCAAAACCGCCGGGAATACAATTGTCGGAAAAACAAAAGCGGCATTAGAAAACCGCCGGCAATAAAATCGGTGGTTAATTTTTTTTACTCTCCCAGGAATCGAACCCGGAACCTCCGGATCCTATAGCGCGCGTGCTACCAACTAGGCTGAGTCGCATATCGCGTCATATTGGATAAATAATAATATTTATATTATACGGGTCGGTATTATTATAAACGGCGGTAATAAACTGCCGGTATTAAAAAAACCGTATATGCTATTATTTCCGGCGGTATTTTAAAAAACCGCCGGTAAAAGTTTGTAAAAACAGCATTTAAAAAAAAACCGCCGTTTTAGGTAGTTATTCCCGGCGGTTTTACTAATGCCGGTAAAAATAGCTTTTAACGGTAGTTTTTTTACCGCCGGTAATAATACCGCCGGTAAAAGCGATATTTGGCGTAGTCGTACTTGGTAACTAATAAATCTAATTAGGAAACATGAAAACATCTACATAATAACAAGAAAATCAAGACTAAACTAGGAAACATGAACAATAATTTTTACAAAACCAGAAACACAAGTAATAAAAAACATACAAAACATGGTAACATAACATTTTCTAATATTACACTAATACTAAATTTGGACTCCGAAGGAAAATCTGCGTAATTTAGCCATTCATAAGTGTTCCCTTTTTTCTTATATTTTTTATAACTGGATGACTGAGTCAGCTTACACGCATCTCGACTAATTCTATGACCTTGAAGGTAACGAGAATATTTGAGGTGCCTCCCCAAAATCTGGGTTTTGATCACCACGGGTGCTCCCGCTTGTATGCGGATTTCATAAAGACGAGCTCGTAATCACCACGGCTGTTTGGGGTTGCTTTGTGGCAGCGATATGGTGGGACTGATTTGGGACTTCCTCCTAAGTTACCATTAAAGTTGGTGCGGTTCAAGCATTAGGTTGCGGAGTTTAGTTAGTTTTTTTCCTATCTGCACTTTTAGTTTCTTTTCTGTTCTATAAAAATTGTGTGGGGCTGAGAGGTTGGTTGAGAATTTGCGAGTTTAGGAGAGTCTAGTGTGTTTTCTTAGACTCCCAATGTTTATCAATTCTTAGTGTGCAAATTATGTTCTTTTATTCTGGTTAGAGCATCTCCACACCTTACTCAAATTTTTATCCAAATTAATTTAAGTAAAAATTTGAATAAAAGCTTGATTTGACACGAAGATTTCCACTCATGAACCTATGTTTAATTTACTCAAATCTCATATATTCACCACCATCACCGCCTCCACTACTACCAAAATCCTAGTCACCCCCCCTCTCTCTCTCTCTCCCTCCTTCCTTTTGCAACCAAATATGGGTTTAGCAACACCGACCACCACTAGCAACACTGACAACCACTAGCAACTCAGTTCTCACCACCAACACCGACCACCACCAACACCACAGACCACCACAAGCAACCACCACTTGCTACCAAAATATAGCCCTTGATAATTTGGATAAAAGCTTTGGTTCACATCAGATTTGGTGAAACGTAACATCTGAGTAAAACTCAAATTTAGTATAGGTTTGGGTATGAGTGGATGAGGGTATTGGGTGATTTTTACTCAAATTTAAATTTGAGTCAAGATTTGAGTAAGAAATAGAGTTGCTCTAATGAATGAAAATTTGTTTGCTTGTTAGAATAAACTGATCTGAACGTCCTGAGTTATTAAAGAGAAAGTGAAAATGCGTAGAATTTAAGTCCAAGTTAATAGGAGAAAATCCTAAACAGATAATTCCAATAAAGGAAGAAAAGGATTAGAACGCATGTGTGCATTCATCAGCCATTAGTGCTACTGTACATTTTAGTCAAAGGGATAATTTTGTTTGTTTTGAATAGCTACAACTTTACAGCTTGACAAAAAGTGGAATTAAGGGTCCATTTAATTCCCTTAAATCAAGGGGTTTTGGGGATTTCTTCCCATGTACTCTTCGTATACCATCTTCTTATCTTAAGAAAAGTACTAATCCATCCTCCATTATTAGAGCACAAACACACATGGCTTCTCAAAAGAAGCCCAAAATAAGGGATCTCGTTCGATCGTTATTAATTATTTTCTTGTTCCCTTTTTCTGTATTTTTCAAGCTAAGATAATGTCAAAAGAAGTTGTACTTTTGACATGATAAAAACTTAATTCGGACTATCATCATTGGAGATTTGTAGGAAATTAGGAATCTTTATCTCTTGCAAAATGCGAACTCCAATTAGTTGTGTAGTGGGCGGAATCCGACCAAGCAGCGGGCCAGGTGCCAAAGGCGGGTCGTCCTACTGGTGCTCGTATGGACCGGACGCTCGGCTTTGTCGCTCCATGGAGCCAATTTAGCGAGCCCAATATGGGAGTCCAAAGGCCAGACCGAAGGACTTATGACCGGTGTCCACCAAGGTTTCACGTGGCGTCTCGGTGTCACGTTTTTGAAACTTGTGTTCCGTCTTGTGCACATCGAGCATCATGTATGACGTCACGTGCAGAAAACGGTTTACGAGTAAAATCAAATGGCCTAGCATGGACGTATGAGTGACGTAACGGGACTCGTGCCTAGCACAAGACGTACTTAAGAAGTAAGTACGTACACTTACTCTATGAAACCTAAGGGATAGACCTTATAGAGGTACGGCATTTCTAGACCCGAAATTTGATAATGTCTCAATCGTACGTGTACCAAATGAAAAGATAGAAAATAGATAGAGATGTTTATTGAAAATCGTACAGAGAGTAAATTTTTTTCTCAAAACTTGTAAAAGAACAAAGTGATGTCTCAATCTTGATAGAGATTCTTTTATTGTTTCATTATTATTATTACTCCTTGGATATAATCCCCCCTCCCACTTGACATCAAAGGAAAAAAAAGTAGGAGCATGGTTGCAGCAGTGTTACGGAGGCGTCGGTGGTGGTTTCTCATGTGGCGGACTCACGAATTGGCAGGTAGCAGTGGTACAACGGTGCACCGCGGTGACAATGGGTCGACTAGCAACGGACGGTTTTTTTTGCGACTTTGGGGCAGCAAGAGGGGCTAGTTTTTCGGGTTCCGGTAGCGACGGCGAAGCGTCCTCTTTGTTGGTAGCTGCTTTGGGTGCAGGTGGCAGTTTAGGGTGTTTTTAGGATTTGGGCTTAGCCCATTTTTGTTGATATCTTGCCAACGTTTGAGTCTCGTGTAGTCTTTTAGGTTAATAATTTTTACTTCGGATGCTCTTGTTCTTTTAATTTTTGTATTATCGCAAAGATTAATAGAATTTCTTTTGATGATTAAAAAAAAAAAAAAGTAGCAACACTAATTCAAAAACCTAACTTTTCTCAATCTGTGTTAGAGTGGGAAAGATGGAATCGAAAGAACTGACATAATAAGACTATCAAAAACTTGAAAATCTAGTTATCATCTCAAAGGAAAAAAGAAGACAAGAAGAAGATTAGACATGTTTTGACATAACAAGGGCCACAAGGCAGAAATTGCATTATTTGTGTGTGCGAGAATCCTCTGTCCTCTATACTGCTTCTCTCTCTCTCTCTCTCTCTCTCTCTCTCTCTCTCTCATTGCACTCAACTTATGGTTATGGTGTAAGGAAAAATCCGCAAATACAGTAACCTTATCCTATGTTTGGTAGGATCAGATGAACGTTGGAATGAAACCATCATTCTATCATAAGGGTATGAATATCGGCCGCTAAGAAGCGATTTTTCGGTCATTCGTTTGGTATGGACAGATTCCGCGACATGCGATTCACACTACGTACCGTAGCGATTTTTTGGTCATTCGTCCGGTATGGACAGATCCCGCGACATGCGATTCGCACTACGTATCATTTGACACTCTCGCTACCGTTACTGTTACGTAGTCTGCTACGTACCGTTATTCAAAGCCTTGTACCATCGAACAAAAAGCCACAGTAATGTTACACAGTGATGCTAATGCAAATAATTAGTCCGGTCCATGTCTTTTGGTACAATAATGTAAGATAGAAGGGGGGCCCTATCTACTCTAAGTTAGAAATTGGGCCTTATAAATGAGAGAACTGGCCCTGGCCACGTGTTTCCCAACTAATAAAGACAAAGACATTTCATTTCAATTCTCCTACAAAAACAGTCCTGCCCATGAAATATGGGAGTACCTTAAGCAAACCTTATCAAACCCCACCCCCACCATATGCACGTGTGCCTCATTAATCTCTCTCTCTCTCTCTCTCTCTCTCTCTCTCTCTCTCTCTCTCTCATGGAACACGTGAATGTCCAATTCTATTATCAGCTGGACCGTGCCAAGCCTTGGAAGTCCAAACGATTCTTAATTTCAGATTATCCGATTTGGCAAAATTCGGTCGAGCTCGAAACAGGTCCAAACTTGATGGACTGACTTATTTTCACGCTTCGGCCTAAATCATCCATTTAGGCATTCAATTGCGTTATTTTGCCGTTTTAGAAAACTTATGTTTCGTTGATAACTCTTATACCGTAATTCCTCTTTAATTTGTTCTTTTTGGGAAAGTCCTGTTTTTCTTTCCCGTTTTCAATTTTAGGAAAAACCTCAATTTTTGAGACTTTTTTTTTTAACTTATTATTATTAGGGTTTCGGTTGCATCTTATAAAAGGGCTGTAAACCTAACGTTTTGCCCAATTTATCATCAATAATATTGTAGAGTTTCTCTCTCTGTTCCTTGTGTCCAAGGTTTGCTGGTGGCAACGAATTTTTTATCTCGTTTGGACTAGTACGCTAATTAGTCTCTTGTGAATTTCACTGCGTCACTTTCTTTCTCTTTCGATTGACTGTGTATGAATGAATTATTATGCAATAATAACACTTCATGAATCTGTATTTATCGGAGCTAGCTATCTAGCTAGGTAGGCTGTCCATGGCCGCTTTCAGAGTACTCTGTGTGCCATTGAAAAAGACCCTAACTGTCGATATACATTGATTCACCAACACTAGAAGACAGTAGTAATAAACCGTAAAGATAGCCTAAGTGAAGAACAAGTGCTTGCATGTAGTTGTAATTACTGAAGAAAGCTAGGAAGTTTTTGCTTCACTGAATCCAGAGCAGGGTTTTAAAGCAAGACTCGTACGTATTGTATTGGTCGTCACGCTACGGGATTACAGACCTCCGACACAATTATTTACTTACATATAGGTTTATATGGACCGATATGGTCCAATATTTGCCGATCTCAGTTGGATTAGAGAATTGACCCACAAATTGACGAACTGACCATTTGATAAATCATTGGTCAAGGAGCACGTAAGCTGAGATATCTGAGTTATCAAAAAAGGGAAGTTGGGGCATTCTTCGGCTATCCCACGTTCATGAGGTAATTCATGGGCGTGAAACAACATCCGACTTCTAAATGATTTCAATGTTTCGGCCTATACGTTTATGTTTCTTGATTCTTCAAATTTTTTGATATTAAGATGTTTGGGTTAATTTATATGCACCCCGACTAATGTCTTGAAAACACAGAATTCTAGGCTTGATTGCATATTGATTTGTCAGTGATGATGAAAAATGCTATAATTCCTGTGATTATTATTCAATCCCCAATTCGATCATGTGATTCGCAATCGGTACGGCCCATACTATACCGATAGGATCGATTCACCTGTTCTGAAGTCTTTTTCTCATCACGAATAAAAAAAAGTTTCAAAGTTGAATTTTTTCGATATGTACTCCATGGTACTGCTATTTATTTTTTGGTAAAACAGGTACATTAATAATTAAGCGTCAAATAGAAGTCTAGGGTAGGAAACCTCATTAGCATTGCGAAATAATACAAACTGGAGCAGAATCTAGAATATGGCAATCTAAAACATCATTACGAGGCATATTTAACTACTTGAATGACCACGGAATTAGGGGTTGTTCCGCTAAATAAGCAAAGTAATTTTTGTCTTTATTTAAAAAAAATTTGCATTTGCTAGGTTTTCATCAATTTTTTGGGAATTATTGTTATGTCATAATGAAAGGAATCTAAAAAGTAAAAAATTATAATCGAAAATCCAATTTTTTTTTAAATAAAGACAAAAAAATTGGCTTATTTTTATCTTTATTCAAAAAAATTAGGTTTTGGCCGTAATTTTTTACTTTTTAGATCCGTTTCGTCACAACAAAGCAATAATCCCAAAAAAATTAACAAAAACTAACGAATGCGAATTTTTTTTGAATAAGAGCAAAAAAATAAGCCACTTGACTTTTTAGCCAAACAACCCCTTAATCTAGCTCGATAGTACTTCCACTACCATTTAACTGTGACAACTCTGCTACTACCACAAACACTTTTTTTTGATCAAAAGTTGAGAGGTAGTATTCATCAAAAGATCCCCATAGGAGCAGGTTGGGAGTTCTCAAATCAGACACTCCAACGAAAAGAACATATATATGAGCGTATAGATGCGCCGCTTTACAAAATGACAAGAAACACCCCCCCCCCCGAGAAGGACAAAACCCTTAGAAGGAGGACATTATTAAAACAAATAACAAAATAAAAGAAGTACCGCCGAGACACTTTCTCGCAACCATCTTGATAGACTCGTAACCACCACCTCTGCTTCATAAAATAAGAACACATCGTTGGGAGGTGGTCGCCCAACAAACACGGTAGACGGCGTCAGGTCACAGATTTGAGAATATGGAGATTGATAATGGTGACGGACAACATCTTATCCGCAAGCATTGAAACTGAAGCCCCGGAACATCGCCGGGAAACGATTTGGTTGAAAAGTTCCCAATGGACGCCCGAATTTCAGTTGCGGGATTGAGAGAGAATGGTTTGACAGTGGGGGAAAGAGAACAAAGGGAGATTAGATCGGAAGGAAAGAATCCCTCTCCTCTTCTAGCCGCCTAAGAAGGGGGGAAGGGGAAGGAGGAGAAGGGCTGTTGGCGGCTAGATCGAGTTTCAAGATTTTTAGAGAGAGAGTTAGAATTTCTACCGCAAACACTTGCACACACACAATTACGCAAACTCACTCACACTTGAAAAATACAGTACTCCCATGCACACGTATGTACTTCAATTCGAATATATCGTACTTTCACTTCCATTTTTACCCCGTCTGATGAGCACTTCCATCTTTGTCGAGGGCATGAGTCATTGATTGATACTTCAACTGATTGACCACTTGATCGATTGATTGATTTTATCTCTTGCACCAAACAACTAGCTTTGTCTTGGTTTTTGTACCAGAGTGAAAAGTTGTAAACTGTGGGGACTCACAATTGGGCTATATAAACTCCCCTCCTTCATGTTCATCCATTCATAAACTCACCCAACCCATCCATTACTCTCTCTCTCTCTCTCTCTCTCTCTCTCTCTCTCTCTCTCTCTCTGTTTCTGTGTCTAAAAATGGGGTCAAATTCGGCTTCAACAAGGGGAGGAAGAAAGAGAAAGATGAGGCTTACTATGATAAGAAACAGAAAGGCCATGGAGAAGAAGCTCAAGCAGCTCAAAAGGCTGATCCCAGGGGGGAATGAGGTGGAAAATGCTGAGACTTTGTTTCAGAAAACTGCAAATTATATCTTCTTGCTTGAATGGCAAGTGAGTGCCCTCAGGGCTATTTCTTCCCTGTCTGGAGTACTGGGTAGTAATTCTCAAGATTCGTCAGTTGATCACTCAAAAGATCTAAAGTGACAGAGTGAGTATTTGTCGATTGGAGTATTATTAATTACTTGCGCTTGAGGCCGGCCTTCTCTGTCACACATTTGCGTACTTCCACGCAAACGTATAGTGGAAGAAATCCGTTGAGCATCACGTGACAGTGCTCCAAGAGCACTGATCACTCTTGTCGAGGTGGCTAGGTGTATATAAGAATAAATGTCTAGTGTATTTGTTTTGAGTAATAAAATGTTTAAGTGTATAAATGTTTCAGAAACTTGAATGTAATCTGTCTAGATAATGGTTTTGAACTTCACTGCAATGTTGTCTGAGTGTCACCTTACGCACAGCTCAAAAAGACTGATTTCACCATTCATTTAACTCACTTGGAAGTCGATTTAAAGTCGGGGCGAATCAATGTATGATCTAGTGCCACAAGAGAGAGAAGGTTTTTAACCTAAGACCTAAGAGGAAGCAAATTCCTAAACTCAGGCTTTAAATTACCAGGCCAAGTGAGACTATGTAACGAATGTAACACTAGAAAACATATCATAACAAATCTGTCAAGTTCCGGATTCTTTAAAAAAAAAAATTTAGAAAATCAAAGTAATTTCTAACTTAAAAATTATGTATTTATGCAAATAATTTATTGAAATCTTTTAAATAATAAAAAAAATTAAAAAATTATTTTTATTATATTTAAGCTTGAAATTATGTTTAAAAAGAAAATGGAACGGTACTTAAATACTACCGTCACTCCTAACGTTTCTTAGCAATTCATATTCCACGCCCGTTTCACTACCCAAGCCTTTTTTACTCTTGCAAATCAGGGAATAATTTTCCAAAGAAATAAAAGATCCGTACCAGTTATCACTTCCAAAATTTTTGGCTAGTAGCGATTTTGTCACTTTCTATTTTTGTTAATGTTACTTTTATTTGTGTCTTTATTAGATTATTTGTTTGGTGAGAAAAGAAGAGTGACCTTTGCAAAAAGTGGGGTGGCAAAAT
Source organism: Rhododendron kiyosumense (assembly GCA_019656275.1). Taxonomy (NCBI): domain Eukaryota; kingdom Viridiplantae; phylum Streptophyta; class Magnoliopsida; order Ericales; family Ericaceae; genus Rhododendron; species Rhododendron kiyosumense. The sequence goes on along the minus strand of BPLS01000348.1, from coordinate 152,483 downwards.
CGATTCCCTTTTTATGCTAACTATTGTTAAAATTTGTGGAGCCTATAAGTCAAAAAGAACAAATATAAATTAGGGTAATGTTCACTCCCATTGACGAGAAATTTTTAGGTGTTGGATGGGCACCACGTGACCATGTCTACGTGGTGTTCGAGCAATCCATCTGAACAGTTCAAAAGTATATTGAATGGATCAGATTGAAACCATTTATCTCCTTTCACCCCACTATTCTCTTTCCAAATCCGAGTCGTCCAAAACCGAAATGAACAGGTCGAATTGCGAATTTTTGCTCGGCACCCAAAAATTTCTCCTCATTTACGAATTGCTTTGTGTGTTGGCTCATCACTTCTTGTGGCCCTCGGATTCTCTGTCCAACTCTTCTGTCCCACTCATCCTGGTGTTCAAAGATTGCCACGTGCACCAGTTTAATATCACATGAAAACGAAAAATTATTTGATACTGCTAGAGCGTCAGAGAAAAGCTCCAGGTACCTTCCCTCCTCTGTTTTTTTTTTTTTTTGGGACAAGCTCCTTCCCTCCTCTGTTGTTTGGCGGGGCCCTGGAGGACAATTGCAACTCAATGATCGATCGCTGATGGTCCTAATAATCGACGAAAATAACAAACCAAACAAGGTGGTGGGAGAGCTGTCGTCCCTATAACAAAGAGGTGGATTTAATTTAGTGTTTCGAATTCATTCTTTTCAAGATAAAAATATTTTGATAAGGCACTTAATTCTATCTGATCGAGTTAAGTTTTTGTACACTTGTTCTTCTTGACGAGCTTTATGAAGTGAACGTTATTGATCATCGGAGCAAGACCGGAGCAAGCTCCGTTCGACGGGGATACCAGGCTGCTGCCCCTTAAAGAGACAGAAGCTCCTCCACCTCCACCAAACATATGCGAAAAGCAAACGGATAAACCGAATTACAAACTAAACAAATAAGAGACATCACACCCTACTCCACAGTGCAAGCAAACGAAAGAGGGTTCATGCTCCGAAAAGCTACAATGGCCAAAAAGCAAAATCTCGCAAAGAGACAAAACTCACCAATATCAAAATACAAATTCTCTAACCAAAATCCGATTGAAATCTCTCACTAAAACTCTCTTCTCAATTCTCACCAAACTGGGGTTCAAACCACGAGACTACAAGATTTTCATGAGTTCACCAAAGACGGAGTCCCTCCAAATGATCGGAGGGCACACCACAATAAGTTCTTGCAGAGGTCAGAGGCCTCGGAGGCGGGGGGGCTGCTCCCCCCCAAGCTGCTTCCCGGCCTTTCCGGGCCCACTCCGGTCTCGCTCCGATGATCGGAAACGTTCACTTTGTAGAGCTCGTCGAGTAGAACAACCATGTCAAAAATTAGCTTGATTGGATATCATTAAGTACTTGATCGGAACCTTTTTATCTTAAGAAGAATGGATCCGAAACACTGGATCAAATCCATTGTAACCCATGGACCGAGAGTTATATGGGCTCCGATCAGGCACTTAATGATATCCAATCAAGCTGATTTTTGACATGGTTGTTCTACTCGACGAGCTCTACAAAGTGAACGTTTCCGATCATCGGAGCGAGACCGGAGTGGACCCGAAAAGGCCGGACAACAGCAAGGGGAGCAGCTTGGGAGGGAGCAGCCCCCCGCTTCCAGAGGCCTCCAAGCCTACCAAAGAGGACCAAACAATAAATTAATAAGCAAATCTAACACAGAGCCCTCAATTTCTGCAAAGAACCCCAATGGGGGCTCCAAGAATCTAACTAGATGTCCAACTCTAATTGAAAAAGTCGAGCTTTAGTTATAGCCAAAAAAACTCTTCCTAAAAGCTCATATTTGCCCAAATTGATTTTCTTGCATCTCAAGTCCAAAACCAACAAACTCCGAAACAAATCTTTAAAGAGTAAATTACCAAAATCACCTTGATGTTTCTATAATTAACAAATCGCCCTCACGTTTGGAAAATTACAAAATAGCCCATGTCTCATAACGAATTACTCCCTTGTCATGATGTGTCCGTTAGGAAATTTGATGGAATGTGTCTGACATTATCGATTCCTAATTAATTACAACCCACCAACTTGTTTTTAAATTTTTTGCCTGCGAAAGACTATTTTCACACCTCTGCAGCCTTTCACAAGTTAAAAAAAGACAGTGTGGTCCACTGTAAAAAGAATTTGATGATGTCATATAGATTTTTTCAAATGTCAGTGGCTACATCACCACAAGGGTGTAATTTATTATGAGAAAGGGGGTATTTTAATAATTTCTCAAACATAAGGGGGCACTCTTTAATTTGCAGAAACCTTGGTGGTGATTTTGATAATTTCCCCATCTTTAAAAAGTCCAAAAAATATACAAAATTGTGGACAAACTTGACCATCGTCTATACAGAAAACTATTGAGGCTTCAAAGTCGACATGGCAAACGAATGTCTGAAAGATCGTGAACGGCCCTCATCAAGACTGTGCGCACGAATTTCCCACACCTGCCCCACACACTTGTGTGGGATTTATACACTTTGCAATTAGTTCAAACATGTAAGCGGTGGGAGGCCAGGCTCTCACCATGATTAATCTCACAAATAAAGGGAGAGCTTTGTAATGGGAATATTGACCACCCAACTCTTCAAACGAAAGTGTACAAAATTACCCAGGTAAGTCAAGATTGTGGAAGTTGTAGCTATGTCAGGATCCAAAGAAAGGCTTGCTCTTTTTTGAAACCAGTTCTTGCTGCTAATAAGTAGCTTGAAACAAGTACTTATAACACCAAAATCTAGAATTTATAACTTCCAAATATCAATACTACATGAAATTACTACTATAACATTTCATACGAAAGATGACAAAAGAGAGTGCAGTTACAATTGCCGATTTTCTAAGACAGAAAAGGAAACAGAAACAAAAGGCCATTTCTTTTTTGGTCAACGAAAATTAGTGGAGTATTATTAGAATAGTAATACTAACACATTGGAATAGAAGATGAACTCCTAAACTTCTTCCTTCTAGCACTTAAGTGCATCCCTTGATGCCATTGAGCCAAACGCCTCTTGGCAACAAAAATGTCATTTTCAAAACAACAATTTGACAAGAACTAGAATGCCTGCATGATATGAATAACGCATGCGTTATTCAACAACCATGTCTAACTCATTGCACTTGGGCCTCCCTTGGATAAATCTGAATGCTGCAGAATAGGAACACATTTGGAAGATACAAGGACAAATTGAAGGTCTATGCATCAACATGTTGCTTTATTTGGTTAGGGTTTTCAGAACCACCCTATCTCTCAGCACTCTTTAATAAGTTAAACCCAAACCACTCTCTCTCTCATCAGCATGGTCCCAAATAAGTCTTCTATCCAATTATTACTCCTATTTCTCTATCTATCTTTCTCCATCTATTACCCAAAAATCTCTCTCAAAACGTAAACCGAACAAAACCACCATCGTCACTTCAGAGAAGGAAGAAAAAAATTTGAAAACGAACACACCAAGTAGCCAAATTGCTACACTAATGCATCAGAAGCAGTGTATGTGCAGCAAGCTCCTTTCATGTCAATAATGGGACTCCAATTATGGGAGCCAGATGCATTGCCAATAAGCAACTTGTATGTAATTGCTACAAAACCACCATCCAAGATGCCATTGCATAATGCTCACACTTTTTTATTCACAACAAAGTGAACAAGTTGAAGCAAAAAACATACCCACTTTACCATTTTGAAATATTACAAAAGCGTCAAGGGAAAAACTTTTGGGTCAAAGAGATCCCATTGTTATCATCTAGAGATACCTTCCGTTCGATCCAACTAATTTCGGTTGAATGGTATATCAATTTGCACTCAAACATGAAAATGCATGGAACTTCGGCCATGTTTGATAGGAGGGATTAGAGGTAGGATTGGACTATTAGTCCCCCCGGACTAATAATCCCGGGTTGGTATAGCCTTTAATCCCGGGACTAATAATCCCAACCGGACTATTAGTCCTTTTTGAAGGGGACAATATAATCCCATGGGGGTGTGTGGGACAGATAGTCCAGGGGATTAAGGGAGGTCGGGATAAAGGGCAAAGTTACCAAAATATCCCCTTGTTTGCCCTTGGCCATGTTCGATAGCTAGACTAGAGCTTGGGATAGGATTACCAAAGTGAGCTTGTCTCCAAAAACCATGTTTGGTGCAATTTTGTTGGGTAGGATTAGGAATCCCATGGGATACTTAATCCCCCCAATTGATGGGATTAGCCAACCCAAGGGGAGGTGTTATTAACAATCCTATCCTATCCTATCCAAAACAAACATATTATTCACAATCCTACGATCTAATCCTATCCAAAACAAACATAAATAAATGGTTCATCTCCTCGTTAATAATCTCGCCTCATTACAAATCTCAATCCTGATCTCACCTCATTACCAATCCCCCCCAAAACAAATTTGTTATCAAACACGCCCTTAAAGTTGAAGGAGATTACAGAACACCTTCTTAAAAAATAAGTATTCATTTCACATTTTCAAACTCAAAAATAATGTAAATAAAAAATAATTTTAAAATTTTTTTGGCACCATATAAAAGATCTCAATGAGATCTATCAAACAAGACCCATATTGATAGAAAATTATTTGCGTAAGTACATGATTTTTGAGCTTAAAATTACATTCTTAAAAAATAAGTACTTATTTCATTTTCGGGAACGGGGCCTAGGGCAAACTTAATCTTCTTTTTTTTTTTTCTTCTATAAAATGCAAACATTTTGAAAACAAGCCTAATAATTTCGATATGTTGTTCTTTATTTTTGAAATAATTAAAAAAATAGCAATTCTTTTATTTTTTGGTTTGTAAATAAAATAACAATTAACTAATCAACTTTTGCATTTCTTTTTTTTTTTTTTGATATAGCAATTCTTTTCTTTCCTTTTTTTTTTTTTTTTTGGGTTTGGTAAATAACAGTTAGCCAATCAATTTTTGCTTTTTTTTTTCTTTGTTTTAGATATGATAAAAAAAATAGCAATCCTTTAATTTTCTTCATTTTTTTCCTGGGTTGATAAATAAAATAGTCCGCAGTTGGATCACAACCAATGAACACAAAATGGTAAGAGTAACAAATCCTGGAAATTTGCTTTATCTATATATATATATCCATTTAGCATTCATTTCTTTTTTTTGTAATTATTGGTTAATTAAAAAAAAACCCTTAGCATAATCCTTATCATGCAGTATTCAAAACAAACATTGGACACACAGGATTGACCACAATCCAATCTAATCTCTTGCACAAACAAACATGGAATATGAGGAACTATACTTCCAAATAGTCCCATTCACTAATAGTCCCCTCACTAATAATCCCTTGACCACAATCCCATCTCATCCCATCCCTCCTATCAAACAAGGACTTCCATAATTGAAATCGTGTTGCATGTCGCAATTGCAATCTATTAAACTTCAAATTCCTATAACCATATGCCTCAAAACCAGGAGCAACGAACTGATGACAATAATTTACTCTCAATATGAAGTTGATCCGGCACCAAACATGAAAGCAGGATCAAGGACAAAGGATAAAAAAAGTTTGAAACTAGTCCATTGGGATTTGTATAAAACTAGTTTCATTTAGAACATCTCCAACGGGAGATGTCAAAGCTGAGGTGGATAATCAAACGGTTAGTTTTGGCATTAAATCACCAACTAACCATGATGCCTTCTATCATGCCAAAATGACATGGCTTTGAAGGAAGGTGACGTGGCTCTGAAGGAAAGTCCCAACATGTCAACTTTGACATCAACCTTCTAGACTGCCAATTTTCAAAAATTAACCATAAGCTTTCAAAATAATTTGACATAAGGATTGGAGAGGGAGAGCATGATGTCAAATTGAAGATGTTAAATTGCCACATAAGCCTTCAAAATAATTTGACATCTCCACTTTTGACCTCTCTTATTGGAGATGCTCTTACAACAGACGAAAACTACAGTTACAACAAACCAAGTTAAAGTATATATACACCTCAGAAATCTTACCCTCGATTTTCTTCAATGCACCAGTGACTATAAAAGCAGCAGCGATTCACTCACTCCACAACGAGCTTCCTTGGCTCTGTCCCAAGAATCCCACTCCCTGTTGATAGGAAGAAATCCTATTGAGTCCCAAATCTCTGAGCAACTTACCAAAAGCTAAAAAATTTGCTCGAAATCCACGTCAAGAAACTAAAGCCACAGAAAACTAAATTCCAGGCGTCAAGCATTCTGTTATTCTCTCGGTATAAACATCTTAGGCTGAGCTAAGAACTATTGACTAACCGAAATGTATTGCGAACAAACAAAAGCTGGAATGAAAGCATGTGTTATATTAAAGTTCAATCAGAACGAAATCATATGTTCATACTATCAACAAAGGATTATCATGCCGCAAGTGGCCAATTTCAGATTAGTTAATGAGGGAACCAAACCAATTATGCAGGACAACTGACCTGGTATAGATGAGCGACAGTGTTGGTGAACCGCGTGCTTCAGTGTTTCCCGATGTGCTACAGTTCTCTGAACTGCAAGGCGGTTTTCACGACGAGTGTTCTGAGAGGGTTCATCTCCTCCTATTATGTTTAATGTGTCTTCTGTAGGCTGGTTGGTTTTCTTAGTTATTATCCTCGTTGAAACTTCCGCAGTCACCCTTTTCAGAAGCCGAACTGATCCTGAAATTGAGAACATACATAAGGACTCAAATAATTCATAACCACACTTTCCAACATGTTCCAATGCTAATAACTCAACTAAGAAAAAAACCCTGTCCCAAAAGTACCAGTGTGAGGAACAAAGCTTCTGGAGAGAGAGATCGAGAAAGAGAACACAACCACCAAATATGTGAAACTCAACTCATCGCCATATCCATGTCATCACAGCAAAGAGAACTAAGAGAATCTCCAACCCGACTCCCACTCATTCTCCATTTTGGAGACTCAAGATAATCTACTATATTAAAAAAGTGAGATTGGAGGATTTTACTCTACATGCTAAACTCCAATCCAAACTCTCCATTTTCATCTCTAAACTTTCCCTCCAAAAGTCCTCCAATTCCCTTAAATTTTACATAGTAATTAAACATGGTCAACATTGGTCTCATTGGCAGTTTTCAAGATGTTTTCCATTTTATAACTCTGATAAACAGTTAATTTATTTAATAAAATTTATTACTATTCTATAAAAGTAAATCTAGTAGTATAAAGGATAGTTGAAAGACTTCTTTAAGTATCTGTTTTGCTGAATTGTTTCTCCAAATATCACATAGGTCTCCAAATTTGGGGACTCAATTTCAAGTCTCCATTTTAGATCAGTCTCAAAATGGGTATCGGTTGGAGTGCATTCATTCTCCAATATTGAATTAGACTATAACGCGACACAAAATCATGAGGTAACTAAAAGGGATAAGGACCAAGTTCACCGTAAGCAAACCATTTGACACTTCTAAATCACTATATGAAGAAGACTGATATCCTAATGATGCCCAATGAACAATGAAACGCAACGGACCATGTCTAAGTGTTGTATGGCAAGAAAAAAAAAACTTCTGTTCATTACAAACCAACAAACTAAAAATAAAAGAATACCTGAATGAGGACCGGCAATGTTAGGATCAACACCATGTGATGGTTGAGGACCAATCAAGGGGGCATACAGGAAAGAATCAGATTTCAGGTAATCCCCAACCTTGTCAACCAATTTCTTGTTTTCATCCTCATGGGGTTTCATTATCTCAACTCCTAACAACAGAAAACATTCAATTGAATCAATTTTCAATCCCATTAACAAGGTGTGTCAAAGACACAAAACCAACCGAATACAGAGACATGTAAATGAACGACAACACATCACATGGTATCCAAGATACAGTCACCGGCAGAGACGGTTGGGAAGTTATACGGCGTTGAATTAATCTTTGAGGAAAAAAAACAAAAACCCAATAGAGAAACTTGTAAATATGTATGAAAAAAAACCAACAATACAAACAAATCGTTACCCGGAGTAGCGGTAGGAAGTGTCTTTGTTGGTGGGACAGAGGGTTGAGAAGAAACCAAGGGGGCAAACAAGAAAGAATCTGATTTGAGATAATCAAATATTTTCTTGAACAGTTTCTTCTTCCTGCTATGTTTCTTGATTTTTCTCTGGTGAACTCCTAGAGACGAGGACCCTCCCTTGTCCATTGATCCTTTGATTGAAACCCACAATATTCTGAGCACAAAACATTAGGCTACCAGTTTCATATGGGAAATTGGTAAAGTTTGCGTTTTTTTTCCCGGATACGGATGGTGTCAAGTGTTCACAGGTGGAAGATGGAGAAGAACACAACGTGCACAGTTTTCCGTGGTTGGGATTTTCGAAGCATGTCGAAACAGGTGACAAGCGGTTGTGTCTTGTGATTTGTGAGGCGTGTTCAGGGGTGAAAACTTACCCCCGAATTTATTCTGTATTTGAAAATCCATGAGTTAGAAAGTGAATCTAAACTATTGATTTTTGAATTCGGAATAATTTTGGAGTAAACTTTTTTGTGGGTACCAGAGCATTTTGTCATATGTGCGCGGGGTTCGTATGTATGTAAGAAGGGTATAGGTGAATTTGTACAAATATAATGTGTACCAAGTATTTCTCATCGATACCCACGGTCGAGTTCTTCCCACATTGTTGACCCCATTTCACTGAGCACTAAAAGGATTTTTAGGACTTTTAATTTTATTTTTGTTTTAGTTTTACGCTAATTTTTTTTGACTATTTGATTTGTCTCCATGACAATCCTATTCCATGATATGATGCACCAAGAGATAGAAGTCTATGTAGACGACATTTTTATTTTTATCTAAATATTTTGGAAAATAATCACGTTTAAATAAAAAAAGGTCAAAAAGTCAACTTTTTTTTTTAACTTAAAAATCGTTATTTCTCAAAATATTTAGGTAAAAGTCCAAGACAAATCAATAATTCACAAAAATTTAGCGTAAAACGAACAATCACAATTTTTTTTTTAAATAAAGTCAAAATGTTCTTAAAAAAAAAAGATTCTTAGTGTAATGGGGTCATAGAATGTGTACTGAAACCATAAAGAAACAATCGAGAATGGAAATTCTAGTAACACTGCATTTTATACTCCATAGTGACAAGTGTGGCAATCCCCACAAAAGTTTGGATGGGGCCCACTATATTTGTCACTATAGAGTATAAAATGCGATGTCAGTGGTATTGCTCGTCATTGAGATTCCGGGGACAAAGTAAATGGGCCAAATGATGATTAAAATAATAAAATGGGCCAGAACAGCCCAAATGTTTAGAGACGCAGTTTTATTAAGACCAATTCTATCAGCCCAGGTTTGTTACCAACAATGGGCCAACTAATCTGGATTTCCACTAAATTGAGTTGGGCAGAACTTCAAGGCCTTGTTTAGGCTTTATAAGGGTAGACTAGACTATCCAAAAGATTTTGTTTATGGGCCTAGTACAAGTTTTAATTTGACAATTTAAGATGTTCATTTTGAAGATTTCTGTATGTTAAATCATTCTGGCATAGATTTAAAGTGTTTGTACATCGATAAGGGCTCGCTTGAATAACATTTCTATTCGTAAAAAAATACTCTCTCCATCCCAATTTAATTGTCACTTTTGGGAGTTTATGTTACTTTTCAATTAATTATATCTTATAATTTATAATGTTTTAGGTGATTTTGAAAACACTGTATTATAGAACAAATGGAGAAATATCAAATAAGATCTATATTGGATATAAAATTTATTACCAATTTAAAGATATAGCTAGTTTTTTTATCCAGTTAGAATAGAACTGGGACAAATAAATTGAGACAGAGAGAGTAGATGGTGAAGACTATTTGGTCTTTTAAATTTAATTTTTTGAATAAGATGGCATTTTTTTTATCAGCAAAGAAAAATAAGATGGCATATTAATGTCCGATTAAGTTAATTTTTTTCAATAAATTGTTAGACATTGAGATTCAATATATAGATTATTTGAATCATCGAAAAGCCCTTTGATAGGGGCCATGACATGGCCCATGGCCCATGAAAGACATTAGAGGGAATGGAGAGAAGTTGGATCCACAAAAATAGGAAGTCAAAATGGAAAGTATTTTTCAAATTACAAAGCGCCTCATAACTCATTGGGAAAACTGGCTTTATTTTAGTTTAGATTTTCCCCCTAAAATGTTTGTCTATAGCTTTAGGAATTTAGACAAGTTGTTTCCGCTATGCGCTTTTAATTGATATATGTGAGAAGAATGACATATCTCGAAAATTCATATTTTTGTGGATTTTAATTTGTTTTAATTCGTTTAACATGTTGAACAATAACACCTATTGGCTTTTCAGTGCCTTGTGTTGCAAGTCTTAAAAGCATATAAAGAGGAGCCAACATGTGCATGCATAAATTGATTCAGACATCAAATTATACACACAAAAAAACTATCATAGAGAGTAAATTGATCAACTCATTGAACCTAAAAAAGAATAATGAGCACTTGCAAAAAATAGCAAAAAAGCACTGTTAGGGTTTCTTGGTAGGGGGCCTGGGGCTGCCGCCTCACCCCACCTCTCTATCACCGGCCGTCCACTCCCTGCTATGACGAGTTGTTGGGCTGCTTGGTGAGATCCTTCTGCGAATAAGTTCTCGGAACCGGAGCGGCGGTTTGTCCAGTGACATGATTATGGCAGGGGTTTAGTTTCCTCCTCCTCTATCTCTCCAGATCTATTCCTCTCTGAGTTTGGTGCTCCCCGTCAATGGGGCCAATCGTCTGCATGTAGTCTGCCTATGTGCTCTCTTTTCCAATCTTCATCACCGTGCGAGTTTTATCGGCGTTATTAGGCCAGTCCAGTCTTGTCGTTTGAGTGTTGCTTGTTTGAGCCCTGACAAGGTTATTGTTACGGGACGGAGATAGTTGGTGTTACTGGATGGTGGGATGTGGTTGCAGCGGTGATCTACGATCTTGGTGATTGGATTTAGGAGTCTAGATCTGTTTCTATAGGTTTTGGTTTATTTTTCTTTGCTGCGTTTGTTTTTTTGGTTTCCTACCCTAATGGGGCTGTTTCCTCCCTTTCGGTGGTTTCTTTTGGTTTGGTTGTGCATTTTTTCTGCCTCGAATATTGTGCATAGAAGGTTTGTGTGTGTGGGAGTGGGATGCTTTCTTACTAGCCTCTCCTTGTGACTTGATTCGCTTGTTGTGTTGTGGGGTTCTTGCTCTTCTTGATGTACTGTTTCTCATATCAATAAAAACTCCTAACATTTTGGCAAAAAAAAGAAAAAACCTCGTGATTGTTCAAATTGGAAATTTAGAAGTCTATCAAACTAACAAAACTTGTGGACTTTATGTTTCGTTTCGTGAAAAAACAAAAACAAAAACCATTTGCCATACAAATCCTCGAATCTTAACCAGCCATTTAATGCAAATCCCAACGGGTTCGGTTAAATTAAGAATGAGAAAGCAATAAGTGTTTGTCTTCTACGAGGTCGAATGTTCAAATTCCACGAATGTCAAACATTCTAATTCTTAGAGCCTCTGAAGGTTTTTCCTGTCATTAATTTCAAAGCCGCAGAATTAGTTGAGGCCAAGCGCAACCAGACTAGACATCCTATTATAAAAAAAAATGCAAGGTACATTACATTTTGACTATACACCCCATTTAGGGCCCATTTGGGAGCCTAATTATCTTTGCATTTTGAATTATGAGATATTGATTTTGAATTGTGGCCAGAATAGATTATGAATCTGGTAGAATATTTGGGAGATATGCGCAGAATAAAATTTGCAAGAAAGTAGTGTTTGGGAGGACAATACTCAAACTATATTAAAAATGGGTATTTTGAAGATAATGCTCAAAAATAAATTATTGTATGAATTTGAGAAGTTATCCAAAATGAGAATGAAAAAGTTCCTCTAGAGCTAATTCTCAAATTGTGCCTTAAAGTGTAGTTTTGTGAATATATTCTAACATAATGCATTATCAGAATTTTGTTCCAAAAAAAAAAAAAATTACAAATGAGGAGCCACAATTTAGCTCCCAAACAGCCTCTCAATTTTTCTGGAAAAAAAAAAAATGCAATTCGTACTACGTAGATGTCTTTGACCAACGGGTTTTGCCGACATTTGCCTAGTAGACTTAGGACGATATGCAAATAATGCCAAAAAAAAATTTGGATTTCAATACACATCTCACAAATTTTAATATATTTATTACAAATATCAATATATATTTCTACAATATCGTCGGACTTTTCACATATTATCCTCGTCTGAGAGCTGAGATTACCATTTTCCTTTGAGCAATTGGGTCTTACGTACTCCTCAACCACCGAAAGCATTTCATTACTCATTCCATCTCATTTTCTTTGTCCTTTTTAAAGTTCTTGTTAGTTTTCAATCGCTTACATATCTTCTAATTTGAATCTAAAAAAATATACAATATAAATCTTATTTGATGGTTCTCAATTAGGTCTACACTACAAAGTTTTTAAAATAATTAAAAAATATTATAAATTGAAACATATAAACGTTTAAAGAATGACACGAGTAACGAAAAAAGACAAAGAAAATGAAATGAAGGGAGTAATGAGATCTGACTTTAACATGTGAACTTCCAATAGATGGAGAAATTTTTCAGTGCCGGGTGGGCCCGGGTCACGTGGTGCTGAGCACCATCTTGGTCGTCCAAACATGTTTTGAACGGTCCAAATTTGTTTAGGTAATTTTTAAGTTTTAAATTACCAAAACGCCCCCCACAACATCTTGGTTGTCCAAACATATTTTGAACAGTCCAAATCTGTTTAGATAATTTTTAATTGTTAAATTACCAAAATGCCCCCTCAAACCCAAATAAGTCTGAACTGTATAAAACACATTTGAACAGCCAAAAAACATGCTGGGCACCATGTGACTCATGCCCACTTGGCCCTGAACTTCTTCATGATTTATAGTACAAGCTACTAAGCTACGGGCCTGATATGAAAATACGGAGTACTAGTAGTAGTTAGCCATAAATCTCTAGTAGTACTTCTCAACCACTAAATTGAAAGATGTCATTAATGATCTGATTTTGTCATGTAAAGGTGCATGCATGCAATTATACGGCTGTTTTGGTCTTCAGGCAATCACTTCAAAAAGTATGCCAGCTTGATTTTGTTTTTATTTGAATTTTTTTTGCATTTATTAATTTTGTTAAATTTTTATAAATTATTGATCCGTCTCGACGAGAAGAATCAGAGAAGTAATTTTTTTCTTTTTACTTTCACCATAGTATTTTGAGAAATAATCACTTCAACATGCATGCATGCTTGATTTACTTTTCTAATTCTCTCGTTAAGACGAATCAATAATCCACAAAAATTTGACGTAAAATTAACAAATGTAAAAAAAAAAAGGACAAAACAACTTCTTCTTTTTTTTTTTTTTTTTTAAAGTTTAGGAGAACTAACCCTAAGGCTTGGGTCTCTTTCACTTAATTAATTTTTTCCTTTTGTGTGTTTTGTTTTTCTTTTCTGAATTTTTGTTAGATTCGTGTGATTTTTTTTTGTTATCAATCATCCGTCTCGAAGAAAAGAATCTAAAAAGTATTTAAATTATGATCTCGAAAGCAAAAAAAAGTTCACGAAATACGAAAAAGTATTAAACAGTTGTTTTTTGGAGCTTTAGTGTCGTCGTACTTGAATTTTTTCAACATCGATCCATATTTTTTTACTTATTTGGTCCATCTCGTCGAGACGAACGATCAATCCTAAAAATTACAATAAAAAAATTACAAAATGTAAAAAATTCCGAAATAAATTCCAAACTCATAAGTTTAGTCGAAGAACGCAGCCTAAATTCAATGATCTTAACCACCTCGCTAATCTAAAACACAGGCGGAGGTGTTTTGACTATTGAGGTTGGTTGGGCCAGTGTCCCAATGATGTAGAACATGTGGAGGTCCAGTTCCATGATCAATTGGACCGAGCCAAGCCCCGAAAGTCCAAACGATGTTTAATTTCAGATTACCCAAATTGGTCAAATTCGGTCGAGCTCGGAATAGGCCCAAACTTGGTGGGCTGACTTATTTTCGCGCTCCGGTCCATACTCATTAACCTTATAGGTTGATGATGAATGGTGTTTTTCGGCCTAATTCCTTCGTTTAGGCTTTCAATTGCGTTATTTTGCCGTTTTAGGAAAGATTTGTTTCGTTAATAACTCTTAGATCGTAATTCCTTTTCAGTTGATTCTTTTTGGGAAAGTCTTGTTTTTCTTTCCCGTTTTCAATTTTAGGAAAAGCCCCAAATTATGGGACTTTTTATTTTCCGGGTTTATTTTTAGGGTTTCTAGGGTTTTGCCTATAAATAGGCTTGTAACTTAGGGTTTAAGGAGCTTTTTGATTAATAATATTACAGAGAATTTCTCTTTCATTCTTGTGCGCAAGAATTACTCGTTGCGACGGGTTGATTATCTCGTTTGGATTAGTACGCTAACTAATCTCTCGTGAATTCCGCTGCGTCACCCAACTACTTTTACAAATAAAATAGAAGAAGAAGAATTCGTCACAGAGAAAATCAAGATCTCCGTAAGTGGACGGTGGAATTGGTTTCTTAGGATTAATCGAAGCGCCCGGAAGTTATGTATGTATATTCTCTCTCTTGCTATCTATTGTATCTCTAACCTCTCTGCTCGAGCAGTCGCACCATGAGAAAATATTGCTAGTCCCACCACTGGCTCATATTGATAAAAACCAGATGGGCAGACATAAGATACACGACCCATAGTCCTAAATAGATACAAGAAAGGACCCAAAGAGATCCGAAGAATCACCACTGATCCCATTCATAGATTTGGTTTCGAGATTTTAATGCGTGAAAGCACATTTGAAAGACGAAAGAAGAGAAAAAGCCAAGAATGGTCCAGATTCCAGATCATTATTTTAATTTTTAAGCAAGGCCACTATTTCGGCTAAACAAGAATATATCTCTATCATGCAATTAAACTCTCAAACTTTCCATTGAAGGCCGTCCACATGAATTTGACACCAATTAATTAATTAAGCATTAAACATATATATGGCCTCAACCCAGTACAAAAATTGAATCAGTAGTTGAATGATTGCGTGCACCACATAACTAATCTCTCGAGCCTCTCACCAGCCTTTGCTAGCCCAAAGGGTTTTTATGCATCGGGTGACCCCAAGGGCTTTTCGCAGTGCATAAGAGTCGAACCTGAGACCTTAGGTAGTAAGTCCTTCCATCCTGACCGATCAACCAACTATAATACCCCTGGGGCCATTTTGGTGCTTTGTCAATATTCCAAATTAAAGGAATATAATTAATGGACAGCTACTTTGAATACACTCTTTAACGTTATAGAAAATAGGTTTTGATCTGGTTTAAAGTTAAGTGTGATTCAAGAATTTTTTCAAAATAGCTTATTTTTCGACCTGTTGAGGTAACAATATCAACTATATTTGTGGTAATTTCTACATTTTTATTAATTAGCTTTTGCTCATTATAGGATTAAGTTTTTTTCTTTTTTTTTTCTTCTTCTTTCTTTTCCCCCCCTTGCAGTTTAGACATAGCAAATGTTGAGAAAGTAATAAAAAGTTAAAAGCGTGATATAAGCACGGTATCTTCTTTCATTTCTTTCCAATATATGAAACTCACTGATTCATGTGAGCTGTAAGAAGCAAATTAATTCGGTCATCAATAATAAAAACAATTTTTTGTAGAAATTGTAAAAACAAAAAATAGCAAAACAATTGTGTTCTTCTTCAAAGATTAATAAAATTATTTTGCTAAAAAAAAAAAGCAAAACAAAAAAGAACAAAACAAAAGAGAAGGTTGCGCGGTATTTTATCTTCTTCTTCTTCTTCTTCTTCTACTTTTCCTTTTCTTTTTTGGTGCTTAATTTCACTGGCTTTAGACCATGCTTTAGGGCAGCTTTCCACACTAAATCGATCCGGTCGACGTCAATCGCGCCAACTTCATGGTGAGTCCAACCTTCTAGCCGATGAACCACACCACCTGCATGGCATGCATGGACTACCCCTCTCTCCATTGTGTACTATTCCAACAAATGCAGTAGAAAAATTGAGAAAACAAACAATAACACAGGTCATTATTTTCATACGGCATTTACTTTTCGGACCGAATGATTTTCGAGAATTTGAAAAGATCTGTTACGTTATCTCGGAAAATGGATTCTTTTTATCAAAAATTAATTTGAGAATACGGTATTAAATCTGTCAGCTAGACAAGTTGTATTAAAACTGATACGAGCATTGACAATAAACAAACAAACAAATTGGGACGGAAGTAGTATTAAAGAAGTGAGATGGCTAAAAATATACCTCACAAGATCCAAGCCCTTCCACATCATCAGGTAACCTCATGGCTGCAAGATCACCATATGTGCAGTCTCTTCTGAAGGCCAATATTGGTGGGACCACAAACTGGTGAAAATGGGTCCCAGTTGGAGCCCAGCTTTGCTCTCTTGGTGTTATCCACTTGCCAACTATCCATGCCTACATAACATTTTCCAAAACAATAAAACGAGTCTGATTTAAGCGTTCTGTCAATTCATACAAGTCAATTCATACAGAGCTTTAATCCAATGTTAATTGAACATTCATTAATGAATGACGGAATCAACCAGTACATTGGGTTGGACACAGAAAAACCTTGAAAATATACAACCTCAATTACATTTTGAACCACGGTGATATCATAAAACAAAATTTCTACGCATAAACTTGGACCCAAAAATAAATCAAAACACACCTCAATTTTTTAGTTTAAAATGGTAAAATTTTATCATCATATCATTTTGGAAATGAATTTTTGTATAGAAATAGTATATATTATCATGTGCAATCATATTACATAGGGATCTTGTGAAGAATAGCTAGCTATATATATACCTTGCAGTTTTGGGCTGCTTGATACTTGGTCACTTGGACAAGGTACTCTTGAAACTCTGTTGGGGCTTCTTTCCGTACCTTTTGAAACCTCTCAGTTGAAAGAGTTAACATCTGCAATGTTCCTCCACCCATTAGAACCACAACAATTTCCATATTTAAGTGGAGGGGGGAAAAAAATGCGTGTGGGACACTTACATGGCTAGAAGTATCGGTATGAGCTGATTATATAAATGGATAATCTGGAAACATAACACGTACTAGGACTCCCACTTACACAATAACACTTACATAATTGTGTTTGGAGCCATCAAATATATAAGAGCTCACGTGCATCGAACGACTCTGGATGCAGTTGTGTCTGGCGTTGTATTTTTAAAGTAGTATTGTTTCTTACATTTCTCTATTTGGTCGAGTCTATATTTTTAAAACAGATATGCAGATGATCGAGTGAGTTACATAATAGAGCGATGCTACATACCCTAACATGTTACCCCAAAAATACCCAAGAAAGAGAAATCAATGGTTCAGATTCACAGTGAATCTGGATCTGAACCATTGATCTTCTCTTTTCGGAGCATGTTCAAGATAATTGTTCAGGGTACTTAGAATTGTTATACTACATAATAACACTTACGAGGACTCGAACTCTTTTCCTGCAGAGGTAAAGGGCAATAGCTCTTCCAAGCTTTGAGGTTGCTCCTGTTAAGAAAACCTCCTTAACATCCTCAGGAATTTCGTTAAGGATAACTGCCGCAGTCAATGTGTTTCCATGGACGACTCGAACTTTCAGGTTTGGATGCTTGTTCACAAAGAGAGTTCCACCTCCATTGAGTGCTTCATTCTACAATATTACACAAATCATTCAAAATCAAAAAATGTACTAGCTGATTATTGATATAAATAGTAATTAAAATGCTTGGTTATAATTAATCAAGAAGTGCAACTAATATGGGTAGAAAGTGTGTAAATTTGTGCGATGATTGATAAGGGTGTGGTCACCGTTGGTGTAAATTAGTATCGATTCCAATTGTTTTTTATCGGTTTTTTTTTTTTTAAAGGAAACGTAGAATACCTATTTGGCCACAAAATTTTAAGAATCTAAACCCTTTTTCCCTGAGACACCAAAATGGTGTTTTTGAATTTCCAAAATTTGTATATTTTCTGGTGAAAATAGAAAGGTGAGTGTTTTTCACGGTTTTTCTTTCAAAAACATCACCTTTTTCTTTTGAATTTTTTATATAATTTGGTATTCCTCAGCCCAAAGAACAGACTTATTTGAAAGACCAATTCTACTGTCTATTAGCGAGAGGCCTAAATAAAGTCGGAGCAAAGTCGAGTACATCAATACATGAAATGAAAGCACGCTTGTGTCAATTATCAATTCCAAGAACACAGGCTTCACGACTATTTCCTTTCAATTCTTCCATATCAAGAAGAAATGACAAAAACAAGACCACTAAACCAAACATTGAGCCCTTGTTGAAGAGAGTTATCGCAACGTAGCAAGGTCTCCCAGCTTTTCCCCAAATCTCACTTTCTCCTCTAATTTTTTGTGGTTCGTTTTCCCCATTTTTTGGCATTGCATACCTCAATTCAACAAGCTAATCCAACCACCAAGTGCCAGCATAAGTTCAAACCGTAAAAAATCTGTAGCTTTAATTGATGGATTTTGGCTTCATATCTTGTTGAATATTGGAGAAAGAGTTGGTGTATGGTAAATCTCTGGAAATGGTGTTAGAGACAGATAGAACTGAGAGGTAGAACCGTAAAAAATTCTTTTACGACAGTTGAGAATTGAAGGGGCCAACCAAACTGATCAGTCCCTATGTAATGGTGTACGTCTAGTGACAGGTCTACAACAATAATAAAAGTCTTTTATTGAACATAGTTTGATGTGCCAAACAAAACGTACCACTAACTAACCATACTCTAGGCCCAAAATTAATGCCCTACACCCGCCACATTATTGAAATGTGGAATTGGGGGATGGTTCTGTGGAGTTGCGTGCACAGCATTGTGTTGCACACCTTCGAATTGTCGGATCGTGCATTCGACGGCTCGGATCTCATCTTAGCAATGAACGACTCTCGATCGTCGAGATCCGAGCCGTCAGATGCACGATCCGACGGCTCGGAGGTGCGTAACACGGTGTAGTGCACTTCACTGCTATACTGCATAGTACCAACCCGAAGTCCCGAAATGTGTACTTTCAACATCAACCCTATTTCATACTATTCAGGAAGAAAAAAAAAAAGAATTTGTTCACTTGGGATTCTGTTCACTGCCTCACCGTCCTAGTAAACATTTATCAAACTGGTACGTATAGAAATCGCAAATTAAACAGTTTGAATTTTGTTCCAATAGGACACGTAAAATGTTTTGTTGTTTGTTCACCACTTTATATGGCATATCCTGTAGTAAATTATACTCCATAACCATCAAATAGGGTAAATGTTTTGTTGCCGGGAGGCTTTTGGCCTAGTGATATCAAGGGGTGTACCTAATGGCCTTGTGATTAAGTAAGTATTCAGTGGTCTTAAAATACCGTCACGTGGTGCCTAGATACCTTCCGCACAATCTCAAGATCGACCAAGACAGGTGGTGCTACAGGACCACGCAATACCTATCTTTCTACTAGTTGTGATGGCTATTCCCAATGAATATGTAGTGTGGGCCATGGAGAGAGAGAGAGAGAGAGACCTTGTGATGGCGATTCCCAATGAATATGTAGTGTGGGCCACTCAGAGAGAGAGAGAGAGAGAGAGAGAGAGAGACCTTGTTTAAAGCAGCAAGGCTGAGGACTTTAACGCCCAATCTATCAGCTCTAAGAATAGCCTCCTCAATGTGCTTGTTGATGCCCTCTGTGGCAAATGGCAAGAAATACTGCAAATAAAAAATAAAAAAAAGAAGAAGAAATTAAATCACAGAGATCATTATTCAAGTCGGATAAGACCGTATTATTTGGATTCAATTCAAGAGCCCTTCTTCGGTCCTTAATTTGGACTGGATCAGGATGAGACAATCCAAGTTATTTGGACCGGAGAAAATCTGAACCCAGAAAAAAAAGAAACCAAAGAAAGGGAAAGGGAAAAGATACCTGAAAACCAAAGCGAGGGACGACCCAAGTCTGGTGCAAGCAGCCTCTGAGGTTATAGAAAGAGAACAAGAAGGTCTTAGACCTTGCCCACATGACTAGCATCACTCCGAAAGCAAAGGGCCACATCGGGAGCAAGAACAGCCTGGTTGCGAACGGCGTCGACCCGAATGATCGGAGGACGAACGGGCTGTGCAGGGCCGACATTATATCCACCACGTGGGCCAAGAACACAAAGTCTGGGACCCTCTTATTCGTTCCTGCATGCATTCACAGCACTCAATTTCAGGGTTTCTAAGAAAGGCCTGTTATCGACACTCGATACGGCCTGATAACACTCGATACGGCCTAATATCAGCTGATATCTGACTGTATCACTGATACTGTTACGTTTTTCAATACCGCAATTTAGAACCCTGATCAATCTATACAATTTTGTGCCACGAAATGAGATACTCTTGAGGGAAATAGAAATATACAGTATGATCATGTATCCTCATAATTCTTAGGTTTGGAGCGAGGTGGAATAGAAATAGTATTTTTGAATCACATTCTCTAACCAAGTAGATAATTGATATGCGGGCCTATGTTTGGGTTGGCTGGGGCCACATCTGCTCCACTTTTTGACAACATATCAAACTGAAATCACATTCTCAAACTAAGAAGATAACTGATACGCGGACCTATGTTTGGGCTCGCTGGGGCCACATCAGCTCCACTTTTTTTTTGGGTATATGATGTACTCATATGTCACATATGTGTTTAATTCAAAAATTACAAACTTTAGTACAAGTAGGGATAAATACCTGAATTGGAACTTATTTTCTTATGTAGCTCCCATGACTTGGTGTTCATGGTATTGCCCAAGGCATCAAACAGGGGCATAAAAAGGCAAAAATTGGTCTCCATCTCTGTGTGATGGAGGCTGTGGTACCTGTCAAAACATCCCACCAAACAAGCCCTAATGTATTAGTTGAGAATGCAATAAAAAACCAACTCCCAGTTATAATTGGTAGAAGAATTAATTACTAGTATTTCAGTAATATCAAACGGGACATAATTATTAAGTTTGCAAACACACTAAGCATGTGTCATTCATGTTTTTATCGGGTATCCAATCGTTGTATTTTTGTACTCAAGACAATCTCAAGTACTGAACAATCTCCAAAATGAACGATTTGAATAAGCTCTCCGAGCCGGGAACAAAACCCATATTTGTGTCCTCATACACAACAGTAGAACCATTTGGAATATTAAATATTCAACAAGTATTGATTGTACTCCAATATAGATCCTATCCATACATAAATCATAAAAAGTAGGTGGTTGCGTACTAGTTATATGCGTGTGGGATAGCTCCAAAAACCTTCTTTTTCAAAAAAAAAAGAAGGTAATTTCAAACTCAAATATAACGAAAATAAAAATGAAAATTAATTTTTTAATTTTTTTTGTATCGTTTAAAAGATCTCAATAAAATCTATCAAACAAGATCCACATGATTTTAGACTTTGAAATTTACCTTCTTTTTCAAAAATCCACTTTTTTAAAAAGTGAAACGGCATCTTAGTTTTTTGATAACTTCGAGGTCCGGCTTGGTTAGCCAACCGCCCACTCACGGGATTTCAATTAAACGGGATATACTTTTTTTCCGAGACGAGTGATTACTTACGTAGGCGTATAGAGCAGATACTTGAGCAGAGGAAGCGTTTCGAACCACTGATGGGGAACAATTTCCACATTGCAGTGTCCCAAACACCTAAGAAAATCAAAGATCAACAGATAGCCATAGACAGTGGTTATTGATCCACATCCAAGCAGATAAGTCCCCATCAGTGGTAACCCAATCACTGCACTCAGAATTAGATGCTCCAAAAATGATGCATTGCCAGCTGCAAAATTAATTGTTCATAAACAACAACAACAAAAATTGACTAGTGATTAGTATTTCATACGTCAATCAATCCATTAAAACTTATTTTTGAAGTGTTTATTTTTGGCTTTACGAGACAGGTCATTCTCTCTCACAATACATGCATCACCTTTAATTTAAAAACCTTAACGGAACGAGGCCTTAGTTTTGTTTTTTGTTTGATTGGAAGGGTATCTTTTAGCTTTTGTTCATATTTTTTATACTCTTCTTATCGAAAGACAAATGGGAAAAAAAGTTCTCACCGATAGAAATTCCAGAAGTAAATATTTTGACCAAAACTGAAAAAGAAAATAAGCCATTGTCTCGAAATAAATAATTTCTTCAACCTAAATTTTTACTTTCACCCACCTTTTTTTTTTTTTTAATTTCTCATTTGTACTACAAAAATACTAACAGCAAAGACAATTTGCAAAGAAATACGCAGAGACAAATGCGTTTGGTCCCATTTCGATTTCGCCCCTACAAATCCAAAAGTAATACTTATCGATGTCCACTAGAGTTGATTTTTTACATGGCTCCATAATATAATATTCAAAAATTTATAGATATTTTTCTAGATTTTTTCGGGATCCAAAATGAGGTCAAACGCATTTGCCTCTGCGTGTTTCTCTGCAAATTATCCCTGCTGATCGCAGGACTCTTTTGTACTATCGCATAAAGCCATTGCCATCTCGGCATTTATATCTAGGACCAATGCCTAGATATATATAAACACACCAATTTATAAATCAATCAATAATGCTTCGGTGGTTGATAATTAGCCTTGGTTTCTGTGCACCGATTCAGTAAGGCTGTGTTTGGCATATCTACAATAGGTGGGCTAATCTAATATCTATATTACTGTATTAGTAAAGATCAATAATACCGAGGGAGTATCTATATTTAGGCCAACCTTCAATTTCCAGAAAACCGAATCCCAGTTTACGCCGACATTATTTTGAAGCAACACTTTTATTTTGAAAAATACGGATATTCTATTAACAGTATATTTTCGATAATACTAAATAAATACAATTTTTGAACCATTTTTAACACTTTTCGAGACACTTTAACACATAACAAATTGTGATTCTTTTACTACCACATTGACAGTCTATTGGACTCTTATTAGCTTTTTTTCATATACGTATAAGGTTGAGTTCTGATTAACTTTTAGGACATTTAAAAAAATTTGAAATTATTCAAAAAAAACCACATTCGTTAATTTTGTGCCAAACTTTCGTGGGACGAAAGGAATCAGGAAATTTTTAAAAAAAATTACTTTCACTCAAGTATTTTTGAAAATATCAACTTAAGTTAAAAAAAGTGCAAAAGTGACACTTTTTAGCTTAAAAGTGGATATTTCTCGAAATATTTGGATAGAAGATAAAAATTTTGGGTTATTCAATTCCTCTTATGGAGACAAATTAATAATTCATAAAATTATAGCACAAAACTAACGAACGCGAAAAAAAATTGAGCGAGGACAAACTTCCTTATTGGAACTCAACCTGAGCCTATAAATACATTGTACAGAAAGTTTTCAGAGTTTACCAGTAAAAGCCTGGGGGACTGGTGAGGAATGGTGCAGTGAATGGTAATGGGTGAGAAGATAATTTCCGTGGAAACATTTATGAATCCAGTAGTACAAGGGCTCTGAGACACCCACGTGAAGTAATATTACTGCGATAAATCCTCCTGAATTCCACACAGGAAGACTGGAAAGTGATGGAAAAATGCACAAGGCCATGGATGCCAGTAGGGCTTGGAGAATCAAGAAGTTGTCCCTGTAATTGTTGAATAAAATTAATGGAAGAATCAATAAATATGAAAGTAAATTTCAGAAAAAAATAAAATAAATAAAACCCGTGTACAAGAGAAAAGGAAAAGTACGTTTCTTAATGATTCAAAGTGTCCAATCTAACCTAACGCGCATCTCGACCTAATTCATACGGATCAAATCTACCGTTAGAACAAGAAATTATAGCGCTGAATAGGCGACCAGCTGGACCTAAAACCTAAGAGAGTGATAACGCGCATCTTGACCTAATTCAGTTTAGTGGAGTACTGTTTTAGGTCTGGACAAGCCTAAGACCTAGGTAAATAAAACCCATTTCATTAAGAAACTGTCGGTTCAGAATTGAAGAGCTATTCAAAAAAAAAAAAGTGCAAAATTGAATAAATAAAAAAATCTTAATTTCTGTTAAATTTACTTATTAATTAAAAGAAACTGATTTTCCAACTCTCGAAATCAATTCCATTATTCGATCCCCTTTTTGGAATTGTGGTTAACAATTTAGAAAGCGCGAAAAATCACTGCCGTAATTAAAAACAACAAAAAGTTAACAAGAAATCGGAGGATGAAGAAAATATCCCCGTCAATTGGAAAACAAGAAACCCAAATCTGAAAGCAATATCAATATAAATAAAACAAAAACCCATTTTTGCCATTGGGAAAAAAGGTAGAAATCAAGGACAGAAACAAGCAAATACCAGTCCCATTCTTTGTCAATCTGCTTGAAATCCACTCCCTGCGGCAAAATCCGGCGATTTCGGGTGAGGAAGAGCATGTTGCTCCAAGAAGTCCAGTACTGATAAATGGTAGCCCTAAGTGCACAGATAATCAGAATATGAAGGCACCAGCTCTCCTCTATGTTCTCCTCCTGAATTCTTGAATACAACACTTTTGCTAGAAATGGCCCATAGAGCAAATACTGTAGTACCCCCCCAAAAAAAATTAAATATCAGAAACCCATGTCGCTGAAAAACAACATAAAAAAATGAAACTCGAATAATTAATTGGTGATCTAAACTGTTCGTCCGAGTGATTCGGTTGGTTATTTATTGGTCGATATAACTGTCGGATGTTTAAAAATTTCAGTACGTTAATTGCAACAGGAAAGGCATGACAGAATAGAGTTTTTTGTGTTTTCGAACTTATGATTATCAAATGAGAGAGTAGTTTGGTCATAGATTTTTGCGTACCTTGAAGGGGCCCAAGTTCTCCCAAGGCCATGCTGATAAAGGTGCAGCCATATATATTCTACTCGCAGAATCTCTCTTGGTTTAGCCAAAAGATTTAAGTTCGTTATAGAATACAATATGTTGTTATTCAGATAGAACAAGTGTCGGGGGAGAGAGAGAGAGAGAGAGAGAGAGAGAGAGTGTCCTAACTCCTCAAGGCACCGGGAGTACTTTATATAGCTGGAAAACAAGACTCTCCTCATCCTGTCTTCGCTTCTTTTTTTATTCCACTAACTAAAATGTAGGGTGTCTTGGACAACTTTGTGTTGCGTGAGTCATGCGTTGAGAGGGGTTTTTCGGTAGTAAAAAATTTATAGATTTTTATTTATGGTCGAAAAGTTGTTAGGTATTTTCGGTAGTGAATAAATTGTTGAGAAATGTTAAGTTGTTTTCGGTAGTGAATAAATTGTTGATGGTTTGCGAGTAAAGTTACTGTAGCAAAAACAGTACTTTGTTGACAACTTTTTTTGTTAATGGAAATGAGATGGTAAAATAATGAAAGTTTTTTTTGTTAGTGGAAACGAAATAGTAAAATGCATTAAATTTTTAGTGATTTTTGTTAGTGGAAACGAGGCTTGAGTCATATGAGTATATTTCATGCAAGCGGTCCTAAATCCAACAAAAAAGAGACGGGTTCTGTGTTAAGTAGCTGACACCAGCATGTAAAAATTCACATTAGATCCCTATGACATGAATTTGAGATGACAAATTTATGTAATCGATCACAATTGATTTATACAATATTTTTTATTACAATATCACGTGAGAGTTGGAGGAAGTCTTTATTTATTTTTTTTCACCAAAATAAAGTTCAAGACAAAGCCTACTTAGTTGACCTTTTTCATGTTTCACATTTTCTCACACAACATCGATCCAACAACCCAAGCGGATTCCCATGGGTTCACCTCCAGTCAAGTAGCCTCCCTCCGGTGTACTGTTCAGTTCGCATTTTGTGGGCCCATTTCGGGCTCATATCGATAATTAGAACCGTTCATCATGCAGATCCCGTCGAGACGAGTCACCACCCAAAAATGAAGTCCATCAGATATGTATTGTTACCTGATCGAAACATATAAACTTGCTACCAATGGGTTTATATTCAATGTGCCCAACACCATTTTATCAAATAAATGTGTATCTATTAGGTATCAATACATATTTGATGGGCTTTATTTCTGGTGTGGTGGCTCGTTTCGACAAGATCTACATGATGAACGGTTCCGATTATCGAGATGGACCCCAAATTGACCCACAAAACGCAAACTAGACAGTACACTAGAGGGAGGCTACTGGACTGGAGGACTGGAGGTGAACCCGATTCCCATCTTGGCTCCTCCTTTGGGTTTAGATACTTCGCCTATAACCCCATAGTTTTTAAGTGGGAATGAGAAAATTAGCAATAAGCGATTGTCGTGCATGAGTTTGAATGTTCAGAATTCAACAGAATCAAACATTCCAAACTTTTGAGCCACTGAAAAATTTATTTAGTAGGCCGGGCAAGACAATCTGATTATAAAAATTTCAACGGGGCCAAACATTCCAAACTCTTGAGCCGCTGAAAAATTTATATAGTCGGCCGGGCAAGATAATCTAATTATAAAAGATATACTTCTAGCTACTTTACTATCGCTTTCAATTCGGTTGAAGTTTTCAATCAGTACTCTGTTGTCAACGCGTCCTTATTTTCTTCCCTGAAAAATGGGCACAGCTGTAGATTGCTGGCCGGGCCGGCCCAAGTTGTCTCACAAATTTAATGGCCTAGTTGAGGATGGGAGTGCTGCGGTTGAGACATTTTGTGGTCAGTTAAAGGGCGGCATGAGAAATTATTACATAACTTTGAACAAATTAGAGCCTGTTTTAAACCACCTTTTTAAAAAATAAGTTTTTATTTTACATTTTTAAATTTAAAAATAATGTAAATAAAAAATAAATTTTTAATTTTTTTTACACCGTATTAAAGATCTCAATGAGATTTTTCAAACAAAATCCATATTGCATATTTTTAGATTTCAATAAACCCATCATTTTTGAGCTTGAAATCGCCTTTTCAAAAAATACAGCAAGTATTTATTTCGCGTTTCGGAACGGGGCCTAAATATACTCCTATTTTGTGCATTACTCTCGATGAAACGAACCACAATAAGCTCAGTGATTACAATGAAGCGAATTACTCCACTACTTGGTATCTTCGGAGTATCATGTGTTATTAATTGGGTAAAATATGTACTTGCCCCTTAAACTATCCGAATTTTGTTTACTTCGTCCTTAAAATACCAATTGCACACACTTGCCCCTTAAACTACCAATTGCATACTTCCTAAGGACAATTCAAGTTTTCCGTCCACATATCAAACGGAAAACTGAGTTGAAGGCTATAAATGTCTTATCACTTGCAATATATGTATATGTATGTATCTCCTTCTTCCTCTCTAAAGCATACTCAACCACTCCGTTCGTATCTCTCTCTCCCCCTTTTTTTTTGTTTTTGTTTCCCCTCTCAATATACTACACACATGTAGAGAACAAAGTGATTTCCCTTTGCTCACAATCATCTGACGAAGCTGTAATTACCAAAACCCTTCCTTACAATCATGAATTATCCAATCAAAGTTGTAATTTCAGTTCAAAAAAAATTCAAAGTTGTCGTAAATGATGAACTCCCATTCCAAACTGAAATAGATCCTCTCTGCGCTCAATCCCTTCTAATATATAAAGTGGATCATTTGCAATAAATTAATTCAAATCCAATAGAAAAACATACTTACATTTCGGTTTTCTTCCAGTGGGAGCTCTCAAGATCCATGCCAATCGTTCATTGGTCCAGTCGAAAACCTTCCGAGATGAGCAATCGCTCTCTCTCTCTCTCTCTCTTTGGGCCCAAATCAATTTGGGTGTTAGGGTTTTGGGAGTAAAAGTCTAAAATACCCCTCTTTTGGACAGCAAAAATGTTGGGTAAAATTAGTTCAACACTTTTCCGTCTAACCTATGTGTTTTCCATCCAAAACATGGATGAAAAACTCAAATTGTCCTTAGTAAGTATGCAATTGGTAGTTTAAGGGGCAAGTGTGTGCAATTGGTAGTTTAAGGACGAAGTAAACAAAATTCGAATAGTTCAAGGGGCAAGTGCATATTTTACCCTATTATTTACGTGCTACTCTCAGCGATTAGATTACCATGGCAGGTGAAGCGTAAGCTAATTTCCATTATTTAAGAAGTACTCCCTCCGTCCCAATTTAATTGTCACTTTTAGGAGTTCCTGTCACTTTTCAATTGATTATATCTTATAATTTATAATGTTTTAGGTGATTTTGAAAACATTGTATTATAGGACAAATTGAGATCTATCAAACAAGATTCATATTGGATGTAAAATTCATTACCAATTTAAAAATATAACTAGTTTTTTTATCCAATTAGAATAGAACTAAAATAAGTAAATTGAGACGGAGGGAGTAACTATTTAGGTCTCGCGCTACAAAATTTATTGCCATATGATTCGTTTGGAGTGTCATGTTAACGTGTCATAGGATACTCTGGCAGTATTAGATAATTGGATAATTTACTTTCTTTCTTTTCATTCACTGGTCAAGGGTGTTCGGACTAATTTACGTACTTCAATTATTTTTCAACCCGGTCCGAACAAAGGCAGATCATCCACACTAGGATTAAGAAATTTACTAGAGATTGTCAGATTTCAAACTCAAAACGTATCTTGGTTTACACGATGAAAAGTTCATCGTTGCTGCTACTTGAGCTACCCCTTTTCATTGTGAAACAATAGGGGCGCAGAACACGTCTCCTACGACTGGGTTGAACCACCACCTAATTTAAACCGTGCCGCACCACTAGCTAGCTATAAATGCACCAATCATCTGTCCTTTTTTGAACCAAAAAATTTGATAATTCAAAATATATGGTACCAAGAACACCCGAAAACCTCTCCCTGTCGAAGTAGGTTGGAGTTCATTAAAAGGCCCCGTGTGTTAATCACTTTTGGCCTTGGGATTGGATGATAATCCCAAGGGATTACTAATTTTTTGTTTATTTTCACAATAAAGGAGTGGACTATTAGTTTCATGGGCATGTGAATTCCCTCATTAAAGGGTATTACCAATACCTTGGGGGACTTGGTATTAACAATTCAATCCCTCTCTTGCCAATGCACAAATACAAAAATAGCCTCACCAATCTCATCTCCTTACCAATCCTATTCCATGTGAAGGGCAAAAACGAAAATATATACTATCAATCCAATCATATCTCATGTGAAACAAAAATGATATTAATAATCTCATCTCAAACAAACATACTCATCACCAATCTCATCTCCTTATCAATCATTTCCCATTACCAATCTCAATTCTAATCTCATCTCCTTACAAATCTCACCCATCTAATACTTTTAGTGAATTTCATAGTTATGACGTGGATCCCACCCATCTAATACTTTTAGTGAATTTCATAGTTATGACGTGGATAACCTGCTCTGGACCGGACCCAGAAGAAAAGTAGTTGATGTGCATGTAAGTTTTCCCGAACACGTGACAGTCGAAAAAGAAAAATTAAGAAGATCGAAGAAGCCTAGAGTACCAACAACCAACTAGGAATTAATTAGAACTTGATGTGCATTTAAGTTTGATAACAGTGATAGATAGTTAGAACTTGTAAAGAGATGAAATTATGATTGGGATTGATAATGAGAAGAGATTGGTAAGGAGATGAGATTGGTAATGAGTATGTTTGTTTGAGATGAAATTAGATGATGAGATTATTAATATCATATTTGTTTCACGTGGGATAGAATTGGATTGATAATATACATTTTCATTTTTGCCCTTCACATGAGATATAATTGGTAAGGAGATGAGATTGGTGAATGCTATTTTCATATTTGTGCATTGACAAGGAGAGAATTAAATTGTTAATACCAAGTCCTCCAAGATATTGATAATACCCCTAATGAGGGGATTCACATGCCCATGGAATTAGGTACATGTACTCATTATTCTATTATCACTTTCCACCTCCCTAACCACATTTTAATTAATACCGAAAAGCCCAACACGTTTTCCACCCCCTTTGAGCATTCAAAGAACTCAAAGATTTCATGATTTTCTTCTAAGAATATTGGCAATCCAATTGCATACAAATACTTCAATATTCTTTGGGAAAATGACGGTCAAGAACATGTTTTGATAATTAATATCTGCCAAGAACATTTTCACCATTAATAAATGTTCTCAGCATGTCCTTGACGGGTATTAATTATCAAAACACGTCATGGGCCATCATTTTCCCATTTTCTTTCATGCTCAAGTTTTTTATTATTATTATTATTTATTTACTGTACTTGGCTGCAAAATGCAAATAAAGAGGCTTATGATAATCGCATCCAAATACTTTATTTTGTCTCAGCAGGATTTACTGTCAAGAAAATAAAGTCCCACATTGTTTGAGAGTGTAATGAATGATGACTTAATAACATTTGGGATCTCTCCACTTATTATCAATTGATTCTGAGATGGACATAAAGTCTCTATATAGTATTAGAGTAGGACCCATTTCACCCCACATTTTAAAAAAACACAATCCACACTCCATGATAATAGACTAGCAAAAAGACTTCACAATGATATGACCCAACCTCAAATGTGGCTGCACGTGAGGGGGATTGTTAAGAAAATAAAGTGGAACAGGTGGTCACTTTATAACATTTGAGGCATTTTCACTCATTGTCAATTGATTTTGTGATGGATTTAAAGTTTCCATACTTACCGCCCCCAGATTGATTTTTCTCGACAGCGATTTGTCCTTAGGACCACCTAACCTCACGCAAAGGCGTGGAAAAAGACTGGGGAGGAGTTGCAGAGATTAATCCGGTTCATCGAGACCCACTTCAGTACCAAAAACAAAAGGTGATTTGTGCTGTATGTAATGTGGGCCTGGGTTTACCTGACAAATCTCCAACTGTGAGCAGACAAATTCTAGATGCCGAGGCCCACAATGACCTTATTACTAATATAAATCATGTGTGTGGGCTTGGGTTTACATGAGCCGAGCCAGATCCAACTTTTATGAAGACAATTCTACAGTGTAGGCCCGCAATAAGTGTTCAGTTGGGAGGATCGGTAGGGCCAGTAATACTAGGTTAAAATCTTCCACAAAATTAAACTACAATTATTATACAACCATAAATACACGCATAAATATTTTACACACACATTCATATCTTTTGGTGGGTCCCACACACACTGGAGGTGTGCTGTGTGTGGACTTCAATGTGAATATGAGTAGATTTGGGTAAATGTTGGTTGAAGTGTTTATGGTTGTAGAATGATTGTAAAAACTATAGGCACCGAGAAGATCAAAGGGGTTCTTCCAAGCTGGTCCTATTTTGTCACTGTCTATCCATCCAAAACCATCGTGTGTCAAGCCCATCCCACATAAGCCCCGTTTCAAGTAAATTGCCGAAAATACCCCCGTCTCATCCGCAACCTTGGTGTGAATTCTGCAAAGGGGTGTGTACTGGAGCCGAATTCACACCCCCAAGAATTCTGCAAAAGGGCAAAATAATAAAAGTATCTCTAGAAAAGGGTTGCATGGGATAGCATGATAAAAGAATGTCCGCACGAAACCCCAAACAAAAAATGGAACAAGCCTGGAATTTCCCGAAAATCGAAAGGTGCCAATGGGCTTGACATCTCCTGGTCCTCTCCATGTGGGAAGCCAGGTTTGAGCCTCGTCGTGGGTGAGCTATGGATAACTTCTGAAACCCTTTGTGGACTACCCTACTAATACTCCACTAATTCCTGCTAACGTATACAATTTTGGGGAAAAAATTAGAATGATCAAAAGGTATTAATTTTTGGAAATTCTCCTTTTCAATAAGTCTAAAGTTTCTTTCAATATTGAATATAAAATTACATTATCACTGTATTATGTGTGAAATCTATATTATAAAACAGAGTGAAAAATACGTGAGCATAAAAAAAGAAAAAACATTCATGGCTCTTCGATCATATTTCTGCTGGTTATGGCGCCCATATGAGTTCATTCCTTTTTTAAATGATAAACAGAATATTCTCCTAACAGAAAAATGTCTCAAAATGGTAACCGTCGCTATGCATAGATTGCAATATTTGTTGGGTATAGTAGTCGTGTCGAGCGGGTAATTAATATATTTAAATTGAGACTGTATTACGTTAGGGCATACATTAGTATGCCATTAGGGTTTGTCCGTGCCTAAAGGCACGGCGCAATATAAGATCTATTTAGTGGCAATTGTGCAATTAATATTGTTTGAGAAAGAGAGAGGGAGAGCCGTAGGATTTATGGAACAAATCAATGGTTAGGATTTATAGAGACATAAGATTCAAAAATCCTCCTTCCTTATTATGTAGATGTATGAAAAGACAATATTGTTAATGGGCGAACAAATGAGTGCAATTATAAAAAAGAAACGAGTGTGTAAATCATTTATCAAAATAGAAAATAAGATAAAAGTCAAGGACACTACCCCAGAACGACTCTCATGTCTTTTGTTGATGAGTAATTATTCAATACTTCCGGAATATATGAACAATAAACTCCTTCATCTCATATAATATGTGGGGTCTACACGGGGACACATGTGGGACACACATGCTATATGAGAGGAGAGAGTATACTGTTCAAATACTCCGGGAGTATTGAATAATTTTCGTTTGTTGTCATACCATTTCTGGCGCAACAAAAACTAGGGGGTGTACACGGTCCGGATTGGTCCGATTTTCTAAAAAATCAGTAACCGGACCATTTCAAACGGTTTTAGAAAATTAAGAACCAGAATCTAACCAATAAATGCATGGAATCTAACCAGAACCAAACCGCAAGACCGGTTCAATTTTGGTTTGGTTTCGGTTCTATCTAATAAGCATCCAAACACTTATTCACAAAATATGAACTTATAAAATTAAAGAAATAGGAAGATAATTTGCTGGAATAGGAAATGAATGAAGAAAATAAAAGCTTTCCTAACAAATGAGATTTCATCTCTAAATAAATTAAGTTTAGCAAAGAAATTTTTTTTTTCCACAATAAAAAGATTAACCTACCAAATTCAAATATATATTTAATTACACACACATATGTATTTCTATATTTATCTTAGTTTTAAACGGTCCGGTTCGGTTCTAACCACGATTCATTAATTGACACCCAGTAACTGCACCAAAATTAACGGTTATTTTTTTGAAACCATAACCTGACCGTAGAACTGGACCAAATGGGAGAGTTTGGTCAGGATTGGATCGATTTTACGGTTCGGGCGGTTTTCTTGAACACTCCTAACAAAAATTGTAGAAATTGATCGTAAGTTTAATTAGTTTGTTTGCCCATAACAATACTAACATTTTTCTACTCACCAAACCAGTTGTACAAACCAACGGGCTTGTAATCCAGCGATTATCTCCTGGTTGACTAGGGTTCAAACCTCGACAGACAAGTACAGAGCCAGAGGGGGACCAGTAGAAGTTGTTGCCCCCCTACAATTTAAAAAAAACACAGCTTTAACATTGAAAAAAATAAATTATCATCATTTTTTTTTTTGATCGTCTATGGTCAAGGCCGG
Source organism: Rhododendron kiyosumense (assembly GCA_019656275.1). NCBI lineage: Eukaryota > Viridiplantae > Streptophyta > Magnoliopsida > Ericales > Ericaceae > Rhododendron > Rhododendron kiyosumense. Next base: position 118,938 of record BPLS01000348.1, on the reverse strand, counting down.
CCCAAGGTATTTGGATGCCTTAGGCCAAGTGGTGAGATACTGCCCTACATAAATTTTCTAATTTAAAAACAATAAACAGAAATATTTATCTATATATAATTTTCATTCCTACTATTCAACATGGTAAATATTTCGGCCTTAGTGGCTTGTGCGTTGTAATAATATTCAGTGGACCCAGGTTTGAATCATAGCAGTTCTAATTTGTGTGATAAAAGAAATCTTTTTCTGCAAAAAAGATACTTCAAAAAAATACCCTACCAGGATTTGAACCAAAGCATCTTATGTGAAAAGGCAAACACTTTACCACTGAACGACAAAAGGAGTTTGTATTCTAATTGCACACAGAAAATATATACTTATCTAAGAATGGGTGCCCCATTTTTTGCTCAAAATGTGGAGGCCCAAGGCGGCGGCCTCTTGGGCCTCCCCATTGGGCTGGCCCTGTCTATGGTTTTAGGACTATGTATGGAAAGTTTTTAGACACCCTATAAACTAACCCACTGACTTTCCTGCTAACCCTTCACTATGCATGTGTACTGGTACAGCATCATCACATGGTAGGTCCCATCTTCCAGTCTAAAATTGATCACACGAGTATGATAAGCATCTGCGTCATGGACCAAGCATGTGGCTTCGAACATGAATGTTGTTTTCGCAGCCAGGGGCTGATCTGATCTGATCATCATCAATACATGTTATGCACTTTTCGGCTTTCGTCCAAAAATAAATCAAGACAAAATGGAGTTTAAATATATTCTTCCCGCTTCAGGTGCAAACTCCACAGTTTCCACTCACGATGGAGAACGACTTTTTAACAAATTTCATGACCACGTACATTAAATAAAGAGAAAGATGACCAACAGTGGTTCGAAAATATATAGAAAGAGTTTCTTTTTTATATTTCTTGCTATTCGATAGTACTCATAAATCCTTCTTTTTGAGTGACAGCTGCTAATGCATATCATCTGTATCACGAGAACAACAATGTTGACTAACCATAGTATCAAATTAAAGAAGTTTAAAATATTTTGATTTGACTCAGTTGAACGCAACTAAGAACCTAACAGATCATACTTTTCTCTTTCCTTGCAACGCTGTAGGGTTCACTGCATGTTGGTGACTACTGCCTGATCTACTCGACTTCCTTTTGGATTTCCCTTTTGATCAATGACAACTGCAACATTGTCATCATATCGTATTATCATACCATTGCCACGTGTGTATGTTCTTTACGGGTACGTTGGTAGCTAGAGAGGTCTTGATGCAGATGCCATGTTTTTGGCTAAATGAAAGTGCGTCTAGCATGATTCAAATCTTTAATGTTATAGATATAAATAAATTGAGTAAAGAATCACCTTTCATGAACGGGTATATGAGAAACTTTTTTTTTACGACTTTCACTACAGAGATTTTATTTCAATTTTTAAGTCGACAAAAGTCCATATTATAGTTCATCTTTCTAATTTTTTAGTTTTGTTTCTTGGTAGAAGGGTTGGGGTTGCCGCCTCATCCTCCACCCCTCCATCTCCGGCCATCCACTCCTTGCTATGATGGGTTGTTGGGCCGTTTGGTGAGATCCTTCGGCAAATAAACCCCTGGCATCGGAGCAGCGGTTTGTCCGGTGACATGATTACGGCTGGGGTTCTATTTCCTCCTCCTCTCTCTCCAGATCTGTCTCTCCCTAAGTTTGGTGCTCCGCGTCGACGACACCAATCGTCCACGTGCAGTCTACTTATGTGCTCTCTTTTCAATCTTTCTCACCGTGCGAGTTTTATCGGTGTTATTAGGCCGGCCCGGCCTTGTCGTTTGGGTGTCGCTTGTTCGAGCTCTGAAAAGGTGGTTGTTGTGGGACGGAGATAGCTGTTGATGTTGTTGGATGGTGGGGTGTAGTTGTTGCGGTGACCTGTGATTTCGATGATCGGATTTAGGAGTGTAGATCTGTTTCTGTAGATTTTGGTTTATTTTTCTCTGCTGTGTTTGTTTTTTTGGTTTCCTACCCCAAATGGAGCTGTTTCCTCCCTTTCGGGGGTTTCCATTGGTTTGGTTGTGCATTTTTTCTTCGGCGAATGTTGTGCCCAGAAAGTTTGAGTGTGGGAGTGAGGCACTTTCTTGCTGGCCTCTCCTTTGTGGCTTGATTTGCCCATTGTGTTATAAGGATCTTACTCTTTTTGATGTACTGTTTCTCCTATCAATAGAACCACTTAACATTTTGGCAAAAAAAAAAAAGTAAAAATCTTGGCTCATACCGGGTGACAATTTCTCATTGGTTAGTGCTCCCTAGCACTTGATAGATCGATGACTACATGTAGCTAGCTAACGTACAATGCCTAACCAAATACTATATATGTACTGTGCCGGAGAATAGAAATTGTGCAGACAATATCATATGCCTCATTTTCCTCGCATTAAGGTTACCTTAGACTTTAGGGCATCTCCAAACCTACTCTTTGCAATTCAATTCAAATTAATGAGTCTAGCTAGCCGTTGTAAGCTAAAATGCAATTCGAATTTAATATGGGTAAACTTCAATTTGAAAATTACTGAGTACTACTTGTATAAGGACAGCAATTTGTCCTTCAAACCACCTCGCCTCACCGAAGGGGACAGCACAGTCCCCCCCTCCAAACCACTAAACCTAGTGAGTCGGATGACTCCCCACTTGCCAGAATTCACTTTAAATCAAGGTGATTAAACTAAATCTAAGGTTAGAAAATTCTATCACCACTTGTAATGACTTGTTAATTTTTTGATAACAACCCTACACCCAGACACCCAGTGAAGCGGACATCTATCTCCTACTTCCAAACCGAATTTTTCACGTCAAAATTAAAGTGGTCGATCGGAAATTTTTAATTCAATAACTAGTCGTTTTCAATTCGGATTAGCGTTGATTTATCGTTTTCAATTTGATTAGCGTTAATTTCATAATTAATTCAGCATAGATTTGTCAATGGACTGGATTGAATCCGAATCCAAAATTGCTCAAATCCGATCCGAATCCAAACTTTATAAATTCGATAATAGTAATCCGAATCCGTTTTTCAAATTTTTTTGCTTCCAAATTTTTTGCAAAAATTTCTTATGCTGCTCGTCAAGTGGCTTCATAGGGCTTCTAATACTGCTCGAGCAATGAAATTCTCTGAAGCCGTTTGTTCGATCTAGGAGTGGCAAATTGGACTTAAACTCATTAATCAACTCAAACTTACCCATTAGAAAACAGATCCAACTCAGCTCATTTAAAAGTTGGATTAGAATGGGTCCAATCCATCTAACTCATTTATTAATTGGGTCTAATTGAGTCTTAATTGGGTCAACTTAAATGACCAAATAAATCATAAACATAACAAAAAAAAAAAAAAAACACTTCCCAGAGCATCCACACCAAATTCTTTAAATTTTGGACCAAATTACATCTTAAAAACTCACTTTATTACTTTAGCTTCTAACTTTCAAAATGCCTACTGCATCAATCAAGCTCTCTATATTAAAGCTATCCCATTTTAAAAATATTTACTCTCACTCTTTTCTCAATTAAATATTTTTTTGCGAAGAGCTCTGTTTGGGGCACATTAAATGGACAAGAATTTGATTATTTTTGCTAGACCATTATGGGTCTTACAAAGATGATTTAATTTGCAAATTATTTTTCAAATATTTTTTATGGGTTCCTGAAAAAAATTAGTACAATCCGATATCTATAAGGGCTATTTCAGAATTCTTAGGATGCTTCAAAATTCATAGGACGCCCTATGAATTCTGAAACAGCCCTTACCGATATCAGATTGAGCTAATTTTTTTTAGAAACCCACAAATTTTTTTTTTAAGAATGATTAGCAGTTTGAATTATTTTTGTAAGACCTGTAATAGACCCTGGAAAAAAAAAATGAGGCTTTTTTTGCCCGTACCAAATATGCAACTGTAGCAACAGTTCCTCGTTTCTTCCTCGTGTAAGTGTAGCAATGTTACTTTGAAGCAAGGCAGAGGCGAGGCTGATGCTTCCACCATTTTCGTGTTTGGCTCAGTCGAACTCTTTATTCTCCTCCCTCTCTCGCCGAGTAAATTGGGTCTCATTCGTCTCTCTCTCTCTCATATCAAGAGTTGCATTACTCATCCCATTTGCTTTCTCTTTCTCATTTTCTCCTTCATTAATTCTCTCGAAATTATTCATTGCCACGTCTCTGCCTTGTCTTTCTCAGAGAAGTAGCTCAAGAGAAAGAGCACTCATTATACAGGGAATTATATTTCCGAAGTTCACCTCATTCAAAGATCTGTCTAATGGCACAACTCCCCGTTTGATAACGGGGATAAATAGATGGGATTCGTAAGGAGATGAGATTAGGATTGGGATTGGAAATGAGATGGGATTGTTAATGAGAAATGATTGATAATGAGTATGTTTGTTTGGGATGTGACTAGATGATGGGATTATTAATATCATGTTTGTTTGAGATGAGATTAGATGATGAGATTGAATTGATAGAAGAAATTGGTAATGAAAAGGGATTAGTAATAAGAATGGGTTGGGATCGGACTACGAATACCAAGTCCCATGGGGTATTGCTAATACCCCCTAATTCTCGGATTCGGCATCCCAATGGACTAATAGTCCGAACCTTTTTTTGTTACCAAACAAAGTATTAATAATCCCATGGGATTATTACTCCAATCCCAACTCCCAAACCCATTATCAAACGGGGCCAGAGTGTAAGGGTAGGTTTGGATTAAAAAGTAAGAAGTAACTTTTATTTTTTGGTCTTTTTTCAATTTTTTTTTTACATTTGTTAATTTTACATTAAACTTTTATGACTTATTGATTTGTCTCAACGAGAAAAATTAAAAAAGTATAAATTTTGGATCGGAACTCATAATTTTTTTAAAAAGACAACAAATAAGTACAAAAGACAGTTTTTTGAAACAGTTCAAAATCAAATGTTACAATATCACCTTTTCTCATGAGGTCTTATCTAGTTTTAGTTCCCGAGTTGTTAACCAACTCGAATTTTTTTAACTGATTGACATGTGACAATAATATAGTATTTTCTAAAAGCATTAATTTCCAGCATTGACTATATCAGGGAATTTCAAATTTTCTTGAAGGTTCATGTGACTATTTTGACATCCCAGAAATCCTTCCTCTGCAACAAAAGTGTCAAAATTTGCAACAACGATATGTACAATCTTCAAGTAAAGAAAAAGGCATTCGAGTTGGTCTTAAAATCGAAGGTGTCTATGTGAGTTTTGTTCTTCATATATGGTGGGTTTGGTAAATAAAGAAGATGATGAAGTGTTTGTGAACGTACCAAACAAACAGAGCTTAAGTGGAACTCACCGGAGCCGTGGATGTACCCAATTACCATGTTAGAAATCTTTATAACATACATGTAGAATAGAAAAAGGCGGTGAATTAGGTCAACTTAAATATTTTGTTATCATGTTACAAAAAACGGATAATATGGTAATTTTAGTGTACATGAGTATTTAAGTCATTTAGATGTATAGGGGTGATATGGTCATTTTAATGTACATGTGTATTTTATCATTTAAATTTGATTCATTTTAAAATTTAAATATAAATGTAATTGAGTTAGTGGGCGGGTTGGGTTTGATTTTAAATAAATGGGTCGGGTTGGGTATGGGTAATTGAGCTCATAGCTAATGGGTTCTAAATGGGTCAATCACTATTGAGGACCCAACCCACTTACAACATACCCAATTTGACCCAAAATTGCCATCCCCTTGAACTGCCACCTAATCTTCTCATTTTCCATGATTGAGAAGCAGAGGAAGTGATGGCGTGGTATGAAGTAGGGGGAGTGATGGTGTTGGGAATGGGTGATCCGTATTTAGATTATCAAATTCGATTTATCGGATCGATATTATCGGATTTGGCTTGAATCCATTGACAAGCCTAATTTAGCACCACCCTGGATCTACCTCACTGAGAGGTTGATGTATCCTACTTTTATTTTTTTTGCCGTGCAACATCACCCCACATATATGTGTGTGTTTAAATTTTAAAACATGAACAAATACAACAAAAACAAAAACAAGATACACCATAACAACATGAACAAACAAAAGTAAAACAAGAATTAAACAATGGGAAATGCCGCTCAACTGCGATGTCGGATCCAATGCTCCGCTCATGGAGGTAAGTAGAGGAGAGTTTTGGAGCATCATGCGGCGGTAGTGCTCCAGGAGACATTGGTGATTTTCAAGGCCATGACATTTAGATGCACTGTTACAATTTTATGCAGATCTCTTTTTGTCTCACTCTTCTTCTCAACTACTGCTCACCTACACATTCCGACTGGGACTGGAGATTTTCCAAACCGGGTTCAACAAGAAGTTCTATTGGACTTTCATGCAATGAGTAATGAAGTTTATCGACCGATTGACACACACACACAAAAAAAAAAAAGTAGAATTTTTAATATTGTCGGCATTGAGTCACTAACATTGAGCGAAGTAATATTGAAGTTCACTCTAATTTGAGAATATAAGTAGATAACAAAACTGGGTAAACTAAAATAAATTCAACCCGCAATTTCTTTTCTTGATATTCTATTGTCGAGTGAAATTGAATATTCCTATAGAATTTTTCATCATTGTATTTTCTGTAATCGCTGACCTAAAATTTTGAAAGAATGAAGTGTTTGATCTTGAATGTTCGAAAATGTCAAAAAAAAGAGGTGGATGTTGGAGAAAAGAATGTCCATGAAGCACATCTCTTGGTGTATTTATGAAAAGCGTAAAACAAAACATGAACAAAGTACAACCAAAAAAAAAAAAAACACCAAACACCAAGAACAAACAAAATACAAAAGAAAAAGGCGTTCAGCTTCGATGTCGGACCCAACACTCTGCTCGTGGAGATAGGTGGAGAATTGCCACTGGATCACATTCTCGCCGCAGTACTACTACTGGATCTGACCTTAAAAATCAATTAGGATACGTAATTACTACGAACATGAGAATGGATGTACAACTCGAAACCCACTTCCATGTATGATAAAGACACACTTCAACATGTCTTTCTTCTTTCTAGGCCAAAACCACAATCTCACAATTCCAGCCCGGCTCAAACCACTGGACTACATTAAAATTAGAAAGAAGAGTCTAATGTACCATGGAAAATCGAATTTACTGTCAAAGCTATTATTTGGCTAGATTTTTCAAGAAAAGCAATGAAAAAAAAAAGAACTAAAACTCCACGCATTGCTATCAATTGCCAGAATAGAAAACCTAAGCGCAAGATTTGGCTCATGAAGTGCCGTTAAAAAAAAAAATGATTTAGCTCAAGGGTTTTCTGAACTTTCCTCTTTCTAGGGTTTTTTTCGGCAGGGTGGGGGTGGCCGCCACTTCTAACCTCCACCTCCCCCCTCCCTCCAGCCTCTCTTTTCTTCAACTCCTCGCATCGTCATCTTTCATACTTGCGTATCGCCTCCTCCCCCACCACTCTTCGTCCGCTTGTCTGGTCTTGCTGGGACCAATCTGGTGAAAATTTGAAGAAGAGATGGTTTGGCTTTGCTCTTCCAGTGAATAAGCTAATGGATCAGTATGGCGGCTTTCGGCGACAGCATCCTCAACCGGGTTTTTATTTTTCCTATCTTTTTAGTTTTGTTTGTTTTGGGTTTGGTTCTCTCCCTTTAATGGGAGTTTTCTCTCCCCTGTGTGAGATTTCTGTAGTTGTTTGGTTGTCTTTGCTATAGTTGAGGGATTATTGTTCTCTTTGTTTGGAAGTCGGTCAAAGCCGATTCGCTGGCAAAGCCTGATTGTGAGGCTCTAGTGGGTGATTTTGGGTAGTTAGGTCTCTTGTTTGGTTATTACAATCCTTTGAAATGATTTTCAACTTCATTGTACGTGACTGTTTATGGTATAATACAACTCCAACCATTTTGAGATAAGAAAAAGAAAAATCTTCTCTCTCTGGACAGGATTCGTTTTAGTTTGTGTAGAAGGGGTAAAAAATCAAGAAGTTAATTACCATCGTGTATTTGATCGGGGCCTGAATTACCATCGTGTATTTGATCGGGGCCTGAACCCGAGGAACGGGCCAACCTGGGTGGGCCGAAGTTGCATGCGATGGGCTACCCAACCCAATATATTATGGAGATGCCAGCCTCTACAGCCCGCTTGGAGACCTATTCTCACCGAAAAACTTATACATGTGAAGTCAATCTATATGAAAGGATTCTAAGCGCCGGTTCCACTAAGACAAGTTGTACTTATTTTTTAAATTAAAAGTGATGTATTGCGAGAGAATGCTCTGTTTCGTAAAACGAAAAATAAGTACTTAAACTTACGCCTATGTCCAGGACAAAATTGCCCATAGCCGGGACATTAAGAACAAGGGATTGTATGGTGTTGAGAATAGACCAGTGTGAGTCACCCTACCGAAAGATAACTGGAAGGGAATTGATTTCTACAATCATTTTTTTGGGATTTTAGTGTTAATGTAAGTTTTTCCTGATAGAGAAAAACTTCTTTACGGAACAACCCATAAATAAAGTTTACAACGCTCAATCACGCACGTCCAAAAATATTTTGAACGCGGCTCCTCTTGATATCTCCTCTGTCTGTCAAGCAAACAACATTTTCGAATATGCCAAAAACATGTACTAGGAAATTATCTTCTCCTCATGTCATCCCCACATGCTTCTACTCAAACTAACGCTGTCTCCTCCTTGTTTTCTTGCTAATAATGTGCAATTAACAAAGATGTGGTGTTTGGTACTCCCAACTAAACAAGATCTGAGCGCAATTAATTATGTACACAAAACAAGTATTTTTAACCCAGAAGATCGATCATATATAGAACTCCAGCTCAGCGACATATCATCTGCAGTCCCAATCCTTCAGAAGTGTGGGTGTTCAAGTCAGCTTACGCGTACGTCGATGAATTTTTAAGTGACTAATTCTACCGTCTATACTACCCATATTCAAAGCCGAAGATAGATCCATTTGAACTGACCCCAAAAAATTGATAGAACGGTAGAACCGGAATGTTTCGAACATGATAGCTTCAAAGAATAGGAGCAAACCATGCACTTAATTAGTTTGATGAGTTCTTGAACTGCATGCGAACTCCGTGTGGACCCCATGTGTTATGTGAGGAGTACTGAATAATTTTCCATGTTTGGGTCGGCCGTATTCCACCTTGACTTGATACACAAATCATTGATGTTTGTATTTTTTTTCTATATAAAGATTAATGTAGGTGTAGTGAGTAGTGCTTCATATGGTCAAATTGGTCTGATCACACTCTAACAAGCAAGAAAATTGAGAGCACTATGGGAAATTTAGATTACTACAAGCCAGTAATGGCTATGTTGGGATTGCAGTTCACGTATGCAGGGCTTTTCCTGATATCCAGAACTGCTCTCCTGGAAGGGATGAGCCCCAGAGTCTTTGTTGTCTATAGACAGGCCATTGCTGCTTTGCTCATTGCTCCTGTAGCTTACTTCACAAGGTGGGTATTAATTTCTTGTTTTATTTGTCCTCTTCTTGTTTCTTTTATTTTATTTTTTTCGTTCGATATGTTCGAGCCACACGAACATTGTGTAGGATCCACGTGTATCAAACGATTCAGAATGAATCTATATCCACAGCACTTTTGCTATACCATTTCTGCTTACTAGGGACTAACTTTGGGCATAACCTCACCTATACCCAAATGTATCTTTTTCATCTCTAGTACTGGATTATTCGCAGTCATTGAATCATCTCTCAAAATTTCGATATAGTAGTATTTCATATGATCCAGTGACTTGGCTGAAAATTGTGTAGGACCCACGTGTATCAGATGATTCGGAACAAATCTATATCCACAGCACTTTTGCTATACCATGTGTGCTTACCGAGACTAACTTAATTTAGGCATAACCTCACCTATACCCAAATGTATCTTTTTCATCTCTAGTACTGGACTATTCGCAGTCATTGAATCGTCTCTCGAAATTTTGATATAGTAGTATTTCATATGATCCAGTGACTGGCTGTATTGATCTTGTGTTCTAGGCCAGTAAATAGCAACTTCAAAGGTCCAAAGGCGAGCGAGAATCAAACCTTTGAAGTAGTTGACCATTTTTTTTTGTTTTTTTGGATGCAGGAGAGGAAAAGCTAAATTGAGTTTGGGATTGAAGAGCTTTTGTTTGATATTTTTTACTACTCTTATTGGGTAAGTTTTTCAATAAAATAGTTAAAGTTTCTAGTGGTTTAATTAATTTATATATGATTTTTGAATTTTATTTTGCAGAGTAACTATCAACCAGAATATATACTTTGAGGGTTTATACCTGGCCTCAGCGTCAATGGCAAGTGCCATGAGTAATCTACTACCGGCCATTACTTTCATAATCGCAGCATTTTTGGGGTAATTCTAACACCGGGCTCCCCAGATTAATTCTATGGAAATTGATTTCTGTCATCTGATTTTTACATTTTTTTGTCACTGACCAAAAAAAAAGATTTTTTTTGTTTTTTGAACCCAAGGATGCTGCAAAGTAGCTCCTTGTAGAGCGCCCTACAGGGCGCATCTGATCTGGACTATCGATCTCAGAAATCAATAATCCAAATTGAAATCAAACTCTTCCAAGGCCAAGGAAGAGTTAGGAAAGAGTAAACTTTTCTCTGGAAGAATCCGTTTTTAATCCGGACAGCTGAAAACGCTTTTGAACTGTCTGGATGCGCCCTGCAGCGTTCTATAGGGAGCTGCTTTACATCATTCCCGGATCCCTTTTTTTTTTTTTTTACCCAACTCCTCAATCAAAACAAACAATTTTTACACAATTCACACTCCCAACCAAACAACTAATTTCACTATTAATCCCTCCTCACTATCCATCACAATCCAAACCCCACTTACCTCTTCACTATCAATCCCTTTTGACCTATAACACGTGTGAAGGAGGCCTAAGAGATTGGAACTTAGGGAAAGGAAGGAAAACACATAAAAAATTGGGTAATTTACAGCAACCTCCCCTAAGGTTTCTAACGAGTACGCTCCGCCCCCAACCTTGTAACTTATTACACTGGCCTATCTTGAATGAAAATACTAATTTTTAACTTAGTTAGATCCACTCCGCTAGTCTTTCGTTAGATTTGTGGATTCCGAGTTAATTGACCAAAAAAAAAAAACAATTTCAATTTACTCTCCATACAATTTATATTCCCAAATAGTCTTAATTCCTTATTAGAGCAAAGTCCACTTTGACCCCCTGTGGTTGTCGCCATGTGCAGATACCCTCGTTATGGTTTAAAATTGACCACATAACCTACCTGTGGTTTTGAAAATGTCCGGATAGACCCCCTGCCGTCATATTTTCCAACCAAATTAACGGACACAATATTAAAAGACCGATATACCCTCATCATGTCACTTGATTCTTTTTCTTTTTTAATTCTAACCACACCATCCCTTATATCAAAAATTGAATCCAAACCGTTGATATGGTAAATTTTGATGAGTATTACATCTATGCCAAAATTCAAGTCAATTTAAAAAAAGAAAAACTCATGGTCGAATCGATTTTGTTATGAAATTAAAATTTCAAATTTGAATTTACTAAAAATTAGATCACTGAGTTATTGATGCCTAATCGAGATGATTTTTTATAGAGATACTCTATTCTTTATTTAATACATTATGAACGACTCAGATTACATTCTAGAGGTGTGTGAGATACACCTCCGTTAATATGGATGGAAAACATGACGGCAGGGGGTCAATCCGCACATTTTCAAAACCACGGGTAGGTTATGTGATCAATTTTAAACCATGAGGGGATATCCGCACATGGTAATAACCACAGGGGGTGAAAGTGGACTTTGCTCTCCTTATTATAGACTTCCAGAGGGAAACTTGAAGGCAAAATGGAAGCTACGAAAAGTTTTTTGTTTAAGGTAAGTAATTTGTAATGCACAAATCTAATAGAAGGCTAACAGAGTAGATGCAAATAGTTGCAAATTTCTATAATTCTTTCGTAAATTCATTTTTGTATTCACAGTGACAATGATCTCCCTCCGTTCCACTTTGTGGTGCTTGTTTCCTTTTTGGAACATCCTAAAAATTGTCTATATCTCACAATCTATAATATTTTTTATGATTTCGAAAACTTTGTTCAAAAAAATAAATTGAGATCTATCAAAAAAATCCATATTGAATATATAAAATATTATAGATTGTGAGACATAAAAAAAAAAATTGGAACGTCCCAAAAAGAAAACAGGCGAAACAAAGTGGAACAAAGGGAGTATTATAGTTATCCTGCAAAAAAATTATTTCATCAACAGGCACTACAACTAATCGTCTAATCCCCCTGTTTTTTCCTTGAAGACAAATCTGAAAAACTAATTAACGCGTCTCCTAATGATCAACAGAATGGAGAATTTAAACCTCCGAAGCCTAAGAAGTAATGCAAAGATCATAGGAACTCTCATTTGCATCGGAGGAGCTGTTTTAATGACATTTTACAGAGGCCCAAAGCTACTAAACTCCCAATTTCTACCACCAAAATCCCTTATTCTCGGTGGAGGCGGAGGGGGGTCCGCCTCCGCCGCAGGTGATGAGAACTACTGGTTACTTGGTTCCCTCCTTCTCTTTGGAAGCAATTGTTGCTGGTCATTGTGGCTTATTCTACAGGTATTTTACCTCTCAAAATTCTCCACCATTTCCACATTGTTATCTAAGAAAAGAATTACTTGTAATTAAAACAGCATTCGGCGTTTGTTCCTTCAATTAAGAAAACATTAAAAGCTTGGATTATCCCACAAGATTAATTATCGTTAAGTACTTCTCTCTCAAATCCAAGACCGCACTGACGAATGTCCGTAATTAACCCTTTGATTAAGCAGGTTTCAGTAACAGCGAGCTACCCTGATCATCTCTCTTTATCTGCTTGGATGTGTTTCATGGCCGCATTGCAATCCGCATTGGTCACATTTTTCTTAGAGCCAGACCCAAATGCTTGGAAATTACATTCGTTTCTTGAACTTGGTTGTTGTTTATATGCGGTAAGCATCATGGTTTCGGTTTATATATTAAGACAGGGTTTGGACTAAATTAACTTATAATTAAGAAGAAACACTTATTTTCGTTGTTCTAGTAATCTTTTTTAACTTTAGATCAAAATATTTGCTTCTCGTATTTGTCTCAACAAGAGGAATAAAAAATAGTAAGAAAATATGAGCTCAAATTTAAAAAAAAATTCCAGAAATTACCCAAGTTTAGTTCTCTAGTAGTTAAATAATAGTTATTAATAAATTTTATCCATTTTGATCGAAAGTGCTCCTCCAAAGGCTAAAGAAAGTGATTTTGTATTACTTTTTATAATGGTGAATATTTGGACATAAGTTATTTTTGGCTCATTCTATTACATGTTTGGATAGACAATTGTCGATTGGAAATGTCGGTGGAACGCACATAGAAATCACACGGGATTTATTGTTATTTCTCATACGTGGAGGGGTATTGTGTATTCGACAGTACATAAGACAAACCTCAAGGGGTGTCAAAGAAATTTACCTTCGTAATTTCGTTCATAACTTTTTACCTTTCAAATTCTTCTCTCAAGATCAATCAGAAAAGACAAACTAAGAGCAAAAAATGATTTAGTCGAAACTTTAATCTGAATTCTAGGTTATATTTCTTTATTGAATAGGAATAGTAAATTGATAAACAGGGGATGATTTTTTATTTTTTATTTTTTTGAGAAGCAGGGGATGATAGGTTCGGCATTTTCATTCTTCGTCCAAGCATGGTGCGTTTCGCGCAGAGGGCCACTCTTTGCTTCTATGTTCAACCCTTTGGGCACAGTTATAACCACCTTTTTTGCTGCTATTTTGTTGCATGAGGAGATCTATACTGGAAGGTATATATTGTCATCTCAACCTCTTGAATGATTAATTGCTTTTTACCATTTCTTCAACTAGATTGTGGGTGATGCTTCCGGGGTAGGGCTGCAAACGAGCCGAGTCGAGCCGAGTTTTGTCTTGCTCAAGCTCTGCTCGCCTTAGTTTTCCTCAGCTCGAGCTCGCCTTAGTTTTCCTCAGCTCAAGCTCGGCTTGAGCTCGAATCGAGCTGAAATATGTGGGCTCGAACTCGGCTCGAACATATATTCAAAAACTTGAGCTCGGCTCGGCTCGAATGGCTCGTTCGGTACATGTATGGGTATTGGTATATGTATGTGTATATACGTATATGTAAGCTCAAGCTCGGCTCGAATGGCTCGTTTGGTATATGTATGTACTGTAGATGGCAGCTCGCAAACTCAAAGAGCCGAGCATCAAGTGGCCCGAGCTCGTTCGTTTGCTTGATGACCCGAGTTCGAACGAGCCGAGTCACGAGCCGCTTGCGAGCGGCTCGGTTCGTTTGCAGCCCTATTCGGGGGGTAGCAGCAAGATTTTCGCTCAATGGTAACAAAAATGTAGTACTCCACACGTACCTTGTTTGGTTGTCAATTTTGAGATTTAAAAAAAAAAAGTTGTATGGGTTTACGTACTTTTTCATCTCTAGTAGTAGTCGATTTTTTTTTAAAAAACATTTTAACAAAAAAAAAAACTTTTTGAATAGAGGTACGCGGCATATATCAAAAGTAAAAAAATAAATTATTATTTGATAAAAAATCACTAAAGAAGAAAAAACACATATGATGAAGCAGTCAAAATTTTTGAGAGAAGTTATCTATTAGTACTACATTTAGTTTAGTTTACATTTATCGAGTTATATGACCTACTTTCTGACTAATGCAAATGAAATTTGATCTACTCTGGACTTTTATGAGTAAATACAGGGCAGATAATATTGAATAAAAATCAAATTATATGCAATAATAAATAAAACATTTTAGTGAATTTTTAGAACTCAGGGGTTCACTTGAAAGTGAAAGAAAGTACTACTAAAACAATCTTGCACAGCCAACTACGTACACTACGTAAGCTATAAGAGTATAGTTCTCTTATGAGGTGTTCCTCATTGAAGTTTCTTTTCTTTTATTGTATGTTCCGTCTCTTTTATTTTCAATGAGATGTACTTTTTATCTCTCGTTTTTTTCTCGATGTACCCCTTCAAGATTAATAAAATTTCATTTGCCGAGCAAAAAAAAAAAGTATAAAGTTATCTTTTCGTTTCTTGAAAGAAATTAATACAAGAAAAATTAAACTTTCTCATGAAATAGTTACCAACAATTTTGAATTTTAAACGTATTCCTATTTTCCAGTAACTCATTCCTAAAAAAAGTTTAAATACGCAATGCTAATTTAGATAAATACATGTATCCTTTTGTGACTTTCATTGCATCTAAACTCAACAAAAAAAAAATTATAAAATTTCCTACTTTTGTTTCTGTCTAACCACATACACTCAACAAAATAATTTCCTTGGACTTTTTTTTTTCTTTCTAATATTATACATCAGTGGAGGTTGGTGGGGTGTTAGTATGTTAGTCAACAGGGGGTCGAAAGGTTGTCCATAGCTCTGAACTCCAAATTCAACTCCCATAGGGCATGAACCTCCGCCTCCACTGTGGAAGGAGGGTGAGACAACCAGCTTCACTAGGAAGAGTTTCTTGATTTGCTTGGACTTGACTATCCTATCTACAATCTTAATTTTCTCATTTTTTACTTCCTTATAAAACAGATCCTAAATGATTATTTATTATTTATAGAATAGTAAAGGCAAATAGGTTCTCCTTAGGGATTATTCTAAAATTGCAATTTGTTTTCCTGTCAATTCAGCATGCTAGGTGCTGTTGGGGTGATTGCTGGACTATATGCTGTGTTATGGGGTAAAGCCAAAGACATTCAGAAAGAGATTAATGTGGAAACAGATCCAAAATCCCAGAGGGATCAAACGCAAGAAGTGAAAATCTTGGTAAATCATGAAGCTTTGAGTTGCAAATTTGATTTGGTGGAACCCCTTTTGACTGACAAATCAACAAAAGTACATGATGACCAGACAAATCAATGATTGCTGAACGGCGTGGACGGTGGGATTGAGCCCCCAGAACTAATACCGGCGCACGTGCGTAAACTGACCCTGACACCTGAGTCATAAAAAAATCAATGATCGCTGAAATGTTGATTTTTATTAGCTTCCAACTATAAAGGTTGTGTTATTTTTGCTGCTTGCACTTTTGTTGCAACAGTCTGCAAATTTTGTATCATTTCAAACTTTCCTCCCCTTTCGACTATAGTTTTGGAAGCTAAGCAATGAAAGAGTTGTGTGCACATGACTTTGAGCATCTCCAGTTGGGCACTAGAGAATAATTAAATGGCTTGCCCTTTTCCAAGAGTCACATGTTGAAATCCCACAAAAGACAAACATTCCAAAGGGGAAATTCTAATTGCAAGGAAGATCTGCAGAGAATTACGAAAGGAAAAATCTGTTTGGGTCCATTCCGGGTCTCACAAAAATCTAGAAAAATATTCATAAATTTTTTAATATTATTTTATAGGGCCCTGTAAAAAATTAGCTCCAATGGACATCGGTAAGTATTACTTTTGAATTCGTAGGGGCGAACTAAAAATAATACTTACCGATGTCTATTAAAGCTGATTTTTTACAGTGTCCCATAAAATAATATTCAAAAATTTATGAATATTTTTTTAGATTTTTTTGAGATCCGAAATGGACCCAAACGCATTTTTCCTTGTGTTGTTCCTTGCAAATAGCAAAGCCGATTCCAAACCATGAGGTTACTAAAGGTTTGCTCGGTCGTTAATTTCAGGAACCCAAAAATTAGTCGAGGTACGCACGAATAATACTTACCGATATCCATTGAAGCTGATTTTTTACAGGGCCTCATAAAATAATATTCAAAAATTTATGAATATTTTTCTAGCTTTTTGTGAGACCCGGAATGGACCCAAACGAGTTTTTCCTTGCAAAGCCGATTCCAAACCATGGGGTTACTAAAGGTTTGCTGGGTCGTTAATTTCAGAAACCCAGAAATTAGTTGAGGTACGCATGAGCTAACTTAGACATCTGGTTATCAAAACAACAATATAAACTTTATAATCAATTATTAATGTGTACCATGTTAATCAATCATCCAACATGGCTTTGTGGATGCATCTCATAATAAGGGTGGATTCTCCTAATCCATTTCTTTAATCGAAACCTTGTCGCGATTAAGCCTTCAAAAGAGACCAATTAATTTCTTAAAGCTAGTAGATGATAATCAAAAAATGACATGAAGACAGTGTTTGGTTCTTGGATTTGTCTGAGGGATTTGTGGAAAGAACAGAATACAAGGAAAAAGGTAGGTGAAAATCTGGATTGTGAAATTAGTTTCTTCCTTCTGTCTGTTTTTCCTCTACTAATCCAAGATCGAAACACAGCATTACAGAGGAGAAATGTGGAACTTACAAAATTAGTACAAGAAATGTGGAACTCACAAAATTAGTACAAGAAATTAGTTTCTTCATTCTGTCTGTTTTTTTTGGGTCTAGCGGTCAGGATGTTCGGATTAGCTTACACTCATCTCGATTAATCCTTTCTCTCTAGTCTAGTCAAAGGCAAGACATTCACGCCGGGACTAGAGAATTCACAAGAAATTTCTTTTTGCGGCCATTTTTTTGTTTCCTGTGGATTGTTGGGACTCAGCATCCAAGCAAAGGTTTCTGCAATCACCCAATGGTTTCTACTCTGTTTAGTGCACTATTCACGTAGTATTTCATTTCATTAAGGGAACACATGTTCCTTCATAGTGCTTGTTGAGGTCACATGTTCGATTTCCACGGAAGTCAAACATTCCAAACCTTGGGGTCACTAGAGAGTTTATCCAGTAATCAGTTTCAAGCCCCCGGATTTAGTGAAGGTGTGCGTAAGCTGACCCAGACATTCAGTTATAAAAAAAATTGAAGATGTGGGTTGGACCAACCTTGCCTCTCTGTGACCTAATCGATCTGAGTCAGTTCGCCTCCATGCATTTATAACCTCTGCTCTTATTAAGAAGCAAAATATCAGCATGTTGAGGAGGTGGCCTAGACTAGTACAGTAATTTTTGTTTGAACCAAGAAGAAAGATTTTATTAATCAAATTGTAAGAATTACAAGCAATTAAAGGAACAAGAGAAAAAGGCATCACAACAAGAGGGCAACATCCCAAAGAAGTTGGCACCCTGCCCCTTGACAGTCATATGCCGCTCTGACCTGGGAAAGCAAAATGGTTGACAAGCAATCAACCAAAACCAAAAGAAAAACTAACAGCAGCAAAGAAATAGAACTTAGCACACCATATCAGCAGCAGTAGAGATAGCAGCAAAAGTGAAAGCATCTCAACGCCAACCAGCAGCACCAAACAAAAGCAGTAGCAGAATTGTAAGTAGTGTTTAGGCAAGGCCGGTCTTGACTTTTCGGTAAACTAAAGTGAAGATTAAAGATGAGGCTTTTTTTTATGGGACTACTGTAAGGGTACCAAAATAGGAGTCCCTAAAATTTGTTTCGCAGGCCTAAAGCGGACGCACCTGAGCTAGGACGGCTCTGTGTTTAGACATGAAACTTCCCCGAACATGATAGTTAATTTACTGTGAACTGACAATCTGACATCAAAAAAATGGTAATCAACTATGTCAAGAGGACATTGAAACGAAGACATATGATATTCTCATATATCAACACTGCTGATCAAAACAAAAACAAAGGTTTCATCTGTCAATTATTAACATGCTTCCCTAAGCTTCCTTTATAGTATGAGCAATCGACGAGTAAGTCCCCACCACTCCCACCAACACTGCCAACACTATTATCCCTGAAATACCAGCTAGCTCATACCCAAAATGCCTGTAAATCCCGAAAATCTTCAAGTAACAAACACAAGGGAGCAAGAACGAAACCAGTATGATAAGACCCGCCCCGCTCAGAGATGTCACAGACTCGAAAGACGGAAACAGGATGGCCCAAACCATCGTACTAATCAGTAAAAGAATCTTGATTAGGATACTGATGGGCTTATTTTCTTGGTACTTTGTCGGTAAGCAACTTTCTATGGCGGTGGATATGGGCATTATGGTGAGCGCATATTTGGCGATTGGGCCAGCTAATATGGTGTAGATTGCTACCTTTGAGCTGATTTTTTCCTTGGGTAAATTCAGTGTTACTTGAGACTGAACATTATGCCCATATATAAGGTAGCCTAAAATAGCCATGGCGACATATGTGATGGTGCAGGTTATAAAGCTCAGAAGCAAAACCTGCAATTTAGAAACACTAAGAATGTAATAATTGATTTCAATGAATGGTAATTGTAATTGCAGAGAGTTGAACTACAAACATTGTGTTATCCTCATAGAGGAATGACATTAGAAAGGAATGCTTTGAGAAGTGAAGGGAAAACCACTTCAAATAAATTGGAAGGCAAACCTATGAACTTTTTTCCTTTTTCGTAACTCAGAATGTCCGGGCAAGCTTACAACACCTCGACTTATCTTTGGGGGACAAATACCACTGTACGTATGCTAGTTGGGGGGCGATTAAAGCTGGGCAAAACCTATTACTACCTATTAACTCATTTACTTTGTCCCCAAGTTCAATTTTGGAGAGACTAGTAGATATTGTTCAAGGTGAACCATTGCTTTCTATTTCGTTCCATTTCTCTCCTCATGACCTCTAACCAAACAGGTAAAGAGCAGTGCTAGGGTGCAGGTTTCCTGACAGATATACGTCGCCCCACACGATGCATGTGAGATGCACGCGTATTGACGGTCATGGAGACGTTTTTGCCGAACATCTATGCCTTCAATATTCTCTATTGGAAAAAGTGGTTTTGGAGGAGATACTCCCTTGTCCTTTTTTCCCAAATCACCCAATCTAAAGTACTGGTGCAGGTACTATTTTTGCTTTGAGTGTAAGACTAATAGATGTGAGAAGTAGATGCAACAGTGTGAACACTACAATAACAATGTTAATGAAACAGCTAGCAGGAGGGGACTATCTTAATTGACATGGATCCGGTGGTAGAACGAAGATAATACTGATTGAGTTGATTCAATATTTCAATGTACTGGTTCTTTGACAGTGTAGCAAACGAACCGATCCCAATTGATTGGAAAATAAGGCTTAGTTTAGTTGTGTTTCGTACAACCAAACAATGATAAGATTTGATCGAAGAACAGTAATGGAGTACCAACAACAGAAATCCTATCTTCAACAGAAGTAGCAGCAGAAACATTTGAAGATCATTTCAAGCATACCTTAGGAAACTGGCTTTTCTTTCTCATGGAGTTATAAATGGTTGGGAACATGGCATGAGCACCATAACAAAATGTGTACAAACTAAGTGCAGTGGGCAACCCTTTGAAATTCACAAGGCTTCCTTTCCCATGAAATCCAACATCTTTCGTTGTTCCAACACAGAAAACTGCCGCAACAATGATAAGCGAAGAAATCACCCCTCCAAAAGAAATATACGATAAAACGCCCAAATCACTAAGCCATATCGATGGAAAAATCATAGCCCCTGCAACCATAACAAAAGAATGCCTCCCATCCAACGTAAGATTCCCAAGCTTTAGTGCGAAATCCGGGGACAACTTGTGCAAGTTGTCACCTTCTAGTATTAGAAGCCCTGTGGCCACAAGGTACAATTCTAAGATAATGAAAATTGAAGCTGTGATTCTTCCTTTTTTGCCGAAGGCAGTGGCGGCTATGTCAGGGTAGGTTGTGATCAAGGGATTTGAATCCATGCAGCGACGGATAAGGAGGCCGGTGAAGCAAGCGGAAGCTGCGATTAGGAGGAGGAGGATTAGGCTTAGCCAGCCTCCTGATGAGAGTGCATATGGAACTGATAGTATTCCAATACCTAACAAATGGTATCAATGGAGAAAATGTTATCTTCTGAAAGTATCCCTTCGAATTCAGAACATTTTGTATGAAATTCGTATTATTACTATAGATATTCATAACATTTGCATAGAATTTCGATACAATAGTTACAGTTCATAACATCGAGACAAAAACTCATAACCACCAAATATTCTATATTGAAAACTAATGTTATGAACTTATGTCAAAGCAGTATGTATTGATATATATAAAGTTACGAATTCAAGATTGAAATTTTGAATATTTTAGCAAAAATGCTATGAATTCAAGGCGATCCACTTAAGTAGTACATATCATACACGCACGGTAGCTAATTTCTATACAAAACGGCAACGCAATGACATTGATGGTGTACTTATTCGTTCGTAATTGTCACTTCATCATTTACTGATCATGGCCTTGTGTGAGAATTTATGCTGTAGTCACTGACTCACAATACAATAATTCAGGTAAATGTGATGACTGAATACCTCAATATTCTTATTTGGTGTCTGAAATTTTGATAAAAGTACTGGTTGATACTACAAGGGAACTAATTCTTTTAAGAAGTTGCATATACAAAAGTTGTGTAACTCACGAGCACAAGTTTTGGGCATGTTTTTTTTTTTGAAACGGCAAAAAATTTATTAAAGAAACTTGATAGGATACATCTAGTGGGGAGAGGGGAGGGGATCCAATCAAAGGTTGGAAAAAGGGCCAAGACCCAAACACCTAAAACAGGCCAAGCCCGAAGAAAAAGCCCAAATATGAAAATTCACTCCAAACCTAAAAGAAGCAAACCCATAGACAACATAGGCCATGCCCAACCAAGAGGTCCAAAATCTGCCCAAACCCTAACACCAAAGCTCAAGTTTTGGGCATGTTATTAGTGGCAAAATGTTGTCTTTTATCGAATGAGGATTATTTTCGGGTTAGCCTTGTGACAAACTATTCATTATAATCGAAAAAATTAGCCATAAAAAAATGGAGGATTTTTCCATGAAATCGACTAAGCACACGCACACAAATAGCATGAAGAATGAATCTAAGCAAAGAACGACACAGGTTGTGCTTCTCCAATTGGGTAACTGAATACATCTTTGGATCATACTAATTTTCGCTATATATAACAATAAATGGTAAATGAAAACGAAATTAGGCTTCACAAACCTAATGTTGTAAAGTGTCACGTTTCAACTAAAATCAACACGTAATCGAATTAGAGGAATGTTACGTACACAACTCTCAACCACGACTCCGGACACAACAGTAACAACTGCGTCCACTCCGGACATAACAGTAACAACTGCGTCCAGAGTAGTTTGACGCACATGGAATTTACATCCAGACACAATTGTGTTCGTCCCAATACCATATTCGAGAGACATGACGGGGAAAGGTAACAATTTCAGGGAAAAAACAAAAAGAAAAGAAAAGGGAAAGGTAAAGGTAAAGGTAAATTGGAGATGGAGAAGAGAGTATTTATGTACCAGATAAAGCATTGATGCCATTCATGCAAGTTTTGAAAAAACTGACTTGTTTACTTGTGGAAGATGGAACGGCCATTATCTCTCTCTCTCTCTCTCTCTCTCTCTCTCTCTCTCTCTCTCGAAACATATAAATTTTGTAGGTATATATATCTGCACACAACATGCAGCTATTCGATGAGTTTATATGAGAATTGAGAAGCAGGGAAATTCCAGTTGTGATTAGTGCTGTCAAACATGTGTAGGGTAAATCAACCCGAAGAGTAGCCACGTATTTAGCAACAGACAGGAGGGAGATAATCTGGTGCACCCGGAGCAAAAGATTAGTCACGAGATCTCTACCAAAAGCAAATAACTACGTACTCACGAGTCACGAGATAGCAAACCTAATCAGATGGAGTAAATACTACAGTACTTATCAACAAAAACCCTATTCAGATAACAATGGCCTTATCGACTTAATAGTATTTCCTTAGAAACAAGATTCGATCTCTTTTTCTTTCGGCATTTGTTTGAGTCGTTTTCGATCGGTAAAGGACTCAATCTTACAATCTCGATCAGGGATTTACATTATGTCTGGATTTGTACGTACATCGATCTTCATTATAAAGCAGCAAAAACAAAGTACAAGCGAGCGCGTGCAAAAAAAACACTACCATTCTAACTAGTTTATGAAAGAACAAGAAGTCATGTGAAAAACGTAATAAGAATGTACGGGTGATACTGGGTAGTGGCTCACTAATGTGGTGGAGATACCGGTTGTGATGTGGTACTGTTTGGTGCGAGTGTGAAATTACTGAATTCTAAATAGGCGAATTGTATGCAGTAGATGAAATTTATGGTTGGATTTTTATTTTTAACTTTCAACAAAGAGGAACTTCACAATTTTCTCAAATGATTCCATAACTGAACAGGCAACCAAATTTAAGGTCGGGCTCCTTTTGAAGTGGGTAAGATTTGGGTGCTGGTTTGGGTGGGCCGATCTTTGGTTGGATCGAATATAGGTGTTTGGGCTTTCATTTGTTTTATTTGGATGTAGAGATGAGCTGTAATGTTTTATTGTTGTGGACTCTTATAGATCTTTAGGTGTTATAAGCTTTGTTTTTGAGATGTATCTTCCAACTTTTTATTGGATTCCTTTCTCCTTTTTTCATTTTTAATAAAATTCATCTTTTGTTGATAAAAAAAAAAAACAAAACAAAAATTTAACCTTGGTTACAGTAATTTATGGTTTAGCATGATCCGATTAAAAAAATATTATTATGCTTTTATATTTATTTTTAGCTTTCATTTAATTATTTTTCTTATTCTTATCATTGTTCAATGTTTAATAATAAAATTAAAAGAGGAACATTATGAGCCAACTTGCAAAAATATAAACCTGACTTAAAAATTGGTTAATTTTTTCATTGAAAATTTTTAAAGTGGTGCATGTGCATATACATATATGCAAATAACCACTGTGAGTCTTATGTAAAAATAATATACATATGCATGTACATTTTTTATATTTATTTGCATACATAGACAATAACCACTCCACTTCATTAATTGCAAAGCTATTTTTTGAGAAGAAAAAAAGAAGCCCCAATGCAGGGCACAAGAATCGAGCCCCGAGTGCTAAGAACTTAACTACACGCTTCTAGCCAACAAGCCAATAACATCTTTGGAGTTATAACTTTGTCAAAATAAATAAATAAATAACTATATATATATATATATATATATATACAGTCTGAATCAGGTCAGGACTCTCTGACCTGATTTCGGTCTGCACCTCCCATTTTCCGATCGAATTTCGATAATCTAAGCCGTTCAATGTGTTCAAAACATGATTTTAAAGATACCCGCGAGAAATCGGCAAAAAAAAAAAGATCAGGAAGGACTTGATCTGAACAGCTTTTTTATTGAACCATTCAATAAAAAGCTGTTCAAATCAAGCTTTTCCCGATCATTTTTTTTGCCGATTTCTTGCAAATACCCTTAAAATCACGTTCTGATTACATTGTGCGGCTTGGATCATCGAAATTCGATCGAAAAATGGGAGGTGCGGACGGGAAGGGGTGTGGATAGGAACCGGACTGTGTGTGTATATATATATATATATATATATATATATATATATATA
>BPLS01000348.1:69009-94121 GCA_019656275.1 Rhododendron kiyosumense | reverse complement strand
AGAGAGAGAGAGAGAGAGAGAGAGAGAGAGAGAGAGAGAGAGAGAGAGAGATGTGTCAATACGAAACACATAATCAAGATTGTGTCAAAACGAAACACATAATCAAGATATTCATGTAATTTCATATGCTTATCAACTAAGTTTGCTTCAATACTTTGGAGCGAGCTGTAATTTGGGCATTTGTCAGGAGTGGTCAGTGTAATTTACCCTCGTAAGTCGTAACTACTCCTATCATATTGCTGGACCGGGGTCCCACAATGCAGACCCTGTAGTTCACTCTGCAATGTGCATATATCCGAACTGTCCATCTTGATAATCAAGGGTTCAGATATTTTTGTAATTAAATCTTATCAATAAAAGTTAACTCTAACCGATAAGAGTGCTTTAACGAATCTGTACCATCGATAGCGAAAACAGATTGTCCAAATGATGCACTACACCCCTATAGTGCAATGGCAGGATCCTCGTTTCCTCCTCTGTCTGTCTTTAGAGTTCTTCGTAGAGTAAGCACAAAGAAGACGATAAAAAAGCACAAGGAGCTGCAGGTTATACCTCTCCCAGAAAACCATCCGATCCAAAACCACTCGAGTGGTTTTGCAAGTTTTTTTTTCAATTAATAAAAAAAGTCGCTTGTGTCAAGTTGTTGTACAAAACTATATTTGTTGTTCACATTGTTTGACAATGTCACAGTGAGAAAAGTTAAACAAATGTTTTCTACACTTCGGGATGAGCCTTCCTCGTGATATTTTTCGGTTGGAGTAATAATATTATCGGTTATCGTTTGAAAAAAAACTATGTTTTCTAGGAGTATCCATTATACAGAGATACTCGACGAGATAAAAAATTGTGAGGTGGGACCACCGGAGAGAAGAAGTGCTATCTAACAGTCTCAAGACAAACAACAGACAAAACATATGTTTCCTTCATGGCTCTAGAGAAAGAGTCCTGGATGATAATTGATAAGCTTCAGATTCTTTCTTCCCCTCACTCAACCATTCCTTTGAATTTGGGTCCATTTTGTTCCAACAGCCAACCTTAAAAGTGATGAAACTCCATCACACGCATACAAGTGTTTTTGGTGGTTTCAAGTATGTGGGATCCAATAACTAAAGTAGCATATCTGTTTTGGTTACAAAAATGGAAGTGCAAACGTGGTACTGCGTCATCTCCGCTAGGAAAAATTGCCCCATCAAATTACATCACCATCTATATGAAAATCCACCGCACATATTTCAGAAGCAAAGCTAAGATCCAATCATACGTGTAGAAGATGATAAGAGTATGTTTAGCTCCAATAAGAGGCTATAGATAGAGAATCAAACTCAGCCTAATCAAATGATAGTTCTAATCTTTAAAACTCTACAAATCTTGAACACAGCAAACAAAATCACATCATTATTTCAACAAGCTTTAAAAAATAAACATATCCATCAATGAAGTGGGTTCGAAAAGCGCCAACGAGCCAACAAAATGATGCCGTCCAACGAAGGATCAGAGAAAATCCTATTCCTTTCGTATATGTAGTGGGTTCGAAAAGTGCCAACGAGCCAACAAAATGATGCCGTCCAACGAAGGATCAGAGAAAATCGTATTCCTTTCGTATATGTGTATAGAATACACAAATAAATGTAATGATGGGTGCAGTTCATATCTCTCTCACAATCCTACAGCAACGCATTCATTTCATATATTGATCAGAAAGGGACCTGACAGCAGAAATTTGAGCGTCACCCCACTCTATTTGCTATTCAATGTGTGATATTTTATGGGCGGCGCTATTCGCAGCCACGTATTTTCTCCCACAGCCCGTTAAAAATTTTCAATTAGACTCGACAGTTAGTTACCGAAATTGAGATACATTTTCAGCATCCAATTACCGAAATATGATATTTTTTTCAACAGCTATTTACCGAAAATGCATGTTTGGCAGTTGTCTTGAACATATTTTCGACATGTAGTTACCGAAATATAATCTTATTTTTAACAACTATTTACCGAAATGTTATTTATGATTTTCAACAACCACTTACCGAAATATAGTGGGCTATGGGAGAAAATACGTGACTGCGAATAGCCGGCCCCTATTTTATGGCTTAATTGCAAGAACACCTTTTTTAACTATCACTTTTTGGCAACTTCACCCCCTTAAGTTTAAAAATCCCCAACTACACCTCCTTAATTAACTATTAAATTCAAGCAACTTCACCCCTCCCCCATTTTTCGTTAAAAAAATGGACGGACTGAAAAGGAAGAGACCAACATACCCCTATGCTTTAAAAAACACGGTTTATACTTTGGAAGAAAAAAATATCGATCTCACTCCCACCACCCCTTCATCTATGTCTCTCTCTCTCGCTCTCTCTCTCATCATGGGTCGAGGTTGACCGAAACCCTAGAACCCATCTCCCAAAATCTCATCTCATCTCTACTCATCTCCATCTCCCACCTCCCATCTCCAATTAACAGCAGCAAGCAGAAACCCTAAATCGACACGAGTTCTACCTGGTTCTCCTTCGTTCGAATCCGGAAGTTGTCTGTAAGTTCTTTATATCATTTTGTATGAGGTTATTAGGGCTAAAAAATTTGGGGGTTTGGGGTTTTCGAAGTTTTTTGGATATATTGTTTACCCTAAAAGTTCGAGATTAGGGCTTAAAAAATAGGGAAAATCTCCAATTTTCTAATCTCATTCGACATGACTAATTTAGGGATCTTCGAATTATTTAAATTTTTTGGCCTAAAAGTCTGAGATATGAGATTTAGGGTTTTAAAATTTGGGGATTTTTTAAAAACTTTTTATATATTTAACCCTAAAGTACAAGATGAGGGTTATAAAATTGAGATTAGAGCTTTAAGAAATTGGGTATTGCATTAGCGTTTTAAAAAATTGGACTAGAACCCTATAAAGTTGGTGAATTTTGATTTATTTAATTAACCTAGGGTATAAAATATTTGTTCATTGACTTGGTTGTGCAAAAAGGGCATTTTCGTATATGTTGATTTACCTTTCCATCCAACTTTTCAATTTTTCATCCGTATTCCTAACAGAATTGGACGGAAAATGGGGGAGGGGATGAAATTGCTTGAATTTGGTAGTTAAGGGGGTGTAATTGGGGAGTTTTAAACTTAAGGGGGTGAAATTGCCAAAAAGTGATAGTTAAGGGGGTGTTCTTGCAATTAAGCCATATTTTATTTCACAAGTTGAAGATAGTACCAATCTTTATTTTGACCAAGCAAAACGGGATTAGGTTACCAAACAAGGACTAAGGCTAATGACCCATTAAACAAACATCACCCAACTTCCGTGAATTGAAAGGAACAAACACTGAAACCATGAGTCATATATAAAACAGCTAAAGAAAGGAACTAAAATCAACACAATGACTACTTCATATCAATCCCAAAACCTCCATAGAATATCCGAATAGCCGATCAGCTAACAGGTCTGAATGAGTGGATATACGAAGCTATACAAAAAACAAATAGAGTATAGAATGCAAATGGTAACAAGAAACCAGTTGAATTCATAAGCCCTCACGTTCCCCCTATCGAAACAAACATATGCTCAGATCAACTCAGAACGAGTTCAGGGGTACCGACGAGGGTATTTGTTCCACGAATTGTCTTCTCTGTTGTTCCTAAAGGCACAGCACCCGATCGAGTAAACAACGACTAGGAAGACCAAGAAAATGATGTTGACAATCGCCACCTTCTTCCAGTCGTGCTTGATGTTGTCCAGAACCCCGGCTTTGCATGATCCGCAGTTGAAGCAGAGGACAGACGGTTCATTGTTCCACAGGCCGCAATCTGGATCAGTAAACGAAGAGCTGCTTTGGGTAGTACTCCAGTTGGTAGGGCTAATGTAGGTGAAACTGCAGTCATCTGGGGGAATGCAGCAACCAGACTGTTGATGGAACGAGTATAAACACATTAGTAAAAGGAGAAACAAAAAATGAAGCAGAAAAAATATTAGAAGATGCCTAATAGTTGAACACCAATTCACCAAATTTGTATATCTGCTAAAATCTACATGAACTCTAATGTTGATACTGAAAACAACTCAACTGCATGAAGCACAGAACTGATCTCAGATCGATGATTATGAATAATCCTGTACAAAAGTTTCCGTTCCATATTCAACCCAAACTTCAGACCGAATCAGGTGCCGGTACTATAGACAGAGATCAAACATACAGGTTTGGCAGCAGATTGAGAATGAAGAAAACAAATTTTCTCCTTAAAAAACGTACTCAAATGCCGAAACCAAAAACATATGCTCATTTTCAACCATTTTAAAGCACCATAAACACAATTGCAGAAGATTACAAGAAAGTAGCAACACCTCGTGCGATGCACGCGATGCGATGTTAGGGGAATGGAGAGAAGAAGATTAAGGTGAAGCACTAGGAATCAAAGACGTGGACATTTCTCGTTCTGTGATTCTCACCCAAAAAATAAGAGCTTGGGGCATGGGCTACACCGCTATGATATGTAGTTTAGTTTAGAGAGATAGACACGGTCAGATCCAAGGCAATGTTTTGACCTTAGTTACATAATCCTTAAAAATGCATTTCACCCTCGATGCTCGCTCTTGGATTGTAGCAGTTTCAGATGTGATTCAAAAATGTTTTCATAGCTCGCACTCGCACTTCCGCTCCAGCTTGCAAAATATTTGACTTAGGTTTTGACCCTAGAATTGAACTAATGGGCAATTGGGCAGTAAAATTGAATGAAAAAGGAGCATGCCAATTTGTATGCTAAAATTAGATGATAGCCAAAAGCCTTTCCTTACTTTTGAATCAACCCATGATTTGTCACACATAAAGCGTAAAGTGCACACCATATACTCAACGAGGACTCTAGTGATCATAATTGAAATTTTATAGAGGGTAAGACACAAAAAAGAAAACTACCTTTTCTCAATAGTCGAAATTGTGCTCAAAAGGCTTCTAACTTTTCAAAATGAATTCAAAAACCCTCGTGAAAACAACATATATTGACCTAATAAAAGCATGAAAAGGTAAAACCCCCCAAATTCATGATAGAGAAGTTCCAATTTCCTTGATTATAAAAAAGAAACCCAGATGTATAAAGTTTCTGAAATTCAAAACCAGATGTATGATTAGCCTCAAGAGTCTTAGAAATTCAAACTCAAGATATAAATAACAGCAATAATTCAATCACATGCATAAGCCAGATTTCCCATTTCATTAAGCCTATCCTTAATTAATGATTTGGTCAATGGAAACACCAAACCCAAAATATGAACATTTGGGATCCGTTTGGAACTCGTGGAAAGGAAAAGAAAGGAAAACGATTAAGAAGAAAGTATGAGGAAAATATAGAAGAAAAGCTCAAAACTTGGTTTACTTATTTTTTTCACTCTTCCTTTCTCAACCAAAGAAGGGGAGGGAATTTTTTTAAACCTGATGTAGATGATGATTTCTTCTATTGATTGAAAAACAAAAAACAAATGCATAAACAAATTTTTGGCCCTGTGTTTGTGTCCATCAAGAGAGAGAGAGAGAGAGAGTTTGTCGGAAATCAGATCTGAAAAACACAGAAAACCCATTGACCCAGATCCAACAAACCAAGAAAACCCAATTGCCCAAATTGAAAAAAAAATTCCTAAACCCCACAAATATATATGTAAAGGGATTGATATATACCTGAATGGGGGAAAGCTTCTTCTGAGAAAACTGCTCCGCAGTGATATTATTACTCACCCCATCATCAATCAAGCTCTTACAAACCTTCCCATCAATCAAACAACTCTTTATCTTGTTCCAGTTCTTAGTACTACTCACTCTCTTCTGCAACCAGTTCGAGTAATCCCCGAGCTTGTACTGCTTATACCCTTTGCCCGACACCACCTCCCCGGCCCCCTTGTTGGTGACCGCGAACGCGAAGATGGTAAAGCAGAACAAAAGCACGATGAGGACGAACATGACGAGGAGGTAGAACCAGAGGAGCCAGGAGACGCGGCAGCAGGCACCGAAGAGGCCGGCGAGAGAGACCACCATGAGGAAGATGCCGAGGGCGATGACGGGGCCCTGGAGGAATTTCTCGCACTCGGTGGAGGACTGGCGGGAGAGCCAGATGCCGGCGCCGAGGATGGGGATGGAGAGGAGGAAGGTTATGAAGTTTAGGAGTCCGACTAGGTTGTTGCTGATTCGAACCATTTTTTCGTTTGGTGCTGTGCGGTGGGGTGTTGTTTTTTTGGGTGATTGGGTTGGCTGGGTTTTGATGAGAGAGAGAGGGAGAGACTAATGGATTAACCGGCAGGGGCGTATATATGGAGGAGTGTGTATGAGAGCAGAGAGAGATGATGATGAGGAGGATGATTGAGATTCGGTGAGGTGGGGACAGGGAGTTTAGAATTTCCGTTTAGCAAACGTAAACTTGAATATAAAATTTTAGAATAATTCCCGACGATTAACCAAAATCACACGGAGTTACCTGATCTTCATAAAATACCACAAAAACACTTATACCATCGAAGGTCCGGTACCTCCGTGTGATTTTAGTAAAAGATGGGAGATTATTTAAAAAAAAAATTTCATCATAAAATTTGATTGAAGTCGGCTCCTTTGCATCTATAATTGTGAATTTTTCCCAACCACTAATAATGATAAAAACCGTTCATATTTTTTATCGCTCTTTTGCATCTCTACTTGGATATTATGGAGCTTCTTCTGGGAAAGTTCGAAATTAAGGACGCGCTAGGAGTTTAGTATGACTCGGATTCGCGCAAGTATAGGAATTTGCCTATGTTGTTTTTGTTTGTCTAAGATTCTTAGAGTGGAAAATTACACTCTTATTCCCAATGGTTTGATTAATTACGAGTTTTAGTCCTCATAATTTATCAATTTAAACCATATAATTCGAGTTCTCTTCCATAGTATTCCCTCCATCATCTTCGGCCAAGAAAACAACATTCATCTCACATAAAATCCAGTATCTAAGAGTCGTCATAATAAATTAAAGCGAAGGGAACAAAAATCATGATTCATCCCCAATCTTCTTCTTTTAAGTATATTACTAACTGCATCCAAAGGTTATCATGTTTTTTTTTCCTATTTGTTAGTATTACACTCTTGTTTATTGTTGTTTTGTATTTATGCCCTTTTTGCATGAAAAAGTATACACAAGAAAGAATAATCTCGTAAACCTACGTCCAAAGTGAAAGAATTATCGATGCTATTATAACAAACGCGATTTGAAAAATCATAACCGCATGTAAATTCAAAGTGGAAAATACTTCCTTATCGATCCTATGTTTTTCACTTTCAAATGGGTTCCATTTTATTTGTATCGAATACCTATGAATTCAAAAGTATAATTTTTTTGGATCAAAAAAGAATTTAAATCGGAAATGAAAGAACAAGGGTCAAAATTGATGAAATTAAAAACTACGTGCGCCAAAAAGTAGTTTTCCCTGAAACCACGAGAACCAATGCGCCTTGACTTCAAATTTCCACGATTAGGAAATCATCTTTACTTGTTTTCTACTTCTTCCACGTGCCTTTGTACTGGAGTTATAACGTGTACGCGGTGTCAGGGGACAACGATGGGGTTGATGGTCCTACGCCTTTGCCAACGACTTCTTCTCGTTGATTTTATTTGGATGTTAGTTTTGAGATACTCTCTGTTCCAAATTTTTTGTTCGGTTCGTAAAACGGAGTATTAAAAATAATGTAATTTTTCAAGAAAAAATTCAATTTTTTTCACAAATTAAGAATACTCATTAATATCTAGTAAGTTGTTGAAATTTTTTTAATTATTTTTAACATTCCGTTTTGCGGACCGGACAGAATTTATGGATGGAGGGAGTATTTGATTTTAGAAGTTGATAGTAATAGTGTGGTACCCGCTTAAAATCAACGAATGAATCTGTGCCTTCTGAGGATAATGATTAACTATGATACTGTGAATTTAGCGGATGAATGATTATACAGTAATTTTGAAAAATCGTCACTTACTATTTATGAGGCTTATCATCACACATTTAATTACGTAAAGTTTATACACTTAATCATGAACCCTATAAGAATGTGTGGTGATAGAGATCCTGAGAGCTCCACGAGACGGTTAAAGATAGAGGAAGAATTTGTGTGGAGAGGAGACGGAAATTTAGAACATGTAATTACTCATGTCCTTATATTTGTTGGATTTTAAAGTTTTCTTAACATCTAGCTTAAAATTCAAGCATGAAATCTAAGGAACAATGTTCTACAAGAAAAAACATAATCACCTTCTATTCATACTATGTAAGACATGCATATACACAAAAAGGATTAATAATTTTTCACTGCAAAACCACTTTTTATTTTCTCTCATGGTAAAGTTTAAAGGGGTTGATATAGTACATTATAGAAATTTAATTTACATTTAAACTATATAAATAGTGATTTTGGCAAGGTTGGGAGGCCGGAGCCATCCCAACCAAATAATTACCTCTGATCTTGGTGGCGGTGGTGCTCTAATAGCAAGTAATAATTTTTTTATTTTTTTTTCCTGATGGAGGGGATGATGATAATGATGGAGGGGATAAATATAAAAACGATTTTGCTAAACGGTAATATGCACATGATTTCAAACAAGTTTGGATATCAATACATATCTCACTGATATTAATACGCTTTTACAAATATCAATACATTTTTTCTCGGATATTAACGCACATTATCCTTTTTATCTTACGTCCTTTAGACGGAGATTAGAATATAATCCGTATAAAAACAGTTTACGTAATTGTGTTGGACTTTGCGGATTTCGGAATATTTCGATATGGGGGGAAGTTATGGTGTAAACGTGGGTTACGTTAACATTGTGAACGAGTTGACCAAGATAGAGTGGACTCCAAATCGGGCACCATCACCACCGCGTATCGTAAGGGTGTCTGCTTTATTTCTATTGGGAAAGTGTACCGCATTTGCGTGTTTAGGCGTGCCATGGTTAATGGGTTTGTTAAACACGATATAGAATTGGTCAAAATCATAATTTCATCGTAATCAGAGATTAATTGATTTCATAATCACCATTAGCCATCTCATCCCAGCAGAGGTATAAAAAAAGGGAAAATGCTGGATGCAAAGAAAAAGTACCCTAAAAGACCCTTAAAGATGACGGCCTTGTTCGTTTGTTAATTTTGGATATTTTATTTTTAGTAATGGATAGAGAGAGGAATAAAGTAATGGTTGGAAAGAGGGGTAATAAGTAGAAAGAGAAATAAAAATAATAATTGAAGAAATAGGGTAATGATTAGAGAGAGTAATATGGTAATGATTAGAAAACAAAACTAAAACAAAGTTAAAATGAGAAACGAAGAAAGCCGACATCATCCCACATGGGACCCACTCATCCACCCAACTCATTTGTTTCTTGTTCTCGGGCCAGGCCCCTCCCCTTAGAGTACTTCTCCTCTCTCTCTCTCTTGCTCTCTCGACAAGTACAGTTTAGGTAGGGCCGTAAACGAGTCGAATTGAGCCGAACCCTGTTAAATTTTGGCTCGAGTTCGTTAAGATATTAGTCTGGCTTGAGTTCGGCCCGGGTTTGATTCGAGCTTGAATAACTTGGCTCAAGTTCGACTCATTAAAACTTTTCAAAGCTCAGTTTGGGCTTGTTTCGACTTGTTAAAAATTATGCAAATCTAATAAAAATTAAAAAAGACGAACAAAACACACAAAACATATAAGTATGAGTAATTTAAGTTTAGAAGAATTCAACCTGAAAGAATATTGATATTTGCACTTCATTTGTGTTTAAGAAAAATCACTGTCAAGTGATAGCCTCTGCATACCCAATACTTTTGCCCTCAGTTAAAGAAAAATCATAGAATTGATTTTGGCCAAGGTTTTGAATACCGTACAGATCAGGGTACCGATTTTTATATTAATACCAGTACCACCGTACAGATCAGGATACCGATTTTTATATTAATACCAGTACCAAATAAATACTAGGTACCATTTTGAATTTACCGCAACTATCAATATATTATTACAGCTCAAAAAATTTCCTAATACTGCCATGCAATTCTCATCATAAAATAAGGCCCATAAAAGAAAGTGGGACAACAAAATGGGGGTAAAAATGTAGTCCTAATGACTAATGAGGCCCATAAAAGAATAAGAGGCTCAATCCAAGCCCAAAGACGCATTCTGCCATTACACATAACCATCAGGGCTAAATTTGTAACATCACAAATCCCATTCTCCATAGGGTTTCACACTTTCACTTATCCTCCCGTCGCCTCCTTCTGTCATCTTACTCTCTCTCTAGCTTCCCATTCATCTCACCTGAGAATCAGAGATCGGAAAAAAACAAAATGGTGGGTTCAACTAGGTTCCGTCCCTGTTCCACTTTCCCTTTTTTGAAGAAAAATGTTAGGTACAAAGAAAATTTATCCGAAAATTACTCTAAATGGGCAAATCAACGGTGCAGATATAATTCAAAGTGAATTTGTACCATTGATTTGCTCTTTTGAGATAATTTCCGGATAAATTTTCTTTGCATTTAGAATTTCTCTTTAAAAAAAAAAGTATTTTTTTTTCAATTTTTAAATTTAAATATAATAAAAATAAAAAATAATTTTTTGATTTTTTTCATTGTATAAAAGATTTTAATGAGATCTATTAAATAATATTCATATTGCTAGAAAAATTACTTATTTCCGTCCCTTTTTTAGAGTCCAGTATTCCATTTTGGGCTGTCCCTTAATAAGTGTCCATTTTTGTAAAGTTAGTGGATAAAAGTTGATGAATTTTCCATTTTGCCCATAAAAGTAGATTATATTTTGAAAAGTTGGTGAGTAAAAATATAATGATGATGTTTTCATAGAGGGTAAAGAGGAAAAATAGATGTAAAATGTGATGTGAAAGGTGTAATGATGATATTTTTTTAATAAGTTAAAATTACGAAATAAGACATTTAAAAATGGACAGAAGGAGTAAGTAGTTAAAATGAAATGGGACCCGTCCCTTAATATCCGACAACTGGGCCCTCCTGAATCCTCCCCCATGTCCCTTTCGTCTCCTTTGCCGGAAATTGAGAGGCGGCCACTTTCTGCAAAGTAGCGGACAAAGTCTCGACCAGAATCATCCGGATTAGTCGGTACCGACTGATAAGGCCCAGTATTGAGATTGGAGCAGTATTGAAGGGTTATGGTACCGGTTACTCATCAATTCAATATGTTTTGGTCGGTACAAAATGGTATTCACAATTTTGATTTTGGCCAAACTCATTTTCAAATGCCGGTGATAAACAAGGAAAATGTAAAAAGTCAATAGTGAGA
Organism: Rhododendron kiyosumense; assembly: GCA_019656275.1. Taxonomy (NCBI): domain Eukaryota; kingdom Viridiplantae; phylum Streptophyta; class Magnoliopsida; order Ericales; family Ericaceae; genus Rhododendron; species Rhododendron kiyosumense. The sequence goes on along the minus strand of BPLS01000348.1, from coordinate 82,828 downwards.
ACCAAAAACGGAAACCAAATTTTCCAAAATATATTTTCAAAATGGGCTGCCAAACATCCAAAATGTAAAAAACAAAACAATAATTTTATAACCACACACACACACTTACAAAGCTAGTGAGTCTCACACACATTGTATGAGTATATGTGTATGGAACTCATCACCTTTGTGAATGTATGTGTGTGGTTATTGAATGGTCGAAAACAAAATATGAGAAATTGAAAATGCAACAACCAAACCAGAAAGTCTGTCCCGCACAAATATTACATGTACAGATTGTGCACAAATTTTTTTGTGGGGTCTATCATGAGTCTTGCACAAATAATTCGAATCGTTCATTGAATGTAAAACACTTTTTCAAGGATTTCTAAGAAAAATCAGCTTAATACAATACTTATAGATACCTGATCTAATTATTTAACTTTTCATTTTATTGAAATCGCGATGAAAAGTTAGATAATTGGGTCGAAAACTTATATGTATCGGATTGAACTGATTTTTCATAAAAACCGTTGAAAAAGAGTTTTACATTTAGGCTCCGTTTGTTTGGACGTAAAATATTTTCCGGTAAAATGTTTTACCTATTTTTCGGTGTTTGGTTGTGTAAAAAATGAGAAAAATATTTTACATGTAAAACATTTTCCATTAATTGGATGAAAATGACTTACCTTTAAATTTTCCGTAAGTTATTTTCCGGAATGAACCTGCTGCCTTCTCTTGCAATTCTCACTGCTCAGTTTTCTAGACCGCCAATCCTGACCCACGTTCAATTCCAATAATCTCATATCTATCCACTGTTGAAACTCCTCACCTCCCTCTCTACACTATTTTGTTAATTTCCGAAAATATTTTCAAGTGCCAACCAAACACCGAAAAATTAAAGTTTGAAGTTTATGTTCTAAAAAAACATTTTACATGGAAAATATTTTACATTGTAAAACATTTTACATCGAAACAAACGGAGCCCTAATAAATAACTCGAATAATTTGTGTGGAATCCTTGATGGCTACCAAAAAAAAAATCTGTGCACAATCCGTACACTTTTGTCGGTATGCTACATTGGTTCCAACCAAACACCCCCCACGTGTTCTACCCACCCAACGGTCCCAACCCCACCGCTCATTCAATTTCAGCAACCCCCCACGTGGTCACACACCTGAACGCCTGCTCGGCTGCTCCGGCATCCATATATGATCTCTCTCTCTCTCTCTGCACTTCGCCCATTTAAAATTCTCGCCGCCAACCACCGCCCCACCCCCGCTCTCTCCATCTGGTATGACTACTACTCCTCCTCCACTTATTTTCTTCCCCTTTTTCGTCTCCCCCCATCTAAAATTCTTCAGGGGTTTCTTCAATTTAACCAAAGTAAGTTGAATCCCATTTTTTTGCCATTCAAATGTGGGACGGAACAATACTAATATATACCTGAATCTGAATTTGGGGTTCACTTCTGGTCTTTAGTTCTTGGCCTTGTCCCATTTTCACTGTAACGTACATGACCAACTGAAGAAATCAAAAGACAGAATGATATTTTCATTTGCTTTTTGATTATTTTCATTTTCTTTATTTTCTCTCCTCTTCTCTTGATGCCATTTTTTGCCATTCAAAGTCTCTGTTTTTTTACACTTCAAATGTTCAGAGGCGAATGCAGTAGTTGGATTCCATTTTTTGCCATTCAAAGTCTCTCTCTCTCTCTCTCTCTGTTTTTTTTTTTCGTTCACAAAGAAAAGCCTATCCCCTTTGCTTATAGTAGGTCATAGAGTGACAATTGACTGCCTTTTCCGTGTTCGACAAAATGCTTCAGTCATCCTTTATGTGCGAATTCATCTGAGTTCGTTGAAAGCCTAGCTCCTATTTGAGAAAAGCACCGATTGATATAGCAGAGGTTCTGATTGATTAACTTGTCGCCTATTTATCAGCAATTTTCTTGATAGTGCCAAGACATTGCTTTCTTTTGGTTGGCCGAATGTAGTAGTAGTTCTTAAAAAACGTTGCATTTATAGCTTTAGATATCATTTTTCATAATTGTCCAGCTAACAATCAAGTTAGACACATTCTTATGTGATTTCGATCTATGCTTTTACTAATTCAGGGCTTGCTGCAGAGTTTATCCATCACTCACTTGTCTAACTTATTTATCATTATCATAGTTATCGTTAAATACTTTTTTATTGGTCAACTTTAAAGAACGTATCAGCTGGAAAAGTAGTTTCTCTCTTCCATATAGAATGGAGTTGCTGAATTGAGCTTACAGATGCCTTTGCCTGACTTTTCTTGTTGTTGTTGTTAATCATATTCTATTGAATTATCTTGGACAAACCATGTGAAAGTTAAAACTTTATTGCCTAGACATATCATGAGATCATGTAAGATAAATGAATTATCCACAATATTAGGCCTCAAATGATATTATTTGTTGTCACTGTCCCAAGCGCTATTATTTGTTGTCACTGTCCCAAGAAGAAGAAAAATGTCTTCGGAACCATAACCGGCAGAAGAATTCATTATCCACAACGAGATCTCCTCTAAGAGATCCTTACTGTCCCCATGCATCTTGTGGTCCTTGTGTGACAGATTTCTGTAGTTTACAAAACCTCCTCCCTTCCCCCTTATAAAATTCTCATGAAGATAGAAAGACATGCATTCTTGTTTATTTCTGCTAATCTAGTGAGCTAAAAAAAACACAGCAGTCAGAGCAATGTCTTCACCACCGGCACCGTCCGTCACCGAAATAATAATCGAGGGCCATGTCTTTCCTCAAGCTGTCAAACCACCAGGCACGACCAACTCCTTCTTCCTCGGTGGCGCAGGTTGGTATTTCTACCGCTCATTACACCTTAATCACTCGTAATAATCTCCGCCGTTTGGATCGGATGTTTGTTGGTTGACATTAACATGTGCAGGGGAGAGAGTTTTGGAGATTGGAGGCAAATCCATAAAGTTCACCGCCATTGGAGTGTACCTGGAAGCGAGCGCTGTAGCTTCACTCGCCAATAAGTGGAAGGGCAAGAGTGCGGAGGAGTTGATTGAGTCCGTTGAGTTCTTTAGGGACATTGTATCTGGTATGTTTGTCATTATTGCTGATTTGTAGCTAGTAGGTCTCCAGTATTACTCCATATGTCGGTGGCTTTAAGGACCTTTTGGTAAATTCACTATTGTTTATTGGAAAATGATTGTGTAAAATATGAATCTTATTAATATCTGCAAAGAGTGTATTGAAATTTGCAATATGACTATGGAAATTCTTATATGAAGTGGACGGTGTTAGCATAACCATTGTTTATTTAGAACATCTCCAATGTGCTATCTAGATTCTAGTGTATTATAGGGGTGTGGTAAAAATTGACAAATAAATGTGTATTTTATGTACTCCAATGGTTGATATTGGCATCTTATGTGTCAGAGTGTGCTAGTTTAGGTGTGTGATAGGATGTATGTTAAGTTTGGGTAATCACGTAGCACATTCATTATAGAGCATAATTATATTTCACAAATATGAATAGACTTATGTGTATTAAGATACATCTAACTTACCTTGCCAGTTGGCATATAGTTTAATCATATACCATTAGAGTACCTATTCAATTCTTAACACACACAAATGTATTTTGATAACATCTAAATTGAGGGGTGTCGTGCAATTAACCCTTGAAAACCTTTAACTTAGTACGTGAAGGAAGTAAGTGAGCGACAGAGGATTCACTATCAAGCTAGTTTCATTGACTACAATGGTTAAGAAAAGATCGCTAGAGGAACAAATGCAGCCGAGAAATGACTTATTTAAGCGCGACTTGAAAATTTCATGTACTAACTTGGTTTAATTATTCTAGTTGAGATGTCTGTGCTTTTTGTTTTTCGATCTCCAATTCATGAGATTAACTTGTAATTTCCTGATTAGGTCCCTTTGAGAAATTCACACGGGTGACAATGATCTTGCCTTTAACGGGCAAGGCATACTCAGAGAAAGTGGTGGAAAATTGTGTTGCATATTGGAAAGGAGTAGGAACCTATACTGATGCAGAGGCCAAAGCCATTGAACAGTTTCTTGAGGTCTTCAAGGATGAGACTTTCCCCCCTGGTGCTTCTATTCTTTTCACCCAATCGCCTCTTGGGTCGCTAACGGTTAGTACATCCCTCCAGAACTGTTTAGTTCTGCCTTTTGCTTCACCCTCTTGTTCTTTCTTTCATGTTTGTTTGGCAAGTAATTTCTTATAGAAACACACAAAAAAAAGGAGGCAAGGCTGTGGCCTTAAATCCCATACAATCAGACATTACAAGGTAGAAAAGCAAGTAAGATCAAAACATTGAACCAGCACACCTCAAAGCCAAAGCTCCAAAATAGTCCTTACATGAAACTAGACAGGCCACACCTCCCTAATCCTTTGCCATTCTGCTGAATTTTTAATACTTCTCCATTAAACAAGCCCTGATATCCTTTCTAATATAGCTCAACACAACAGCATGATCCCCCCTTTTTACCTGGAAAATCCTTGCATTCCTTTTGCCCCCAAGATAGATACAGAAAAAACCAGTTTGATTAAAGAGTTCAAAACAGAACCGTGCCTGCCACTCTGGACCATCCATTCCAGCTCCTGGTCAAAGCCCACAGGCCCCCTTTATCAACCACATTGCTCAAGCCAGTTCTGCCGCACCCATCCAGAAAAAGGGCATGCCAAAAATAGATGACAGGGACTTTAATTAGCACCGTCATAGAGCACACAAAATGTATTATTGACAGTTCCCCATTTAGCAAGTTTATCTTTTGTTCCTAATCTTACATGACAGGCCATCCAAAGGATCACAACCCACCTTGGGACATATTGTTGAAACCCCACAACCTTGTACCATCTGACAAAGCAGCTTGTAGTTCTCACAGCTTTCCATGCGGACCTTGAGGAATATACACCATTCCCAGTGAGCAACCTCCTAACTTCATCCACTTTGTGAACAGCTGTTTTAAAATCCACTGGAGTGTTATCCCTGGTCTCCTGAATTAAAGGATTCCTGACCCCAGGGCACTTCCAGTCCCCTTCATCAATGATGGAGCATATCTGTGCATCCAAAGACCTCCCCAAATTGAACACCACTCTTTTGCCATAATGCCTGAACAATGGACCCAAAGGATGCCAATTATCATGCCACATAAATGTAGAGTTTCCATTACCATTTACATATTTTATCCAGCCTTGAGCAATGTCCATCAACTGGAAAATTTTCTTGAGAGTCCAATAAGAATCAGATGGAATTTTCATATGCCAAAAACTATGATTGCTTGATCACATAGGTGTGAATCCATGGGCGGCTCTACCGAGAGTTTGGGTTCAAGCCAACTCTCTGGGTTCAAAAAAGCACTAGTAAAAAGTATTTTTCATAATACATATGAAATTTTATTTAGTATTGTCGGGACTAAATCACTCGCGCGGAGTTAAAATAAGTGAAAGTCCAATTAAATGTCGGAACCGAATGGTATAATTTATTGCTTTTAACATGTGAAGACTCGTTGTGGGATATTGTCAGATATTAAGGGCTTTACGTTGGAGTATCATTTGTGAATTTATATATGAATTTTCCTTTCGATTATGAAATATATCTCAAAGTTGAAGTTTATTTTTTGCACAAAGCTTTTTGTAACTGATGCATTATACATTTTTGTCACCAATGGATGAAAATCCTGGAGCGGCCTCTGTGTGAATCCATTTTACCCACGTAGTGTCAACCTTCTTACACAGCCCAGAGATGCCTAGCCATAGCAGCCTTATTCCATTCTCTAAGGACTTTAAAACCCAAACCACCCTCCTTCTTGGGGACTTTTAAACCATTAAGCCATAAAGAACGAACTTGTATAAAATTTGTTGTTTGAAGTGTTCTAGAAATATCAACTGTTGAAAAGCAAATGTGTTTTTGTTTTTAATTTTTTATAGTGCTCTTGGTTTCCCAAAAAGCTGTTCATATTACCTAAAAAAGACTTTTGGTTTTGGCGGATTAAAGGTTTACTTTTATCCATTGAGTCACATCACTGTATAAGCTGTTTTTCGACCTTGAGTTTTCTTCATTGATTTGGATACACACACACACAAACATACACATATGTGCATTCACATCCGTATCGCAACTGATTCGGTAAGTTATGTGTCCGGTGCCCGGAGAGCTGCCTATTACCACATTCCCGAGGGTTAGTCCACTGCTAACAGGTCAATGGAATCTTTATGCTCAAAATCCCAATTCAAGTAGCCATTTATATGATACTTCCCAGTTCCCAAGGAGCAGGAGCCGCTATTTTAACCCTTGGCTGGCTAATATTGCTCATCATTATTTAGCTATTGCATTTGTTGTTCTTTATTGTTGATCATATGTAATAGGACAAACTTCAGGATTATGTATGTATATTCACATGTATTCATCTGTTTGTGTGTGCGTGGGATGTTACATTGGAACAATAAATAGATTTGAATTCTTCTTGTTGGTTCTTTCTTTCTTTTCTGACCACAGATTGGCTTCTCGAAAGATGGCTTGTTACCTGAGAATGGCAAAGTGGTAATTGAGAACAAACAATTGTCGGAAGCAGTGTTGGAATCGATTGTCGGGAAGCATGGCGTTTCCCCTGCAGCAAAGCAGAGTTTGGCGAAAAGAATGTTTGAATTATTCAAGGAGACATAAGTCGCTAAAGGAATATCACCCTGGTTGGTGTATCTGAATTCTAAATATCTGTAGAATTTCGAGGAAAATAAAAAGACTTGTTATCTATGTGAGGAAAGAAGATAAAACGGTAGGATCGCACTTCCCAGTTGACTCTACTGTTTCTTCTATGAATAAATGTACCTGTATGCTCTTTGCATTACTCTTGTTTCCATTTTGTCAGTTTAATATGGATGCTTCCATTTTTGCATTCTAAACTCGAAACTTCAGTATCTACGGTGTCAGATGATTCTCGTTCTTCTTTGCAAATTAACACACATTGACCCTAAATTCGGCATAATGGCGGTAGTATTCATGGACATCATGGATTACAGATTTATATTGAGTGGGTATTTTTTTTGCTAGGGTTTAACCATGACTCAAATGGCGCTCACCTTCTTTGGCTCCTTCCCGAACGAATGCCTGGTTTCTTTGCCAGCCCTTAATGCTGTATTCTTAAAATGGATGAGTGTAAGTACACTTCCGTAGGAGAAAAAGTTACAATTCATTTGGTTCCCCCTCTCATTTTCCTCTCATCGCAACTCCCTTTGATGCGAAAATAGCACTAGCTAAATCTGATGCCTTCACATTTCCGATCAAAGTTTCCGAGCAGTCAATAAATCTGAATCAAGAAGGAACGTAACGAAATAAGCAACCAGATGTCGGAAAAATTCCTCACATCAGACATTGAATCCTTAATGAAAAAAGAAATGCGCGCATAATGAAATGAAAACGAAACACAAACCTTCTCACAAAATTTGTCTTCTTTTAGCAGTTCGCGATTTCCTGCACCTAAATCCTCTGTGCCTTGGCTCTCGTTTTTGAACTAGCTTGCGAAACCTCAATTATTCCATCCAAAAATTTTATGACCTCGTGGTTGTTGAGATGAGATCCTGATATCCGGGAAGACAGCAGGTGCTTATATGTAGTGCATAGCATAAAGGGATTAGGTCAAGATACTCATGAAGACTATGATGCAGCTAGCTAGCTTGCTGTTTGCCCACGGATTCTCTCTCTCTCTCTCTCTCTCTCTCTCTCTCCCAGAAGTAAATATTGCGTTCAATAAAAAGTCATTCGGCACTTACAATTTCCATCAAAAACAGAGAAAAGGATCTATAACCAAACCCAAATACTAACGATAATCAATAAACACAAAGAGACGATCTTATGTCAAAATCTTAAATGCGAGCCTCAAGCTCTATCCACACTAACAATAACGTTCGGCATAAGTGGTTGTTAGAGATTAAGACACTAAGATGCCTTGGGATAGCGCAAAACCCTAATCAGAGAATAAGAGATAACTATGAATGTCGATGGAAATTCTTTCGCACTGGTTTCCAACAAGTCTATTGCTGGCATGTTCCTGACCAAGGCCAGAGAAACGCCGGACGTTACTCCGGTGCTAGCCCCTGCTGACACGGTAGGCTTTGGACACGAAACAGCAACAACGCTAGCTTAATTTAGGGATGGCAATGGGGCGGATCGGAGGTCGATATTGACATATCCGAATCCAAACCTTCCATCCGACCTCCGAATCCGCCCCGATCCGATATATTTACTTACCTCCGAATCCGTCCCAAACAGAGAATGGAGATCTGATTGGAGATTCGGATATCCGAATTTGAAAAAAAAAAAAAGATTTCTGATAAAAAAAAAGTATTCGGGGACAGATCGGAGGCGGATTTTTATCAAAAAAAATAGATTTCCGGATATTCGGGGATAGATTGGGGCAGATCGGGGATGGAGATTGGATTTGGGGTGGATTGGATTGGAGGCAGACTTACCTCCGAATCCGATCCGATCTCCGATTTTTTTTAAAAAAATAAATCCGAATCCGCCCCGATATCTGAAAAATCTCCAAAAAATTCGATCCGTTCAAAATGGATAACGGATCGGATACGGACAGGTCGGCCGAGATGGCCATCCCTAGTTTAATTCCGCGTCCACAACGAGACTGGACTCTAGTCAAGGACGAGCAGACCTCCAACCAAACAACACACCACCACCAAACTACACACAAATTCCGCGTCCACAACGAGACTGGACTCTAGTCGAGGACGAGCAGACCTCCAACCAAACAACACACCACCACCAAACTACACACATAAATTATTACCCATCGCCATCAGCCATCGAATCCGGGAAATCAGACCGGGACAAAAATCTGAACTTAGGGGACCTTGCCAGAGAAGAAACGGCTCAAAAATGGCCCCATAGAACAAAGCTAAAACTCTACCTCCTCACCTCTGTTGTTATACCACCTCTGTTTGCCCTGTTTGCCCACACGTAGGATTAAGCGTTTAGCCGTTTACCATCTTATTAACACCCGCAGGTAGTGGTAAAGGCGCAATTCTATTTCCTTAGATCAAAGCATAGCAGGCTTCAATCGTCATGGTTTGACTCGCGTGGGCAGGATGCTAGCCCGCGACCAACACCACGGATTCACTTTCTTCTTCAATTCTGGTGCGTGTCCAAGCACTAGGAATCTTAATTTCATCTCCGAACCCGATTTGCCCGGGAGCTCAATCACTTTCAGTTTCAACCCATGCCTTATTTCGATGAAGAGGATTCACCGGCATACTTCCGTACATTTGGTATACTTCCCTAAACGTCCAGAGTGCGATCACGTATGGTATGTTGTTAAGGGGGACGAAACACAAGATGCTGCGGTCGCCGGACGAGTATAAAGGGGTATTTCCAGTTTTTGTATGCGAATGTTAATGTATGATACTTTTTAACTCATTAAAACTCGTGAACAAGTTTGTACTCATTCAAGCTTAAAATTTTGTTTCAATCCCGGAAATCAAACCGGTCCGTGTAACTCACGGAATGGGATCAATTCAAATCCTTTTACTATGTTTGCTTCATGTTCAAATATGCCATTCATAAACCAATTATATCACACTCAAAAATGGCATCAAATAAGTTACATATTTTGGAAAGTTCACTAAAAATCACTGACGTTGTTCGTTTGGGGTATTCAAATATTTTCTCTATGTCTATTTACTCATTACTCTTAAAAACCTCCCTTAAAACGCAAACCGAATAGGGCCTGAAGTCCAATAAATATAAGGGCTGGTCAACGAACATGTAGGGTTTCCGTTGACAAAAAAAAAGAAGGAAAAATGACGGCCAAAGACGTGTTTTGATAATTAATACCCGCCAATGACATTTTGTTCATTAACAAATGTTCTTAGCATGTCTTTAAAATGTATTAATTATCAGAACATGTCTTGAGCGTTATTTTCCCAAAAAAAAAAAACGAACAAGTAGTGGCCACGGGGTTGGCCTAGATTTTTTAACATTAGGCAGATTCGGCCTGGCCTATTTTTTTGCTTGGGCCAGTTCAAGTCCAATCATTTATGGGCCAGGCCGAATTTACACCCTTTCAAGGACACCTCGAAATTAAGAGTGTACACAGTCCGAATTGATCCAGTTCTCTAAAAAATCAATAACTAGACTATTTCAAATGGTTCTAGGAAATTGGGAACCAGAACCTAATTAATATATGAGTGAAACCTAATCAGAACCAAACAGCAAAATCGGTCCGATTTTGATTCGGTTCCGGTTCTATTTAATTAGTATCCAAACCTATCACCGGTGTGTGAGAAAGAGAGACGTGTGATTGAAATTATAAAGACTAATATGTTAAATAAGGCTGCAAATAATTGAAAGAATAAGAAGGTAATCTATTAGAATAGAAAAGGAAGGAAGAAAATAAAAACTTTCCTAACAAATGAGATTTCATCTCTAAATAAAGTAAGTTTAGTAAGAAAGAGATTAACCTACCAAATTACACACATATATTTATTTTTTTTATAATTATGTATAATAGTTCTAAACGGTCCGGTCCGGTTCTACCATAGTTCTTTAATTGAGAACTAGTAGCCGAATCAAAATTAACGATTTTTTATTTTTTCGGAACCATAATCTGACTGTAAAACCGTAGAACTGGACCAAATAGGACGGTTCGATCCGGATTGAACCGATTTTACGGTTCGGACGATTTTCTTCAACAACCTTGAAAAACACCTCGAAAAAACCAAAGAAATACTATAGGCTAAGAGGCAAGAACTCAAAGCCCGGGAAATTAGAAAGGCAAATTCCTATAAAACCCTTCCGCGCGGAAAGAAGCAGTAAGAAGATGATGATGATGGAGAAGCATCAGATGGAGAGGAGGAAGATGCGGTGGTGGTGGCGGAGGGGAAAGCCGACAAAGGCGGCGATGGAGAAGTTGATACGGTGGGACATGAAGGAGTTTAGTCGGCGAGAGAGGCTTGCACACGGCAAGCGTCGTGAAGAGTTGAATAAAGTGAATTGGGAGATGATTAAGAAGGACTTGCACACTCCAGAGGCTCTTCAAGCCTACCAAGAAATCCGCAAACAAGCTTGCGGAAATATCGACGATCGAGTCACTGGCCGCATCTCTCAGACTCAGAGGGTAAATTTTCTATGTTAATTTGTATGACTTTGAACAAACGATTTGTTTTTTTTCTCTTTATCCTTTCTAAAATAGAAAAAAACAATAAATGAATGAGGCAGACAAGGGTTTGGGTCCTGTGGGAACCTTGTAGCGGTAGCGAGAGTATTGAATGATAAGTATCGGGAATCGGGTGTAGCTGTCATGAATATATATATTTTTGAATGGCAAAGAAAGTTTTATTAACTTTTGAATAAGCATTACAAAGATTAAAAGGAACAAGGATTAATGGATCACATCCCTAAACAAAGCCTAATAACAATCAATACGTAGCGAGAAATGGTCGATACTGGTGTGAGTTATGGGTAGAACCGGTGTAGCAGTACGGTGGCATCGGAGGTCCGGAAAACTGCTACGTAGTGGCCGGTTTTTAAATCCATGCTGTATGCAGTTTCTTTGCGTTTAGATTGGTAAGGTTCATATGGGAATTCTAATGTTAATGGTAATGGGTGGTTGGAAAATAAAAGGAAATGACTCACGTCACCCTCTCAAGGAGGTGAGAAATGGAGAGAGAGAACCAATTTTGGAATCTCTCTGAAAATCGGAGAGATTTGGAGAGAAGAGAAACCAACTATATGTCAACTTTTAGGAATCCCGGACTTGATTGTCGATGGAGAGGCACATTGAGGTTAGAAAATATGAACATATTTATGAGTGTGAGTGTGCGATATACATGAACCAATAATTCTAGGATCAATGTCATTCACAAGTTGCAAGCAGTTCGTAGGACGAAGAATTTTCATAACTATACATGTGATATCGGAAGTCATAAAAACATCTACCGCCTGCTGACTTAAAATGTTTTACATCTATGAAGTCGAATTTTCTTTAGACAATAACATCCAAATATTCGAAACATCTGATCTGGGATTTCTTCTCAAGCGATGTTTGCAATATGTTAGTACAAGGAGTTTTAGTTCATGTGGCTTTGCCAAACAGTCAACCCAACCTTTAACTACTAGTGACAGTTTGGCCTAGTATCCTTTGTACCGTTTAACTGGGTTTGTTTTGGGCTTGGGGTTCGGTTTTTGCCTGGCGTTTCCTGTTGCCCATAGCTACGTGGCCCTCGTTGTGGTCAAACAAGTCCTCGAAAGGGTCCTTTTTTTTTAATTTTTGTTTCATCTGTTGCTTGCCAAATTCTTGTCAAATAAGGGTTCATACTTTGGGGGGACTCAGGTGAGGCCATATTAGATTCAGTTTGTAGGCATTTTCCCGTCCTGTTGGAAGGGATGGTTTCAGTTTGTAGGAACAAATGTCGATTGGACGATGACCTTGTGGTGTAGGTTTGTAGTTATGGCCCTCATTTTTGTCAAGCAAGGGATGCAAACCTTGGGAGACTCGTGAAGGGATCTCGCAAGATTTTATCTTCTTGGTTGGTTACATGTTTTGAAGAAATTTGTTTCCTCCAAGGCTTGTGGGTTCATATATCTTGATTTTATGTCTAGATCTCTTAACCTCAAGTGAAACAAGAGTGAGCTTTGGAGGGGATGAGGTCATGGATGAGGATATCAAGGAGACGTGGAAATCCTACTAAACTGTTAAAAGGAAAACGGTAAGAGAACTTATGAGAGAACTATGCAAGTCTTCAAATTAAAGAACACTTGTTCTAGTGTAGGGATATGGATGTTTTAGGTGGAAAGTGTACTGAAGAGAATAAATTCAGACAAGGCATTAGGACTAGATTGTATACCTATTGAGGTATGAAAATCTTTAGGTGTCTCGGGGTGATGTGGTTGTCAAAGTTATTTAATGAGATTATAATTACTAGGGGTGATGTGGTTGTCAAAGTTATTTAATGAGATTATAATTACTAGGACATGCCTAACGAGTGGAGGATGAGCATTTTAGTATCCATGTGCGAAACAAGCAAAAAAAATCTACAGTTACGAGATCTATAGAGGTAAAGTTAATCTGTCATACAGTTGTGGGAGAGACTGATTGAGCATCGCTGAGGAATGATGACAGCATTGTTAGAGAATCACATTAGATTTATGCCAAGTAGGTCAACTATGGAAGCGACAACAGCTATTAGTCCGACAGTGCTATATGCAGTGTTCTAAAAGTCGGCCTAAGCGTCCCTGCCTAGGCGCTAGGCGGTGGTCCAACGCCTAGATTAGGCAGCCGATTACTTGGGTGCCTAGTCCCCGCTGAGGTGCTAGGCGACCGACTAGTTGGCGCCTAGGCTTAGATGTTTTGTCACTAAGAGACAATAAGTTAATAAAATGATGTGTGATAAAACTAAAAGAGACAGAATTAGAAATGAAACTAGTGGTGAATTGATAGGGGTTGCATCAATTGAAGATAAATTGATATAAAATAGTCTAAAGGTGATTTGTTTACGTTGAACAAGCATGGATAGATACTATTGTGGCTTTGTCAGGAAATGTGGTAAGATCCCCATTGATTGAAATGCTAGGGTAGAGGGAAAGACCTAAATTGACAAGGGATGGTGTGCTAATAAAGAATATGGACTTATTAAACTTGAATGAAAACATAACGACTACGAAGGGATGATTGATCTGGCTTAGTTTTAACGACGGCTATGAAGGGACATGTACACAATTTCTGACCTAATCTTGAGTGCCACTGTACACTGAAAAGCTGCTAAAAAACCGCTTCCGTGAGAGAGAGAGAGAGAGAGAGAGAGAGAGAGAGAGAGAGAG
>BPLS01000348.1:12188-34009 GCA_019656275.1 Rhododendron kiyosumense | reverse complement strand
AAAGGTGTATGTGTATAAGAGAGGGGGGGGGGGGGCTCAAACGATAGCAAACAGAGGCAATTCCATATCTAAAACAGAGGCAGTCCAAGCAGGGGTGTAAGAATTGCCAATACATAGAATTCTAATGATCTATAATGTCTAATTTTTCAATCCAATTCCATCCTTATTTTCACCTGTTAGAATAAATGGTTATAATAAAAAAATATCGTAATCATATCATGATATTGAGATTGAGATTTGATTGTAATTAAGATAATTTTCTTTCATAGTTAATTAGTATAATTTCATTCCATAATTAGACTTCCTCTCCTATATAAAAATAAAAACAGAACTGATTGTAAGGTTTCATATATCGAATTTAATAAAACTTCTCTCCATATTTTTTCTCATGGTATCAGACTTATGAGGTTTAAGTCATGTGGACTTTTCACTCTCAGCGGGCAGCTTAAATTTCTCTGTTGTTTGCCGGGCCTAAATTTCTCTGTTGTCCTTCGGGCACCCATAGTAATATGTAACCGGCTTGTGCACTCGGATTTCACCTCAAATCTCTACTATAATGGCTTCTGTCGCTCATGGCTATTTTCAACTAGATCTCCTAGCTATTTCTCTCTCTTGATTTCTCTTGGCTTGGCTTGGCATGGTTGCTCCTAATTTCTTTTTGCTTGGGTGTTCCTGATTTTTATTGTTTTTTTTTTTTCAAACTCAATTTGGTAGACTTACTTAAGTTTGAGGGGGGATGTTAACATAATATTTTTGCTTTACGAGACAGACCATTATCTCACAATACATCATTTTTAATTCAAAAAAGTACTTATTTCTTATTTGGCTCAGTAGAAAACAGTCTCATAATTTTGTGAATGAAAACAAAAATAATTCAAAAACATAGAATTTTTTTACCTATTTTTGTCTTTATTTAAAAATTATGAATTTTGATCATAATTCTTTTACTTTTTTTGATTTCTCTCGACGAAAAGAATTAAAAAATCAAAATAATTTGATGCAAATTTAACAACTGTGAATTTTTGTCGTTTTTCATTAAGGAATACGAAAAGAATGTGTGTGCTTGTGTGGTTTGTAAAGGTTTCGCTGAAAGATGTGGGACCCATTTTCCAAAAAATTGAAAAATTTTCAAGTCTTTTTCTTGTGCCAGCTTCTTGAAAGAGAGGGAGAAGTGGGAGGCCCCATAATCCACATGGAATCAGTGGCTGTGTATTTTTTTTAAAATCCGCATAGTGGTTGTTAAGTGGGGGTAATTTTGTCTTTGAGCACGGAAATTTGATGTTCTCTCTGTTTTGAATTCTACCCATATTCAACCTATTATCAACCCATAAAATCAGGGGAAAATGACGGCCAATGACGTATTTTGATAATTAATACTTGTTAAGGACATTTTGTTCATTAATAAATGTTCTTAGCATGTCTTTAAATGGTATTAATTATCAAAATACGTCCTGAGCCGTCATTTTTCCTAAAATCAGTGAGTTTATTAAGTTGGCCCAATTAATTAGAATCCATATTTAAATATGGGTGGATTTGGACTAATTATAAATGGATGGGTTCGAGAAAAACCATATTACTGGACCCAAATTGCCACATCTAATTATGACCAAACAATTAATCTTATCCTTTATCTGATATTCAACAACTCGAATGGGGGAGTAGGGGCGGACAGAAAGGGGAGCCCGTGCCCCTGCACACCTCCAAAAATTCTCTATAATTGTACTCCTTGTTAATTTAAAAAAGTTCAATAAGAATCATAAGATTAGCTTTGCAAGTTAATTAGATGAAAAAAATTGTTAAACTAATTATAGTTGGTTGGGAAAAACAGAAAAACTCCTTATAATTATGAGTTATCAACAAGTTTTGGGTCTCGTGTGCAAAATAAAATGATGGCTACGTGTATAAATACAAAATTTAGACCTACCAAGTAGCTATATCTAAAAGTAAAATGTATAATTTTTGTTATTACTATAAAAATACATGTGATTCAAACTCCTGTCACACACAAATTATGCGTTTGTCCCAGATGGAGATTCCATTCAACCTTTCTTGTGACTTAATCAAGCGAACGTAACATGAATGGTCAAATACTTATTTGGAGAACAATTCTCCATCCATCTCCAATATTTGAGCAATTTAATTAGTTTGTTATCTCTTGCTGTAAGCCTTCTCTTAAGATTTTCAATTTCGAAAATAACTCTTTTCCGCCAATATCAGAAGCCCCTTCCTACGTCTGTCCCGTCTCCCATCCAATGCCCAAAAATTTTCAAAAAAAAATCTCATATCCTACCCAATCTCCAAAATAGATCTCCAAATTGTTCCTCTTTTCGGCCCTATTTGATATCCGGATTATGCCTTGGAATTGGACTAGTCCAATTCCAGGGGTTTCCCAAATCCTTGTTTGATAATCGGATTATTACTCCGTTGGGAGTAATAATGAGCTCCATAGGGGTATTAATAATATCCCGTAGGACTTGGTATTCGTAGTTCGAACCCAATCCCTTCTCATTACCAATCCCTTTTCATTATCAATTTCTTCTATCAATCCAATCCCATCATCTAATCTCATATCAAACAAACATGATATTAATAATCCCATCATCTAATCTTATCCCAAACAAACATACGCATTATTAATCCCTTCTCCTTATGAATCTTAATCTTAATCCCATCTCCTAACGAATCTCATTCATCTATCACTGTTATCAAACGGACGCTTCGGATACGAAAAGGGGATCGAATCGGATTGAATATGGACGGGTGATGGGTGATACGAAATGGCCATCCCTAGACTGTTTACGAAACAAACTCATCTCAGACACACTTTAACTGAGCTGTACACACGAGCGGATTTGGAGGAGCTTGGATAATTACAAAAATGGAGTGCCCAAAGGAAAAAGTGGTCTTTCTCCCCACTCGGTCTGAACTCCGTTTAAATCCCCAAATTTCCCCTGCAATCACAATGGCCATGAAATCATCAAACAAAACACCGAAGGCGGCCACCGGCGAAGGATCCCCCTCGGAAATGTCACCGGCGGCGGAATTAATTGCCAGCAACGTTGATCTCCTCACTGAAATCCTACTACGTTTGCCGGCAAAATCCCTAATCCGATTCAAGTCCGTGTCCAGGCATTGGCTCTCTCTCATCTCCCACTCCCAATTCTCCACCACCCACTCCTCCCAAAACTCTAGCCCTTCAATCTCGGGCCTCTATTTCTACAAACGGAGCCGATTGGAGTCCGTCTCGCTGCACGGCCACAAGAATCTCCCGTCTCTCTCCTTCCTCGATGGCCTTGAAGGTAATGGACCTAAACCTAGGATTCTAAACTCCTGCAACGGCTTATTGCTGTGCGAGACTGGTTTTAAATACGAACCGATTTACATTGTTTGTAATGTGACCACGCAGAAGTACAAATTAGTTCCTAAACCTAGTGGACTTTCATATCGAAGGGCTCTTCATCGCAGTTCTCACCTGGCTTTTGATCCGTCAAAATCACCTCACTACAAAGTTGTCGTGGGTAGTCACTACAATCGTAGTAAGTCGGAACCTTGGTCTTTTGAAATCGATATGTACAATTCGGAGGGTGGGAATTGGAAAAAGATTCTTCCACCACATTCGTGTTGGGGTCGCGGTGTCTTTTGGAATGGAGCGATTCATTGGTTGAGTAAAACTCATGCGAATGTTCTCTTGAGATTGGACGTTGATGAGGAGGAGGTGATTACGGTGCAACTCCCTCCAAGTCCAAGCATTCTTCTTGCTAATAGAAATATCAAGTATTTCGGAGAATGTGGTGGCGGTTTGATTCTTGTTCAGACTAGTTCAACCTCTGCTTTTGCAATCCTAGAGCTGGAAAGTGACACTAGCAGTCGGATTGTGAAGTATGGGGTCGATCGTAGAACCATAGCACGTGCGTTTCCTAAGATGGAAGAATTCTTTGAGTTTTATGTGCTGTGTGTTGTGAAGGGTGAGAAGGATGGAGATTACGCGCTGGTATTGGCCATTCCCGGAAAAGTGATTTCCTATAATCTGAAGTGCAATACATTGGATGTGCTTCTTGATCTGGAGCCACGTGAATTGATTGATGACGGTGTGAATGGGAATGGTTGTGCTTATCCCTTTCTTGAAACTCTATCTCCTATCTGAATGAATCGTAGATGTGGGATCAGAAGTTCTTTTTGTAGAAGTGTTCAACTAATCAACTTCCCATTGTTGAAAAAGTCGAACATTTTGCTAGTAATTGGTGTACAATAAGTATGAAGAACGTGATACTTTAACATCTTTTGTAATCCTAAGTAATCTATATTTTCTGATATTATGTTTTGGGCCTGATTGTGTTCTTCATCTAGTTCTTACATTATGTTCCACCTTAAACATGATTCGAATGTATGAAGAAGACAGTAAACGAACAATACAAGAAGAATTCGAACTAAAGAATCTGAAAAATGGAAGCCAAATAGTGCATGCCTCCTCATTATATTCTAATTGCTCGTCAGTCAACTAATTATCTTTCTTCAATCTGTGTTGTTGTAACCAACTGCAACAAATAAACCAGTATAACCATGTTATCCCCTTACCATACAAATGTTGTCATATCAATGATAGATTAGAATTCATCTTACTAATCTCAGCATTCTAAACAAGCTCACCTTAGATATTGCTTTAATGCCGGCGGGAAGGGAAGTCCTTAACAAATCTATTGCCCAGGCTATTCCTTCTTATTCAATGATGTGCTTTATGTTTCCTACTACTTTGTGAAAGAAAGTCAGTTCTGCAATCAGTCATTTTTGGTGGGGCGAAAACCAAAGGGGCGGTAAAATCTGTTGGAAGAAATGGAGGGATATGACAGAATCACAAGGGTGTGGTGGTATGGGTTTCCGAGAGCTGAGAGCTTTCAATATTGCCCTGTTGCTGAAGCAATTTCGGAGGCTTATTGCAGAACCTGATTATCTTTGGGCACAGGTTTTGAAGGCATCAGAGCTGGTTCCTTTTGGAAGGTGGGGAATGGACTTTCAATTAACATCTGGAATGATCATTCGGTTAATATTCCTGGTACATCTGGCATGTTCATGAATTATTATCGGACGATAAGAGAGAATGGAATCAGAATTTACTTCCTTTGTGAAAGAAAGTCAGTTCTGCGATCAGTCGTTTTTGGTGGGGTGAAAACCAAAGGGGTGGTAAAATCTGTTGGAAGAAATGGAGGGATATGACAGAATCACCACAAGGGTATGGTGGTATGGGTTTCCGAGAGCTGATAGCTTTCAATATTGCCCTGTTGCTGAAGCAATTTCGGAGACTTATTACAGATCCTGATTATCTTTGGGCACAGGTTTTGAAGGCATCAAAGCTGGTTCCTTTTTAAAGGTGGGGAAAGGACTTTCAATTAACATCTGGAATGATTGTTCGGTTAATATTCCAGGTACATCTGGCATGTTCATGAATTATTATCTGACGATAAGAGTGAATGGAATCAGATTTTACTTCCTTCCCCATGGATGTTTGCTCCTCTATTATGGCTATTCCTATCTCATGGACTGGGGAAATTGACAAGTTAGTGTGGAAAGATTCTCCCCAGTGGCATTTATAATGTTCAAGTCAGGTTATCACTTTGCCCAGAATCTACTTTTTGGACAATAATGCCCACTTCCCTGGTACGTCTTTTAACCCGTCGCTCATGGGATGGAAGAAGCTGTGGGGCCTCAAATGTCCACCAAAAGATTATACATATTATGTGGAGAATTCTAAACAAATGCGGTTGCTACTGGTGAGAATTTGTTCGCTAGGAAATGCTCGCGGTCTCCTTTGTGAGGTATTTCTTGAGGAATTGTGGGGTGAAATTTTCATCTCCTATAAACCAGGTTGCTTCATCCATGAAGTGGTGGTGGGAGTTGTTTCACTCAATACAAATAGTAACTCAAAAATGGTGGAGTAGGCTGCTCAAGTGTGTTGGACCAATTTGGAAACAGTGGAATGTTTTTGGTTCTTCTCCAATTGTACCCCAATTAAGTTCGGTGAAAGCTCTGAAGCTGGCTCTAAGGACCCATGGAGATTATTTGTCTGCGGCTTATGCACAGGGGGAATAACCCAGCTCACTCTTTAGGGGATAGTAGTGACTGGAAATGACAATGTCCTCATAGCGACCGCTGAAAATTCAACTGTGATGGAGCTTGCAGTACCTCGGCAGCTTAACTAAAACCTTAATAAAATCTCCATAACATTGATAAAGACGCCTATCCAAAATAAATAAATAAAACACATTGACAAAGACAAAAATAAGCTAAGAAATAAATCAAATTTACTTATTCTTAATATAATATCTTGTATATATTTTTACTTTTCCTGGAGATGAGTCGAAAGATTATTCTGTTTTTCAAAAGCTGAATTTCTTGTTTACTAGTAAGAGAACAAATGAGCCATGACTTTGTTTCTTTTGAGCAAAGCTACCAACACGATTCTGGACACAACTGCATTCGGAGCCGTTCGATGCTTGTGGATTCACAACTGCATCAAACGACTCTGGAGATAGTTGTGTTCGGAGTTATATTTTAAGTGTAACTAGACTTTTTGCTTTCTTTGTCTTGGAATTTGCTTCATCAATGGTTTTTTTTTTATGGTACCAGAGTCAAGACCATATTGGTAGATGGACATGCTGGAGGTTTTGACACATTTGAACACTTCGTGAAAGAAGAGAAGAGTTAACTCTAAAATATGACTCTGGAGCCTGGAGGTGAAAAGGAAGGTTGGCTGGTTCAAAACAGGATATCATGGAAAAACAGATAGGGACAAGAGATTTTAGTTTGAAAGAATTTGTTTTGATTTTTGAAAAATGGTTTATCTCCTTTCAGGCGAGATAAAAAAAAATCTGGAACAACATTGGTTTTTCCTTTGATATGAACAACATCGAAACTCTGATTTGAAAACCAATTTGCCATCTAAGTAACTATGCTTTTGAAAGGCATTTTTGCTTGAATTTGTGCATGTTGAGAAAGCTTATCATGTTAGTTTCAATTAAAAAGTGATGACATATTAAATGAAACTCAAAGTTTGTTTAAATAAGCGACGTATTGACTAGGGTTGCCTAGTAGATGGACCTATCAGCAAAAACTGTCCAAACCGTACTGCCAATGAACCAAACCGAGGTAGGTTATGGTCCTTACGGATAGATAGAGATACTAATATCACAATTCAGGTGGATGCTGATCAGTTTAGTTGGTAGTCAAACCGAACCATCCGCCAAAAAAAAAAAGAATGCAGTAAAAGGACAAAAAGGCAAAAGCATATTGAAAACTCTAATATAAAATCCTTATTTTGGTGATTTAGCAATTTAATTATGATGTTATTTTGGGCTTTTAGAATTTTTATGGACAAATGTAACTTAATTGGATGGAAAAAACGACAATATGCTGCGGATGGATCGGATTGGAAACCGAACCGATTCGATCCAATCCGCCAGCAGCCCTAGTACTATTGACCTCTCAACCTATATATATATACAATACTAGCGCAGCTTCGCTCACCTCAAATTGATAACATAATCCAAGGCACCATGATCGGGAGCACATCCAGTAAGAGAACAAAGCCGGTTACCGGCGCACCTTTGTCGGAAATCTCACCTGCAGCGGAAGTAATTGCCAACAATGTCGATCTCCTCACAGAAATCCTTCTACGTTTACCTGCGAAATCCCTAATCCGGTTCAAGTCTGCTTCCAAGCATTGGTTCTCTCTCATCTCCAATTCCCAATTCTCAATCACCCACACCCGCCGAAACCCTAATCCCTCGATCTCGTACTTTTCCTGCATGCCTCATGAGCACCCAATTCCATTAAGAATCGCTCACACTTGCAACGGGTTACTGTTAATTGAGTATGCTCCGACTAAGCATTACATGGTTTATAATCCGACTACACAGAAATATGCATTAATCCCTGATCCTACTGTATATCTATATGGGTGTGTTCCTCTGAGGATACGTGCTTATTTGGATTTTAATCCTTCGAAATCGCCTCACTACAAA
Source organism: Rhododendron kiyosumense (assembly GCA_019656275.1). NCBI lineage: Eukaryota > Viridiplantae > Streptophyta > Magnoliopsida > Ericales > Ericaceae > Rhododendron > Rhododendron kiyosumense. The sequence goes on along the minus strand of BPLS01000348.1, from coordinate 25,994 downwards.
GTTGTATTGCTGGGTCATAGTTATGGTTATCCCGGTTATAATGTTGGGATTGATGTATATTGTTCGAGGAATATGTCTTGGAAACAGCGGATTCGCGCACCTGGAAGCGAGCTTATAAGTGCGGCATTTTCTGGCGGCGCTTTCTATTGGTTCAGTGACGAGAGTATGTTGGTGGGATTTGATGTTGATTCAGAAAAGATGATAAAAATCCCAAATGCACCCATGATGCAGGGTGGAGGCACGATTCGGTGTTTAGTAGGATGCGGTGGCCGTTTGATTCTTATCCAGGCTTATCATCTCAAAATCCTAGAGATGGACGAGAACGACGGCAGTTGGATGATAGGGTGTGAGATCGATTTGCATATAATGTCTGCAAACCTTCAAACCACACCCTATTGGAGTAATTTTTCCGTTCTGTCTCTTGTCAAGAAAGAGGAAGGAAAAGGTTTTGCACTCGTATTAGCTTTTCCGGGGTCAGTTTCTCCGGGAAAAGTTATTCCGTTTAATCTGTGGTATACTACGAAGTTTAAGCAATGGACTAGTGTCCTTTATGAGGTGGTGCCAGGTGAAACAATTTTGGATATACCTCGTTATGCAACTGCTTATGCACGTATTGAAAGCCTATCCCCTATTTGAGAATTTAATTTTGTTTGTCTCCCACTTAAAAAGGGTGAATTTGGCTTCTATCTTGGATTGATCGATGTATCCTTTGATCGTCATATGGTTAGATTAGCATCCAGGTTGCTATTTTGAACTCTATTACTTAATTTATCTTTGATTTTAATACCCCTTCTTTACCGACGCAATACCATTTGCCGGTAGGTATTATTGATGCAAATTCACGTCGCTGAAACTATACTTTTGCCGACGAAGGACAATTCCCGTCGGCAAAACCCTTTCCCGACGTATCAATGCCGCCAGTTTGTCGACACAATTTTTTGTCGGTGAAAATCTTTGCCGACCCATATACACTTTTGCCGATGTACTTCGTTGTGTCGCCAATCCGCATTTTCTTGTAGTATATGATTGTCGATAGTATCTGGGATTATAGTTGTGCTTGGAATTTTATTGGATGATTTGAGATACGTACATAGAGTTGAGTATCGATGGAGACTAAGGTAGACAGCTTCTTCTCTGTGTTTTCTTCTCCCCTTCCTCAATTTTGTTCAAATGTGAAAAGCCACCTTAGTTGAAAAGAATTTAAACTCTTACAATTTGTATAATGTCACGACTTCATGCTCTCTGTCTTGCTCTCTTTGTTTGCCGAACTGATGGATGTCCCTATGCCAAGGCTTTCAAATTTTCCTCTGCTCAAGTTTCAGCCAATGATCAGAAGGATTTCGATTACGAAAACTTGGAGAAAGGCTATGCTTCAGATTTGTTAGAAATGAAGAATCAATTCACAGGTCTAGACCACTTTTAACCAAGATTTTGCGTCTATATCAGGGACGGAACCAGGATTTCTTTAAAGCAAGGGCCGAACTACAAACAGCAAGATTTTAAAATTTCAAGGTTCGGAAATCTAAAGGATTTAAATGTCTAAATAACGCCAAATACAAAATACAATATCTAAGTGCTCTTAACAAAAAAAAAAAACAAAAAAACTAGAAGGTGAAAAAATAAAAGTTTCTCAATGTGTTACTTCAACCATGTATCAGAATGGAATGCGATGCTCCTTTAGATCCTTAAAGTCGTCGACGATTGAGTCGGAACTGAATTTTGCCACAATTTCCTTCTCGATGAATAAAACCAAAGCATCATTGAGAAACTCATCCTCCATTTTGTTGCGAAGCCTTGTTTTGATAATATTCATAGCTGAAAATGCACTTTCTGTAGTTGCAGTAGAAACTGGAAGAGTAAGCACAAGTATCACCACTCTGTAGACAAGGGAGAAGGTTTCCGATTTTCTAGTCTCAAGTAACCATTGACATAGCCTAGAAATACTCCCCAATTGTTTGAATTCCGGATGCCGAACAACATTATGCTCAAAATGTTTAAGCTCCATTCTTATCAATAATTTTTCATGATCGTTGAAGTCTTCCGGATAATACTTCTCCACCAACTGACAAATATCATTAATCCTAAAAAATCCATGTGCATCGCGAGGATCCAAAGCTGAGGCAAAACTAAGCAATTCCATGGCATCCTTATTATAAATCGGTGATCTAACTCCTGCACTTGAAAATCTATCGCAGCACTGAGAATTTCGACTTCATAATGATGTTAAAAGGTGAACTTATCTTGTTAATGGTGAGTTCGACCACCTCTCTCGATATAATGAGCATTCAGATCAAGCACATTAATATTTCGTGACTCGCAAAATAATATCACTTTCGAATTTAAAGCATCCCATCCATCAACTCTAAATTTTCTAAGAAGTTCCTCGGTAGATGAAACAAGATTCATGGCATTTAAAATGTTTTGAGTCTTACACTGTAAAGCTTGGCAAAGAAAATTTGTGATCAACATAATCTCTTTCATCAAATGCAACATAAAGACAAACTCAAATGTGGTCATTTCCTCATACGCCCATTTCGCTTCTCCTCTTTGGAAACTATTTCCTTCAACCTTGACTTTAAGCAAAACTACACATGTGGCACTAAACAACTTTATCATGCTAGAAATTGATCTCAAGTGAGAACTCCAACGAGTATCAGCAGGTCGTTGCAAAGTGCTAAGCTGGTTAAGTCCACTTCCACTCTCAAGCTCATTAATAGATAACAAATATTCAATGTCACTTGCTTGAGCCAATTTTAATTCCTCAAAACGTTTGCACGAAGCACCGACAATAGTGACAATTTTAGGCAATTTTGCAAAGAAACAATGAACAACACCAACTTCTTTCGATGCTGCCACTAATGCCTATTGCAATCTATGCGCAAAACAGTGAATATAATAAGCATATGGACAATCGTTTGAAACCAAAGCCTGCAAACCATTCCAGCCACCCCTCATATTACTCGCACCATCATATCCTTGTCCTCGAATATTTTGAATATTGAGACTATGATGAAACAATGTGGAATAGACTCTATATCCTCTGAGTTCCTTTGCACGAAGTCTCAACATCAAAGCTTGGGAAAGCAGAGACGAGGAGAACTCACTCGATGCTCGGTCTACTTCATTATCGCTGGTTGCCTATCTTCATGGCCTTCGCCGGTCACCTTACCATTTTCCTTACCAATCATCAATCAGTCTTCCCTATACCTAGTCTCTTTCACGAGAACAACCCAGTCTTCCCTATACCAAGCTCCCATAGGGGGTGTTTAGGATTCAGAACTATATATAATCTCTGAAATCTACTATGAACTAACCTACTTGTGGACCATGACTGATAAAAAGAATCTTAAGGTGTACATGGCATTTTCTACATATAAATAATCAAGGTTCTTCTCAAGAAAAAAAGAAAAAGAAAAGAAGAAGAATTAGAGTCAAGGATCCATGACTGATAATACAGAGAGTAAGAGAACCAATGAGCTGTTGGGTTCCTCCTTAGTGGAAGACTAATAATAATTTTGTTTGGCCCAAAAGAGTTACTCCCTCTGTCCATTTTTAAGTATTTCGCTTTGTAACTCTAATTTATTAAGAAAATATCATCATTATACATTTTATATCAACTTTTACCTTCATTTTTCCTACTTACTCTCTATGAATAATTATACTTTTACTCACTAACTTTTCAAAATGGAATCTACTTTTAGGGGCAAAATGTACCAACTTTTATCCACTAACTTTACAAAATGGATACTTATTAAGGAACAACCCAAAATGAAATAATGGAGTTTAAAAATGGGACAGAGGGAGTATATTTTTGTGGGCTAATTTTTGAAGTATTCTACACACTTTGGAGCACATGTTTAGCACATGACTTGTTGGGATAAAAGCAAGCTTCTCCTGGCAGCTAATTTGTTTTCGTCTGTTTTGGGGAAATCCATCAGAAAAGTTAGTAGCCTTTGGAAAGAAAAAGAAAAGCTCAGTGCACTGTGTGTTAGTGTTTCGGTGGGCAAGAGAACCAATTGGGGCCTCCATTCTCTCTCTTCAAGCAATATTCAGCATCCTCTCCGTCGCTGGTTTGTGCTCTGTTTCCCGCCCTCCATTTTCAGCAATTATTGGAGAGTTTTGTTCATCTATTTAGTGAGGTCTTTCCTCTTTGTTATTGGTGATTGTTGGATACACCTTGCAGTGTTTGTGAGATCTTGTATCTCTTTATAAATTCATTTGTAAGAACCTTTGTTGATAGTGGAATTGGGTTTCGGTCACGTGGATATACCTCTCATTTTTGGGGGAACCACATAAAATTCCTTGTGTTTGTTTGGTTTGTGATTTGCGCATTTCAAATTTTAGTTTGCTGCAATTACATTGTTTCCTTCACAATTTACTTGTGAAAAATTTCGCATATTTTTCCCAACGTGAGCCACGGCTTTGTTAAGTAAAGCTACCAACACAACTCTAGACATAATTGCGTTAGGAGCCAATCCATACTTGTGGATCCATAATTGCATTGAACGGTTCCGAATACAATTGAGTTCAAAGTTTTTTTTTTATTTGTTAATCTTAATTTACACTATCCTAAGAGACTTGGGAGAGGGGGCTTACAAGGATCAAACCGTGCTCATGTGCATGAGAGTATGTAAGTGAGGCCAACTGTACTCAACTCCACATGCGTTTTGGAGATGAATTTTAAAGTTGTGTAACTAGACTTTTTGGTTTCCTTTCGTCTTGAAATTTGCTTCGTCAAGTGATTGGCTGCATCGATGGTGAGTTCTTATGCCCCCATACACTTGAGTAGAATTCGATTTTCGTAAGCCACTAAACCGATTGCCCTCCCCAAGTCTCTTAAGTTAACATTGATTAGGTTTAACGGAAAAAAAAAATAATAATAAAATAACAAGACCTCTCAACCTATATATACAAGTACTAGCGCAGCCTCTTTTCACCTCAAATTGATGCCCATAAACCAAGGCACCATGATCGGGAGCGCATCCTCCAGTAAAAGAACAAAGAGAACAAAGCCGATTACCGGCGCACCTTCGTCGGAAATCTCACCGGCGGTGGAAGTAATTGCCAACAACGTCGATCTCCTCACAGAAATCCTTCTACGTTTGCGTGCGAAATCCCTAATCCGGTTCAAGTCCGTTTCCAAACATTGGTTCTCTCTCATATCCAATTCCCAATTCTCAATCACCCACTCCCGGCGAAACCCTAATCCCTCGATCTCAAGTTGGTTCTTTTCCTCCATGCCTCACGAGCACTCAACTCGACCAACAATCACTCACTCTTGCAACGGCTTACTGTTAATTAGATATCCTCCAACTATGCATTTCTTGGTTTTTAATCCTACTATACAGAAATATATATTAATTATCCCTTATTCTGCTATATGTTCATATGGGTCTATCCTTGTGAGGTTACGTGCTTATTTGGATTTTGATCCTTCAAAATCGCCTCACTACAAAGTTGTATTGCTGATTAGTTATGGTTGTCCCACCAGTTTTAATGTTGGGATTGATATATATTGTTCGGGGAGTATGTCTTGGAAACGGATTCGTGCACCCGGAAACGAGCTTATACATGCAGCGTTTTCTGGCAGTGTTTTCTATTGGTTCGGTGATGAGAATACGTTGGTGGGATTTGATGTTGATTCAGAAAAGATGATAGAAATGCCAAACGCACCCAAGATTCAACTGGCAGAAAGGATATCGATTCAGTATTTCGGAGGATGTGGTGGTCGTTTGATTCTTATTCTAGATCATATGGTCATCAAAATCCTAGAGATGGACAAGAATGATGGCAGTTGGAAGGTAGATTGTGAGGTAGATTTGCATCTAATGTCTGCATTGCTTCATCAAACCAAACCCTATTGGGATTATAATTCTTCTGTTCTGTCTGTTGTCAAGGAAGAGGAAGGAAAAGGTTACGAACTCATATTAGCTTTTCCGCGCGAAGTTTTTCGTGGAAAAGTTATTACGTATAATCTGGCGTATATTATGGAGTTCAAGGTATGAACTATCGTTTGTGAGGTGGTGCCCGGTGAATCGATTTGTGATATACCTCCTAATACAATTGTTCATCCGTATATCGAAAGCCTATCCCCTGTGTGATGTCATGCATAACATGGAGTATGTGCCTTCTGGAGCTCGTGGTTTTGTTCTTTTTTCTTGTTTAATCGGTTGTTAACCTCTTAATGAATTTGACTTCTTGAGACATTGAATATGTTTCTATCTTGGATTGCTGTATCCTTTGATCATCATATGGTTAGCATCCAGGCTGCTATTGCAAATTGTATTTACTAATTTATCTTCTTAAGCACATCTTTCAAGTCGGTAACTGGGAGAGATACAATTTGTGAAGTAATCGCTGAACAAATCGCGCTCACTGAAGAGTGCGATGGAAACGCTGCTTAACCCTCAAGCTCTTCTTTTATGTTTTCAGCATCTCGATTTAGACACGAAACCATGTGAGAACCAAAACACCATCAATCAAGCAATTGAAATTCAATTCACTTCAGGATATGACCACAACAATATCACAGCACATACGTACCCAGTTCATTACAGCTAGTAAAAAGGAAAATAAAACAAAGATTATAAAAGGGGAAAAAAAAAAGGAACACATACTACTACTGGGAATATTAGTCAATGCGGGCACTGTCATTTGGTGCCCCAGACCCATTTTCTACCACACATTGCGGTGAGACACAAGGTAAAGTGTGTGGATCACACCGCAATGTGTGGTGAAGAAGGAGCTTGGGGAACCACTTTACGGTGCTCCAGAGGCACTGAATAAATACTTGTTAGTTGTAGTTATTGATGTTTTAGTCCTAGTACATCACTTCGCTACCACCCCACTTACGAAAAGTAATTATTCTAGTTTTGTCACTTTCTTTATCTGGATGACTGGAACGGCCGACTGATTGGTGGCCCTGAACTAAGGCTCAAAAAAGCGGCCGCCCTAGGCCTCTTAAAAATTAATTTTATGACCTCGTATTCCCAAGGTTGCAAGGTTTGAATAAAATCCGATCCTACGTTGTTTTGAAGACCACCACGAACCATTTTTAACTTGACTCTCTCTTCTACCTGTGATTCTTTGATTTCAGTTCCTCCTTGCGAAATGGCTGGGAAAGCCACGAAGGCCACCTCTCATCCGAAAGCTCACCGTCGGCACAAGCAATTGCCAACAGAGTCGATCTCCTCACACAAATCTTACTACTTTTGCCCGCAAAATTCCTAATCCGATTCAAGTCCGTGTCCAAATATTGGCTTCTCTCTCATCTCCCACCCCCAATTCGCCACCTCCCACTCCACCCGAAACCCTGGCCCAACAAAAGTAGCTGGGTTGAGCACCATCAGTACTAGCTAGTGTTCTTATTCCTAAGTTTTCTTCTATTGTCTGAATCAAATATATAGCATCAGCAAATTCACCATTTAAATGGTGAAGCATTCCGAGATCCATGACACAAATCCTAAGACACAAACATCTATATATAAACATTTGATTCACATAATCCGCCATCTTCAAGATTAAGAGGAGAATTCGGATTATACAGACATTCCTACATATATATGCTATTTGAGACCACCACTTCTTCGATCTCATATTCCATAACAATTCCCTTTTCGTTGATACCCAACTTACTCTATCTCATCCAATCTCCTTCCTTTATTGAGCTGAAGAATAAAACAAGAAGCAGAGCAAATAGTGATCGATAGAAATCTAACCACAACTATAATCATAGTTAACAGAGATAATGATATCAGCTCTTGATAAGAGCTAACAAAAGCAAAATATGCACTAACTACCTACATCATTGATAATTAACACAAAAATCAATCCATATGTGCTCGAATACTTAGGATTCTGTTCAAACTGGAAAAACGGTTTCAATAAAAGGAATGGCATAATAAAGGTCCAAATCCAATGCGTCTGATTCATGCGGCACTAGATCACGAAGCACATCCCATGTCTTTTTCTTCGGGTTATAGGAAACAATTCTCCCAGGTATAGCTAACATGAGTACCAAACCTCTTTCACTCTCTCCCTTCACAGCACAGTACAACACTTTAAATCCATGGAGGCAGTCGTTTCTCCGGCTTTTCATCTCAGGGAATGCGGATATTAAGGGCCTAAAATTGACCCGACACTTGACAACCCAACCGCTGTAATCCCTTTTCAGCTCAAGGATTCTTAATCCGCTCGGACAGTACGAACGAGATTGAATAAGTATCAAACAGCCACCACATTCTCCAAAATACATAATTTTGCATTGAGGTAGAATTTTGGGTGACTGAGGGTTTGGCATTGCTATTATCTCCTCGACATCAACATCGAATCTCTTAAGAAAATCGTCTTCGGTTAGCCAATGGATTGCTCCATTCCAAAAGACACCACGACCAAAATATCTTTCGCGTACGATAGCCTTTCTCCAACATAAACTCTGTGAACTGTAGACATCAATTTCATTGCGATGATGGCCCGAACCGATCAATACTACTTTGTAATGGTGAGGTGATTTTGAAGGATCGAAAACCAAGTAAGCACTCCAACCAATATCTCCTCCATCACGTATAGGAAGTAACGTGTATTTCTTCGTGGTGGGGTTACAAACAATAAAAGCAATGTTGTATTGCACAACATGATGATCGATACTCATCATTTTATTAATATAGCACAACAGCAAACCGTTGCAGGAGTGTGCCACCATAATTGTCCTGAATCCCTCTCTGACAACATTGAGGAAGGAGAGAGAGGGGAGATTATGGCGGTGAAGGGAAACGAAGTTGAGTGTTTGTGGGATGGTGAAATACAAACCTGAGATGGAGGAAGGTCTCGGGTTTTGGGTGGAGTGGTTGGCGGCAAATTGGGGGTCGGAGAGGAGGGAGAGCCAATGCTTGGACACGCACTTGAATCGGATTGTGGATAACGCAGGCAACCGTAGAAGGATTTCTGTTACAAGATCGACGTTTGTTGCAATTAATTCCGCCGCCGGTGAGATGTCCGACGGAGTAACATTGAGAACCGCCTTTCTTCTCTTGTTTGATGCTTTCCTGGTCATTTTTCCCAGAACAGGGGAAGAAAGGGTTAGACCTAATTGAATTTTAAGGAATTCGTTTAGCTGACTTTAATTGTTCTTAAATGATCTGGTTTTGGGCCTTCTGGCCTTGATGGGCTTGATGATGCTAAGATCAATGCTTACTTTAATTGTCCTTTTTAGGTTTGGTTTCATTCTAACCCTAATATTTTTTACTAAACCTGCTTAGGCTCGGATACGTTATGTCATGACTTTTTTGCCCTTTTTATTCTGGAACCATCCCAAGACTGTGCCACCTCGTCCACTCCATCTCGCCATCAAAACCTCCGGCAAGTTATCATCATCATCATCATCAACAACAACAGCAACAGCGCTACGGCCGTCGTTCTCTTCACCATTACTGATCGAGTAACTAAATCACCAAAGAACTTCTGTGTTTCTTTTCTTTAATCAGTTCCTGGTTCTAGGGATTTCTTTTCCTCTTGCTTCTCCTCCTTCAGTTCAGGTTTATCAGTTCACGATAAACGTAAACTGAAAGAGGAGAAGGAGGGGTGGGTACCGTGGGTCATGTGAATTGTGTATTTATAATTTTATCATGTTTATCGTGTCATTAATTCAAGATCTTGTAATTATTCGGACGATGCGCAAGCTAACTGGGTTTAGTTATAAATAGTATGAAAACAAATACTTCTCCATGTTCAAAGATGAAAAGGCTTTTTGAATCAACTGAGATACGCTTACTAAGTTAATCAAATTGTGCCCTTGAAACTGTATTTCGAACTACGCTAAATTGTGTTTACTAATCTCGCCTTTGTACAAGTGTGCCATTAGTTTCCCGAAATTAACAAAAATTATGTCAGTAGGGTTGGCAATGGGGCGGGTAAGGGGTGGATACTACTATCTCCGTCCTCGATCCCCGAATCCAAATCCATTCTCATCTCCTCCCTAATCCCCACCAGGGAATTATTTTTACCCTCCATCCCCACCCCAAACGGGGAACAGTGATCCCCGCGGGGAATCGGGGATCCAACTAGAACCACAGGCAAAACTTGTGTTCTTAATCCGATATCCCTGCAGCAAGTCGCCAAGAACAAATAACACACGCAGAGCTCTTTAAAGCTTCGGTTTCTTAGTCCCTTAACACGACGCTATTTCATGAGTTTTCGACTTGAACAATATTATCAGACGTGAACAATATTTATTTGACTAGAACTATTGATTTGAGCTTTTCTTTCTACTAATCTTCTATCCGTGGTAAGTGAATTTAATTACTTTAATTAACAGTGAGATTTAGTTTTTTTCTTTCTTCCTCACTTATGTATATATAATACTCCTATATAACTTTCATTTATGTATATAGCTTTATATATATACATATAAATGGGGTGGGGCGGGGATGGGATGGGGACAGACTCATACTCATCCCCTACCTGTTCCCCATTTTTTTATAAAAATTATCCCTATCTCCTACCCCGAATCCCTAACCCATTTAGGACGGGGAATGGGGCGGAGCGGCTGGGATTGCCATCCCTACATGTAAGGTGCGTGTCACCTTAGGGAGATTTGTGCAGGTGAGTGCAATGTTGAGGTGGAGATATAAGCTGCATGTGGAGGGCATGCACGAGGAGGGATTTCTCAATATATGCATGCATGTAGATACATACATCGGCTACAGTTTAGGTCTTTGTAGGTGTGTATATAAGAGAACACCCATTCCTCTGGTTCTCCGCGGCAACTCCCCCCTCTCTCGCTCTCTCACACACGCACACTCTTCTAGTCTTAAAAGACTACTACTCCTACAAATCTATCTCCCCTCTCTCTCTCTCATCTCCACATATACAAATCTTATTTCATTTTCAATCATTATCCTTATTTTCAATCATTATTCTATTTTTTTTTACACTTATTACCTACAAATTCAAATCAAAAATTCCAAAACGAACACACACACAAACACATTTTCTCTCTAATCATTATCCATAAACGAATGGGGTCTGTGTCCCCAATTCCGGTAACAAACTGTCGAAGCAAGGCAAAGTTGTCGAAGAAGCACACTAAACTGATCCGAAGGGCAGATGGAAGGATCCCCGGATGCAATTTTCAAAGCTTTTTGATACCCAACTTTTTCTATATCATCCAATCTCCTTCCTTTATTTTCATGTCACTCTTATCTTGTATGATGTTTACTAACGAACAAACCATCTATTGAGCTGAAGAATAAAACAAGAAGCAGAGCAAAATCATGATCGATAGAAATCTAAGCACAACTAATCATTGATAACAGAGACAATGATATCAGCTCATGATAAGAGCTAACAAAAGCAAAGCCGTCCAAAAAAGGAAGAGCTAACAAAAGCAAAATATGCACCAACCACCTACTTCTATAAAATATTCAACTTTTCAGCACTAAGATGTACTACTACCATCATTGATAATTGACACAAAAATCAATCCATACGTGCTCGAACACTTAGGATTCTATTCAAACTGGAAAAATGGTTTCAATAAAAGGAACGGCATAATTAATGTTGGATTCCAATGACTCTGATTCACGCGGCACTAGATCACGAAGCACATCCCATGTCTTTTTCTTGGGGTTATAGGAAACAATTCTCCCAGGAATAGCTAACAAGAGTACCAAACCTCTTTCACTCTCTCCCTCTCCAGCACACAACACTTTAAATCCATGGAGGCAATAGTCATTTCTCCTGCTTTCCATCTCAGGGAATGCAGATATTAAGGCCCTGAGATTGACCTGACACTTGACAACCCAACTGCTGTAATCCCTTTTCAACTCAAGGATTCTTAATCCACTAGAGCAGTAGCAATACGAATGAGACTGAATAAGTATCAAACCGCCACCACATTCTCCAAAATACATAATTTTGTTTCGAGGTAGAATTTTGGGTGACGGAGGGTTTGGCATTGTTATTATCTCCTCGACATCAATGTCAAATCTCTTCAGAAAATCATCCCAGGTTAGCCAATGGATTGCTCCATTCCAAAAGATACCACGACCAATAATTTCTTGGTATGAGATAATCTTTCTCCAACATAAACTCTGTGAACTGTAGACATAAATTTGAGAAGGGCCCGGGCTGTAACCGACCAATACTACTTTGTAATGGCGAGGTGATTGTGAAGGATCAAAAACCAAGTAAGCACTCCAATCAAAAACTACTCCATCACGTTTAGGAAGTAACGTGTATTTCTTCGTGGTGGGGTTACAAACAATGTAAACGATGTTGTTGTGCGCAAAACGACGATCGATACTCATCATCCTATTAGTATAGCACAACAGCAAACCGTTGCAGGAGTGTGCCACCTTAATTGTCCTGAATCGCTCTCCGAGACCAGTGAGGAAGGAAAGAGAGGGGAGATTATGGTGGCGGCCGTGAAGGGAGACGAAGTTGAGTGTTTCTTGGCTGTTGAAATACAAACCTGAGATGGAGGAAGGTCTGGGGTTTCGGGTGGAGTGATTGGTGGCAAATTGGGAGTCGGAGAGGAGGGATAGCCAATGTTTGGACACGCTCTTGAATCGGATCGTGGATTTCGCAGGCAACCGTAGAAGGATTTCCGTTAGTAGATCGACGTTTGCTGCAATCAATTCCGCCACCGGTAAGATGTCTGACGGAGTAACGTTGAGAACCGCCTTTGTTCTCTTGTTTGATGCCTTGCTGGTCATTTTTCCCAGAACAGGGTACAAGGACGGGAAGAAAGGTTAGAGTTAGACCTAATAGGATTTTAAGGAATTCGTTTAGCTGACTTTAAATAATAGTAATCCATAGACTGCATGTTTTGATCTGGTTATGGGCCTTCCGGCCTTGATGGGCTTGATGTTGCTGAGATTAAGTTTGGAAAAATGACGGTCTAGGACGTGATTTGATAATTATTACTCCATCCGTTCCAAATTGAAGGTCCGGTTCGGTCTTCAATGCAAAATTTAAATTGTTAATATCTTTCAATTTACAACGATTTTTATAAGTAATATAAATCTTATATGATAGATCTCAATTAGTTCTATTATACAAAGTTTTTAAAATCTTTAAAGACATTATAGATTGAAATATATTAACAATTTAAATTTCGCTTTGGAGACTGAACTGGACCATCAATATGGAACGGAGGGAGTATCTTTTAAGGATATGCTAAGAACATTTTGTTAATGAACAAATGTTCTTGGGGGATATTGTTTATCAAAACACGTCATTGGCCGTCATTTTCCCATTAAGTTTTGACTAATCTTTCATTTATTTTTTTGGTCATAACAAATTTATAACTTTATTTAACTCGAAAATAAGGACACAAAAAATTAGAAAAGCACAAAAACATATTAAAGGGAATTTATATAAATGGTCCTCCTAGTTTCATTCGAGTCTCATTTTCGTTCTCCAAGTATTAATTACAATTTTTTTAACTTTCAAGTTTGGTTTTCGTACAAAATTGGTCCAATTGATAACTTTTATCAGCCAAACTAGATGGAAAAAATCAGATTAATGGAAGTTTGGAAGTTGCAGTTCGTACCAAGTTGGTCCAATTAATAACGTCTGCTCTCAATCTAATTTTTTTCGTCCAATTTGGTAACAAACGTTATCAATTGGACCAACTTGGTACGAAAACCAAACTTGAATTATGTTCACAAGATTATGATTCATCACCACGTCAAAACTAAACTTAAAAGATCTGACTCCGGTGATCTTTGAATCGGCCTCCTTTTGACCAACTTTTCATAATCTAAAAATTATCATTTTCATTTTTCGTTTCTCTCATCTTTCCAT
>BPLS01000348.1:0-11983 GCA_019656275.1 Rhododendron kiyosumense | reverse complement strand
GGTCTTGTGCAGTTCTCCACCACCTCCATTACCCCTTTACCAGTCACTTTGTTGCAGTATCCAATGTCCAAATATTTGAGATTTTGACACCTATTTCCAATCATTGCCATTCCTGCTCTGTCATTGATTTGTGTCCCACGAGCTTTCAAAGTCTTCATATTCACTACAGAGTTGTTCGAATGCCCCCCCAAAATATCTGAAACCTGAAGACAATCAATATTCAGTTGTCTTATTTCAAGGCATCCCCTCTAAACTTGGATCAAACAAACTCCATTACCGGTTTAATGAAGCTTGGGTACAAGAAACGTGATAAAAACTTAAACCACTTTGAAGTGAGTACAAGTAATGCTTGAAAGAAATGAAAATGTAGGTGCATAAGCTGTGAGCTTTTGAGCTGCTTCAAATGCTTCAATGCATGGTTTCCATGTGGCCCTCTTGAGCTGCTTCAAAAATGCTCCAATGAGAGGTTGCTCCCTGACCAAAACGTGCCCTTCACTCCAAGATAACGGCCAAGGCCTGAAAAATCCTTCTTTCTTGCATAAAACTTTGCAAAAGGGCAAAAAAAATTTCTGTTCCTTCAGCATCCAGGCCTTTTGACCTACTTTAACACTCAAGCTACTACTTGAATGGACGTCCTCTGGGCCCACCAATGCCGAAGACTAAGACTTTTTTAGGCCTTCCCATTATTATATTGGTCCTTGCATTTCTTGTGGGCCCTTAATTCTTCTAAGCTTGATTTCTTATGAAAGAAGATTCGAGAAACAAAGGATCAACCAGACTTGGGTGAGCTACTTGTGAGCAGCTTGCTTAGGTCTACATGAATCATTTGCCAACAGCTCCAAGGGCTGCATGTACGCCACCTATCCTTGGCCTTGCTTCATGCAGAAGGATGGTGGCCACTCAAACCTTGAGTTATTTGTGAGCAGCTTGTGTGATGTTAGAGAGAACCTTCTAGGCTTTTGAGTTGCTTGTAGCTGCTTGTGTAGGCCTAAGCTGCTTGTGAGCTGCTTGGGATGTCTCCATGCATGGCTGCCATGTGTTCCAAGCCTTGCTTCATACTGAAGGATAGTAGAGACTCAGGCCTTGAGCTGCTTGTAAGCAGCTCACCTAGACCTACCCAACAAGAACATTCTAGGCCTTTGAACTGCTTGTGCATGCCTTTTCCCCTGCCAATCAAAGGCCATAGGTGACGTTTTCTTTAAGAAGTAGGCCAATCTGTTGTTTTGGCCAGAACTCAATATGAATCATGGGCCTTTGTCCATTGTAAGCCTTTTGAGCCCAAGTCTAGTGAGAAAACCTAGGCTAGTTTT
This sequence comes from Rhododendron kiyosumense, assembly GCA_019656275.1. Taxonomy (NCBI): domain Eukaryota; kingdom Viridiplantae; phylum Streptophyta; class Magnoliopsida; order Ericales; family Ericaceae; genus Rhododendron; species Rhododendron kiyosumense. The sequence continues at coordinate 10,673 of BPLS01000348.1, read as the reverse complement.
AATTGATTTGGACTTATTTGTAGGCATTGTTACTTCTAAGAACTGGGCTAGGCCTAGATAAAATACTCAAGCTTAGTGGCTCAATTCAAGTCTTTGGCCAATCTTGGGTTTGGCCTTGTGATAACAAAATTTTAGACATCAATTTGACCCAAGCCCTTTGCAAAATTTCATTCAGTCAATGGCTTCCAAACTGGCCCAATTTCGTGGGCCATTGATTGTAAGGCTTTTCATGGCCAAAGACTGACCTTCAAGGCCACCTTTAAACCCATAAATTCATTTTCTGAATTTTGTCCAAAAACGGGTGTAAACACATAGCCTTGCTTACAAATGTACTAAGCTTAGTCTTTTGTTCATGTAAACTCATTGAGGCCAGTCCTGATGAGGATTATTTTCATATGTTTATCTTTTGGGTTGGTATCTTGCCATGTTTTGCTTTGGGTTCGGAGTGGCATATGATTGTCGAGTGGTTAGGTGTCAACGTTGTTGGGATGCTTCTTTCTCATTGTGATACCGTCATGCTTGCAATCCCTTTAATCCTCATACTATTTCAAAGGTTCATAAAATCCTCTTCTTGCTGTTCAAAAAAAAAAAGCCTACATCTAATATCATGTCAAATTATCCAACTCAAAATCAATTGACAATTGGTGAAGATGCCGCCCAAACTCATATTCCGGTTTTAAAAGTTATATTTAAGCATTGTTGATAAGCGATAACATTAAAAGAAAAACTTGAAATGTAAACTTATACAAGTAACAATGTACACTTATTATCATCTTCAAAAAAAAAAAAAAAAAAATGCACACTTATCATCGAACCGGTCTTGGCCGCAGCAAATTGCACTTGGCCGGTTTGAATTACACTTGGCCGCATCAAATTACTTTTGGCTGCATCGAACTGCACTTGGCCACTTCTAATTGCTCATTGCCGCTTCTAATTGCACTTGGCCACATTGAATTACTCTTGGCCGCATCAAATTGCACTTGGCCGCTTCGAATTGCACTTGGCCGCATCGAATTGCACTTGGCGGCATTGAATTCCTCTTGTCCGCTACGAATTACGAGTTCAGAGCTACATATAAAAATTTTATTTTGTACTAAATAAGTTCATTCATATTCGAAAATAAAAAAAAATATTATTGAAAGCGGCCAACTGCAATTTGAAGTGGCCAAGTCCAATTCGATTTGGCCAAGTGCAATTCATAACGGCCAAGTGCAATTTGAAGCGGCCAAGTCCAATTCGATTTGGCCAAGTGTAATTCATAGCGGGCAAGAGTAATTCATAGCAGCCAAGTGCAACTCGATGTGGCCAAGAGTAATTCATAGCAGCCAAGTGCAACTCGATACGGCCAAAAGTAATTCGATGCGGCCAAGAGTAATTCGTAGCGGCTAAGTGCAATTTGATGCATCTTTAAGGCTCGTGAACAGGTTCAAGCTCGACTCAAACCTAGGCAACCTTAGCTCAATCGCGAAAGCAAGTCCAAACTAGGTGGGCAGCTTTCTGGGTTGGTACAAAAAAATGGTTGGCATCTTTACTCCACGGATGATTTTGTTTTTGGACTTTAAGAAGTATTGTGGAGTCTTTACAAGTCATGTGGGGTGTGTTTGGTGTGGGTGGGGTCTGGCGTGGGCTAGTGAGTAGGTCTGGGTTGAGTAAGAAACGTACTTTTGGTTGCAAATCGGGTATCACGTGGTACTCGTGCAGCGCATCCGAGCCCAGCAACCGATGGTTCAATTGCATTTTTGGATGACCCGGATGCGCTACATGGGTTCCACGTCAGCAATACTCTCTTTACATCCAAAAATTTCTTGGGTTGAGGAGTTTTTGATGGCGGGTTTGGTCTTGGTCTATGTTGGAGTCTCTTCTGTGTCTGCTATATAAGTAGTTCGATGCAACAAGGGTTCAGATCCTCATCACAAAAAGGATACGGAAAAAAGGGGAAACAGAGTAGTTTAGACTTTATGGAGCCCACGCAATTTAGTTCTAGGGTTAATAAACGAACCGAATGATCTTAACAGTTAACCTTAATTGTTCAAGATTGGTTTGAAAATTGAATGAATTTCAAAAATGGTTCGGCCCAGATGCACCCAAATGGACCGAATTGGTCTGAAGCAAATGGACAAGATCCGAGTCCTTATTTTAACATCTTATTAAATATCTACCATAATAATAGATGTTTACTCCACTATTTTAGCATGTAATTAAATATCTTGCTTGAAGAGAGGCTGTTTGATGAATAAACCGCGGGCTAAGCCTCATGTTGTTGCCGTTGACTAGGGCTGCTAAATGAACCAAACAGCTCAAGCCAAGCTCGAGCTCGGCTTGAATTTTGGCTTGTTCAAACTCGTTTGAAAAAAATATAAGCCAAGCTCAATCACATTTTTTTGTTTGTTTATGAATTCAAGCCAAGCTTGAGCATATGAGTAATTGGCACGATAGACTCGCGAACAAATATGTCTTTCCATAAATTATTACAAATATAGGGGTAGATTTAATAAATGTCCCAAAATATGAGATCAATGTCGGCCTTTTATATAGAGATATTTTCACCAATTTTAAAGTACCAAATAGAAAATATCTTATGTGAGATATGGAAATTTAAGAGTTTGAGGGTTTAAATTTAATGAAGGTAGCCAGTAACAGAATTTATGTTTACGAGTTTTTTTGCCAAGATTAACGAGGGTAGTTCTTATTTATGGCCGTTGGTTCTCACGCACTTGTTGACCTCAAACTCATGTGGGCCCCAAAGAACTCAGGCACAGCACAAGAAATGAACCGAATCGTTTGTAAATTGTTCGAGACTCGATTCAGTCGAAGCTCGTTCAAGTTTTAATTGATTCCTCTATTAAACGAACCAAATATAATTGCTTCAATTTTATGCTCGTTTAATGAATGAGGCAACCATAAATCTAGCTGTATTAATTCGTCTTGATTAAGCTCGCAAACCTAAACCATAAATATATCTTGAGATTTTTATATATAAACTTGTGTATCAATATAGTGAAAATATTATAACTTGCACAAGTGTAGACTAATACAAGTAATGTACACTTATATATCTTTCTTTTTTTTTTGAATATGGATGAACTTATTTAGTACGTAACAAGTTTTTTATATGTAGCTCTAAACTCGTAATTCGTAGTGGCCAAGAGGAATTCGATGCGGGCAAGAGCAATTCATAGCGGCCAAGTGCAATCGAAGCGGCCAAGAGGAATTCGATGCGACCAAGTGCAATTCGATGCGGCCAAGATCAATTTGTAGCGACCAAGTGCAATTCGAAGCAGCCAAGTGCAATTTAATGCGACAAAAGGGCAATTCAATGCGGCCAAGTGCAATTCGAAGTGGCTAAGTACTGTAGTTCGATGCGGCCAAGAGTAATTAGTAGCGGCCAAGTGCAATTCGAAACGGCCAACAGCAATTCAAAGCGGCCAAGTATAGTTCGATGCAGCCAAAAGTAATTTGATGTGGCCAAGAGTAATTCGTAGCAGCCAAGTGCAATTCAAAGCGGCCAACAGCAATTCGATGAGGCCAAGTGCAATTTGAAGTGGCCAAGTTCAATTTGAAGCGGCCAAGTGCAATTCAATCCGGCCAAGAGTAATTCATAGCGGCCAAGGGTAACTCGATGCGGCTAAAAGTAATTCGATATAGCCAAGAGTAATTTGTAGCGGCCATGTGTAATTCAATGCATTGTTAAGGCTCGTGAACAAGTTCAAGATCGATTCAAACCTAGGCAAGCTCAACTCAATCGAGAAAGCAATTTGACCTCTCTTTCACTAGAATTGTGGTCGTTACAACATTCTGCACCCTCTTTTGCAATTGGAAACGCATTAGCCAATGCCAAAAATCTACATTCTCTCACCGTGACTCAAGAACTTATTTCGGACAAGCGCATTTGTTTAGTTGCCAAAGCATGTACTTGGTCTCAAACTTCTTGGCTTCAATGGCCAGTATCCTGAAATCCATGGGGGATTAAAATTTCTTTTGCAGGCATGTGAATTGACACTGGAGGAGCTAACCCTGAGAAATTGGGCCCTTTCAAACATGGATATAAGCGATTTGGCTCAGTATTTATCTAATCTAACTTCTATAGATCTTGATGGACAACTCAATATCGATTGTCTTCAGGTTTCAGATATTTTTGGGAGATATTCAGACAACTTTGTAGTGAATTTGAAGATTTGAAAGCTGGTGGGATGCAAATTAATGACAAAGGAATGGCAATGATGGGACATAGGTGTCGAAATCGCCAATATTTGGATATTGGATTCTGCAATGAAGTGACAGATATGGGGGTAATAGAGGTGGTGAGGAACTGCGAAAGATTGAGGGATATAAATCTAATAGGGGTGAAAAGATGGACAAGCTTTTAATGAAAATTATTTTGTATGTCAATTTGTCTTGATGTAAATTGGATAAGCTTTCTAACCGTTCAAACCACAAGCAAATTGGAGTTCGGGAGTGTCTCGGACAATTCCGCAAAGTTTGACAACTTATGCAGCATTAATGCGCCCCATGGTCATTTCAATGCCGCCCGGGCAGATCCTTAACATTGCACAACAAGTCCAACTTTGAGAACTTGTCCCCGACACTTTCGGACTTCAATTTGCACGTGATTTGAACCGTTAGAAAGCTTGCCCAATCTACTTTCCCTCCGAATTGGTTTCGAAGGAAAATATTTTGTCCATCATTGTACATGACCATTTTACCCTCAATTGGTCGAAAAATAACGCTTGTATCGTTCTCATTTTAAATCGGATTAAGACAAATTATATAATAAATAAGGTTTTCACTGTTTTAAAATATGAAAGAAATGAGCAATTAAATTAATGAAATTGTTTTAATGAAAAGTTGCTCGAAGGGAGACCGATTCAGAGATCATTGGAGCCACAAAGGCTAAAGTACGTTTTGGCGTCCATTCACACATTCTAAGTTTCATTCTATGTACATATCCCTCCTTCTAGGGTAATCGCTCATTCTATAAGATTGTCCACGAGGTTCATAGGTCTCTCCATAGTCCATTAGATAATCAAAAACTATTTCATCATCATGATTCACGCAAGGCAAGACTTTTTTTTTTTTAATCGGAGTCGAGACTTGTGGTGAGGGTGAGAGATTACCAGAGGGAGTTAGCTTAGATGGGTGCTCCTCTTCATCAACATCTTAGTACTTCACCCAAGGTGAGACTTGTGGTGAGGGTGAGAGATAACCAGAGGGAGTTGAGCTTAGAGGGGTGCTCCTCTCGAGAGTTTCATCATCAACATCTTAGTACTATGAAGCAGTATGTTTTCTTTTTTATGTTCTTGCTGGTCAATTGTCTTGTTTGAATCACTATGAAACAGTCTCTTTTGTGTATCTATTGACTTTGAACGTACCGCTACAGTCAATTCCATACATATCATGCATTACAATAGCGCTGTTCTTTATTTCACACCGATGGCACTGTGTTCTTTTGCAAATTTTTGTTTTATGTTTAGAAGAAATAGCAGCTTCTGTTATTACCACCTTATTTTCATTGCGTTGGGACGTTGCTACAACTGATACACTAGCAGAGATAGAATACCATTTGACATGTGTTGGCAAATACTGTTAGAAGCTTTGACATGGGAACAAATCCGCTATCAAAAGCAAATCATTGTCTTGCATATAGATCAGGCCACCAGAGCAATCCAATACCTTCAGATTGTTCTTTATATTCTTATTCAACACTGCCACTGCCTTAAAAGCATCTTGCGCATCTCTTCTTGAACACCAACGAAACTTTATGGCTTGGAAATTCAATAAATGAGACAATGAAATCTTATCGATGAGTCCATCTATGTCCTTGCGGGCATCAGTGTCAATGAGTATGGTTTCGATGTGTGGAAACCTTCGAAAAAGATTTGGGAGTAAATAGCGTGTCTTGTCATTTACCTTTAAGCTATGCTTCACCCGATTAGATATTGAAAAAAACAGCTTTGAGACCAAAGATATCGACCAAAGATGTGCCCAGCCACTGGCCCAAGTAGGCACTGCACAAAAGAGGGTCGCTTGGCTTCGACGATTTTTGTAGTGGTCTTGTTTCTTATCAGTTTTCATGAACAAAACCCAAAAAAAATTATGGTTTGATGCCACCATCTTTTAGTACGAAATTGACAAATACCTTATAATTAGGGATGTGCGAGTTGAATGGAACTTAAAATGTGTAGATGGGCGCAGAAACATATTTTAGCCTTTTTGACTCCAATGATCTTTGAATTGACCTAATTTTGACCAACTTTTCGTAAACTAAACTTCTCATTTTTATTGTTTGTTTTAGTTACCTTGAAATACTTTCAAAACCTTATTAATCGTTGTATAATTGGTCATGATCGATTAAAAATGGGAGAGATGCGAGCGTTTTACAAAAATGAATAGGTTTTTTAACCCACTAAGAGTAAAATGGTGACTTCTTTTGATGTATAAATATTTTTTGATCCAACCTACTTGGGTTGGAAAGTGCATTGAACAAGCTTTCTAACGGTTCAAACTACGTGCGAAACGGAGTTCGGGAGTGTCCGGAGCAAGTTCGCAAAGTTTGACTTGTTGTGCAGCTTTTAGGATGCGCCCGGGCGCATTGACGTGCGCCTGAGGCGCAATGAAGCTGTAAAACAGGACATACTTTGCAGACTTGCCCCAAACGCTCCCAAACTCCGATTTCCGCATGATTTGAACCATTAGAAAGTTTGTTCAATTTTCTTTTTAACCCAAGTATTTTGGATGCAAAAATATTTGTACATTAAAAGACGTGATTATTTTATTCTAAGTGGTTCAAAAATAAATCATTTCAGTAAAATGCTCGCAAGTAACTCATTTTAGATCGTATCGAGACCCATTATATTTCAATATATAGAGTTTTTAAGGTACTAAAAGATGGTGAAATCCAACTACAAAGACATTAAAGTTTTGTGTATAACAAAGGGGTAGAAAGAAGGCTACCAAAAAAATTATTGGAGCCACCGGGCTAAAACATGATCTAAGTTTCATTAGGTACTCAAATACCAAGTTCTTATGTATTTCTTCGTTACTCAAGTGTTCTGGAGAGTACATACTGCATCTACACTCCACCGAAGTGTAGGTGTAACCGAGAACACAACAAAACTTGAGAATGTTTCTAAAACGAGAACTCCGAACATGATTTGAGGATATTCTATATATTTTAATCTAACTCAACCACATTACAACGCATCGAGAATATTCTTCGCTCATGATTATAAAAAAAAAATTATATTCACAAGGTAAAGATTCATCACTACATCAAAACCACCACATCTTTCTAAAAGAATCATCAATCATTTAGAGATTGTGGTACGAAAAATTTTAGACTTGAAAAATTCTCAGTGACTTTCGGGCTTGGCTTTCTTTTTTAGATGGAGAAAATTCTCATTCATTTTTTTTTGGAGCTTCTGTGGTGGCCATCATAGTTAAGGTGGTTGTGAGGTGATTTGAAAAAATCATAAAAATACAAAACTTCATATTTCTCGAACTTCGTTAAAGTAATAATTTCCCGATGATTTTTATGTTGGTGGTGGTCGTACGAATCGTAATATGGTGAAGCGAAAAAACTTGGATTGAATACTCTCAGTCATTTTGAATTGAGTATATTGTGAATGTTATTTTGGGGTGGTGGTAGTTTTGAAGTGTTGACGATGAGCTTTAGGACTGAAAATTAATACTCTAAATCCAAACAAATTAGGAACAGGTCTGAACTTTTTAAAATTGTCAAATAGTCTACATGTGTTCTTTGCTAGTGGTTAATATGTCCCCGTAGTGAAGGCGGTAGATTTTACTATTGCAATCATTTTAAAACTTATTTAGCGTGTTGGGTGATGGTGAAATAAGGGTGAAAGTGGCGGTGAAGTGATGGTGGTATAATACTTAAGAGGTTGCTGTGGTGATAGTGTCTCAATTGATTGGGTGGAGATGAAGTAAAAATATAGTGATGAACTTATACCGGTCAAGGTGCATGCTACTGTACTGAAGGGATGAAAGGGCGGTTGTCAAATTCCGATAGTGGTGGTAGCGTTGTACTCAAAATGGTCAAGTGACATTGTTGGTGGTGTAGACGATCAAATTTCGCTTTGTAAATGTACAAATCTCGCCTTGGGCAAATCCTTATGATGAAACTGTTTCTGACCAATTGATGATGTCTGGAAATCCTTATGAACTTTGTGAAACTCTTACGAAATTGACGAATACCTTATAATTAGGGATGTGCGAGTTGAATGGAACTTAGAATGTGTAGATAGGCACGGAAACATATTTTAGCCTTTTTGACTCCGATTATCTTTGAATCGACCTCCTTGTGACCAACTTTTCATAAACTAAACTTATCATTTTCATTGTTTGTTTTACTTACCTTTAACTAATTTGAAAACCTTATTAATCGTTGTATAATTGGTCATGATCGATTAAAAATGGGAGAGATGCGAGCGTTTTACAAAAATGAATAGTTTTTTTAACCCACAGAGAGTAAAATGGTGACGTCTTTTGATGTATAAATATTTTTTGATCCAACTTACTTGGGTTGGAAAGTGCATTGAGCAAACTTTCTAACGGTTCAAACCATGCGCAAAACAGAGTTTGGGAGTGTCCGAAGCAAGTCCGCAAAGTTTGACTTGTTGTGCAGCTTTGAGGATGCGCCCGGGCGCATTGAAGTGCGCCTGGGGCGCATAAACTTGCGCCTAAGGCACAATGAAGCTGCAAAACAGGTCAAACTTTGCGGACTTGCCCCGAATACTCCCGAACTCCGATTTCCACGTGATTTGAACCGTTCGAAATCTTGTTCAATTTTCTTTTTAACCCAAGTGTTTTGGATGCAAAAAAAATTGTACATTAAAAGACGTGATTATTTTATACTAAGTGGTTCAAAAATAAATCATTTCGGTAAAATGCTCGCATGTAACTCATTTTAGATCGTATCGAGACCCATTATATATCAATATATAGAGTTTGCAAGGTACTAAAAGATGGTGAAATCCAACTACAAAGAGATTAAAGTTTTTGTATAATAAAGGGGTAGAAAGAAGGCTACCAAAAAAATTGTTGGAGCCACTGGGCTAAAACATGATCTAAGTTTCATTAGGTACTCAAATACCAAGTTCTTATGTATTTCTTCGTTACTCAATTGTTCTGGAGAGTACATAGTGCATCTACACTCCACCGAAGTGTAGGTGTAACCGAGAACACAACAAAACTTGAGAATGTTTCTAAAACGAGAACACCAAACATGATTTGAGAATATTCTATATATTTTAATCTAACTCAACGACATTAAGGTTTTTGGCATTGGCTAATGCATTTCCAATTGCAAAAGAGGATGCAGAATGTTGTAACGACCACAATTCTAGTGAAAGAGAGGTCAAATTGCTTTCTCGATCGAGTTGAGGTTGCCTAGGTTTGAATCGAACTTGAACTTGTTTACGAGCCTTAACGATGCATCGAATTGCACATGGCAGCTACAAATTACTCTTGGCCACATCGAGTTGCACTTGGCCGCTATGAATTACTCTTGGCCGCATTGAATTGCACTTGGCCGCTTCAAATTGAACTTGGCCACTTCAAATTGCACTTGGCCTCATTGAATTGCTGTTGGCCACTTCAAATTGCACTTGGCCGCTACGAATTACTCTTGGCCACATCAAATTACTTTTGGCCACATCGAACTATACTTGGCCGCTTTGAATTGTTGTTGGTTGTTTCAAATTGCACTTGGCCGCTACTAATTACTCTTGGCCGCATCGAACTCTGTACTTGGCCGCTTCGACTCTTAGCCGCTTCGAATTGCACTTGGCCGCTTCGAATTGCATTTGGCCACTACAAATTGCTCTTGCCCGCATCGAATTCCTCTTGGCCACTATGAATTACGAGTTTTGAGCTACATATAAAAATCTTGTTACGTACTAAATAAGTTCATCCATATTCAAAAAAAAAAAAAAGATATATAAGTGTACATTACTTGTATAACTTTACACTTGTGCAAGTTATAAAATTTTCACTATATTGATACACAAGTTTATACATATTCAAGTTTATATATAAAAATCTCATGACATATTTATAGATTAGGTTTGCGAGCTTAATCGAGGCGAATTAATACAGTTAGATTTATGGTTGCCTCATTCATTAAACGAGCATAAAATTGAAGCGCTCATATTGGGTTGTTTAGTAGAGGAATCAATTAAAACTCAAACGAGCTTCGACTGAATTGAGTCTCAAACAATTTACAAATGATTCGGTTCATTTCTTGTGCTGTGCCTGAGTTCATTGGGGCCCACATGAGTTTGAGGTCAACAATTGGGTGAGAACCAACGGCCATAAAGAAGAACTACCCTCATTAATATTGGCAAAAAAACTCATAAACATAAATTCAGTTAGTGGCTACCTTCATTAAATTTAAACCCTCAAACTCTTAAATTTTCATATCTCACATAAGATATTTTCTATTTGGTACTTTAAAATTGGTGAAAATATCTATATAAAAGGCCGACATTGATCTCATATTTTGGGACATTTATTAAATCTACCCCTATATTTTTAATAATTTATGGAAAGACATATTTTTTCGCGAGTCTATCGAGCCAATTACTCATATGCTCAAGCTTGGCTTGAATCCATAAACAAACAAAAAAATGTGATTGAGCTTGGCTTATATTTTTTTC
>BPLS01000347.1:305561-367799 GCA_019656275.1 Rhododendron kiyosumense | reverse complement strand
TCCCAAACCGGAATAGAACGGAGTAATTTCGAAGGACTTGATTTCTTTTTGAATTCAAAGATGTATCAGAAAATAGATGTGGAGTCGGGATCGTCTACTGCGCCGCTGTACCCGATGATGCTGGAGAGCCCGGAGCTCCGCTGGGCATTCATTCGCAAGATTTACTCCATCGTCACCGTCCAATTGCTCCTCACCATCGCGGTTGCCGTCGTCGTTGTCGCCGTTGAACCTATTTCCGTCTTCTTCGCCACCACTTACACGGGCTTGGCCCTCTATATCGTGCTCATCATCACGCCCTTCATTGGTAACTTGATCTCTCTCTATTTGCCTTCACCACCATTTAAGCTTTTGCGAATTACTACGTTGAATCGTTTCCCACCTTTCTTTTTTGATCAGCGAATTGTTTCCTACTGTCCATATTTTGGTACTGTAATTGGGTGTCTTCATACTACTCAAGTTCGAGTTCGTATTCGTTCCTTAAAAGCTTGTTCAAAATCGGTTTCACACAAACCAACCAAGCTTGAACAAATTTTTTGAAGCTCGAACAACTATTACTTGGCCCGTTCAGCTTACGATTTACTGTAAAAATTTAAGCTACTCGAGTTCGGCTTGTGTTTGGCTTTTATAAAGCTCATTTTAGGTCGGCTTGTATCATAAATTAGTTAAGCTTGAACACATATTTAAGCACGTTATGTTTTCAAACCAAGTTTAATCAACCACCTGCGTTGCTCGTTTGCCTCGCTTATTACCCCTTTCCAAGAATGGCTTTTCACATTTACATCATACTACTTGGCATCTTCTATGATAACGGATTAATACATATGGCCTTATGGTGGGACTTGGGTTTTGCTCTCTCCTAAGGTCTTATAAACAGTATTTGGGGCCATCTCATATCGGCTTTTAAACTCTATTTTAGGTCGGCTTGTATCATAAATTAGTTAAGCTTGAACACATATTTAAGCACGTAATGTTTTCAAACCAATTTTAATCAACCAACTGCGTTGCTCGTTTGCCTCGCTTATTACCCCTTCCCAAGAATGGCTTTTCACATTTACATCATACTACTTGGCATCTTTTATGATAATGGATTAATACATATGGCCTTATGGTAGGACTTAGGTTTTGCTCTCTCCTAAGGTCTTATAAACTCTATTTGGGGCCATCTCATACGGGCTCTTACCCACCTTTGCTGGGCTCATTGGGCCCTTGCTAGTGCACGGTGTGATTGGTCCCCAGGATTAGTCGAGGTGCACGAAAGCTATGCTAGACACATGAGCTATCAGAAAACAAATGATAAGCCTTTTCTCAAGCCAGAGTCATGAGAACTTGAAAAATGAGCTCCAATGGTCGGCGATTTCTCAAGCCAAAAAATAGCTTTGCCATTTCTCTTAAGTTGACATGAGAAATTGCAAATCCCTTTAGTGCCACGGGAGTATTTGTTTGGACATATGGTTTGATTTGCTTTGGCTTGGTTATCAGTATTTGTTTGTTGCAATCTCAAATGATTAAAGAGATCGAACGGCCACGATGGGATAAGATAAAAAAAAATGTTTGGCATCATTAGAGCAATTTTGCAAAATTTTAGCAAAATGCCATTGTAGCAAGCCAAAAACTAGCTTTGGCTCAAAAAAGATGACTCAAACCATTGGAGATAATCACTTGATAGGCTCCTTGTATCACCTGTTACTAGAAACAATGCTGTTCAGGGTAAATTGATGATTGATCCTGCTTTGTTGGTTAACCAGTGAAGAGAACTTGAATGAAAGTTCCACCATCAGTTAGGTGGTTAGCATAATGGGATTCTATTGGGACTGGTGACAGATTAGAATCAATCAAATGTGATGACTAAATGTTGTTCCCTTGTGATTTGTTGTTTATTACTGGCTCTGTTTTCGAGTACCTCACCTTTTGGTTGTGTTGTTGCAGTGTTGTGGCCATTGTCCTACCATTACAAACGACACCCAGTGAACTATTTCCTCCTTGCCATTTTTACTGTTTCCTTGGCTTTTGCTGTGGGATTGTCGTGCGCTTTTACCAGTGGTAAGCGATTTGGATCTTTGCAATATATTTACTTGCTTAAAATCTAAAGTGATTGCACAGTTATGTGTAGTGTCATATCAAGTTAAGGACAGAATTGAGATCATTTGGAGGGGAAAACCTAATGCTGGGTATGGTTGCGGGAAAACATGAAAGTCTGGTTATACTGGAATCAATTATCTGAATTTGAATTTGAAACTCAGTAACTATTGGCAGTTCTATTAATCCCATTTGCATTATTGAGCTTTCTTAGCAGTTAGCAGTAGTCTTTGGTTCTTGGTTTTTGCTTAGTGTCTTGATTGTGGGGATTTCATCTTTGGCAGAGTCTAAAATACTTGTTTTCCATCAGTTGAATGATTTAATTGAAGTAATAGTTATGGCAGTTTTTCATTGCTTGTGTTGGTCGTCCAATATTCAGAATACAGTGTAATTTCATTTGGCTGCAGGGAAGGTAATCTTGGAAGCTGCGATCCTAACAGCTGGGGTGGTTGTAAGTCTCACCTTGTACACGTTCTGGGCTGCGAGGAGAGGCCATGATTTTGGTTTCCTAGGGCCCTTCTTGTCTGGTGCTATTTTTGTGCTTATTCTCTTTTCTATCATTCAGGTATGTGAATATCCATATTTGCCTTCGTCAATCTTTTGGCCCCGATCTCTTCTGCCAATTTTGCCTCCATTTTTATTGGGATTTGACTAATCAATTCTCACTTTATCTACTTCCAGATATTCTTTCCCCTGGGTCAGATCTCAGTTATGATCTATGGGTTTCTGGCTGCAATCGTATTCTGTGGGTACATCGTGTACGACACAGACAACCTGATTAAGCGTTACTCCTATGACGACTACATTTGGGCTTCAGTGTCACTCTATCTGGATATCATCAATCTCTTCTTGGCATTGTTGACTATCTTCAGAGCTGCAGATTGAATGGAATCCCTCTGTTCTATGCCCTTCCAAGCTGTTCCCCATTTTTTGGTGTAATTTGCTGGTGAACGATGCGTACATACTCTGTTGTTCCCTGTGTTGGTCTGGTTAATCAAATCCAAATTCAACCCTTGTTATCTTTTGTTCTTCTTTGTGTCTGTATTAGGGTGTAGCTGGTGTCAGTCGTAAAATACACATACTATTAATTTGGAGTATATCTGAAATGATGGTGAGCAGTGTAAATTGCTTCTTTTTCAGTTTTTCCATAGTTCTTGTATCTGATGGATATGACATGGGTCGGGGTATGTCTGATAGTTCTACTGTCTACCCGATTTAGACGCTTGGTTTCTCTGCCTTTCATGGTGCCCAAGGAGAAGGAGCAAGTATGTGTTTTAGATGTGTTCCAACACTGGAATTAAGACAAGAAAGGCCTAACACTTGAACACGTATCCGAGTACTTGTAACATGGACCATGTTACATGGTGTGTGGTTTGTAGGCAAAAGTGCTCAAAGGACTGAAAGGCCGGTTCTATTACCAGACTTAGGGAGAACGCCTTTAACTATGAAGGGGCCCGCAAATTTGAGCTGCAAACTTCTTTCTTTTTTGACAGGTAAGAGAAAAAAAGGAAAAAAAAAAGTGAAAAAAAGTTGATCACTCGTAGGGCACTTTTTTCTTTTTTCCTCATAGTTGGTTCGTTTATTTCTCAGTTTCTTCGCTTGCGAAGACAAATTAACAAAGTGAAAAGAAGTTGATCAGAAGCTGAAGACAAGTTAATTAAGAACGAAAATAACTTATTTACGATGCAAAACAAAGCCGCCTTAGTTTTTAGAGTCTGATGTTATTCTTTCTGATGATGCATTGGCGTCTTTGCACGACAAAGCGTACCTGGCTAACAGTCTTTGATGCTCTTCCACTGCAGGCTGTGGATGTTTTATCCCTCGTTCAGTCACAAGAACAAGTTATTTCTTTTGGCAAATATTCCTAGGATGGAGCTGAATTTGATCAGATTACACACTACACACTACACATTTGGATTACCATCCTAGTCAAAACTAAACTTTGTTTGTATTCTTAATTTCTTTTATCACCTCCTTTTTTCTGAATTTTTTTTTTTTTAAATTTCCTCTAAACTCTTTAGTTTTACTTCGATTTAAGTTCTTGATAAGAAGGGGGAAAAAAAGGACAACACTTGCAGCTAACTTTTTCTTGATTTTTCTAAATTATCAACACCATTGCTTTTTTGTTTTCTGAGAATTATCAACACCCTTGCTAACGTCAAACAAGAAGTTGTTTTCCAGTAGAGGGGTGCGTATGCTGGTTTGGACATTCGGTTATATAAAAAAAAATTATTCTCCATTAATTGATACTAGACAATTCACAGAGGTGATTTGGACATTCGGTTATATAAAAAAAACTATTCTCCATTTATTGGTACCAGACAATACATGAGACCAGATCCCCTGTCCGAGTGAAATCCGAACAGAGGCCTGTCCCCCCCTCGGAGCTGTTGATCTCGCAAATCAACGGCTGAGATCTGCCGAACACTTTTTGGTTCAAAACGACGTCGTTTTGGCTTGGCAGAATCTCAGCCGTTGATTTGCAAGATCAACAGTTCCGAGGGATGGTATAGGCCCCTGTCCGGATTTCACTTGAACCAGGGATCCTCGGTGACAATTCACATAGGTCACAAAAGGGAGTTTACAGTGGTACTTGAGCGTGCATCAAAGCTGTCCAAACGTATTTTGGACGGCCATGATTTTAGAGAGACAGAAAGAGGAGAGAGAGTGGTCGAGGAGTAGTCGAATCTGGACCAGCCAAAACACATTTGGACGGCTCGGATGAGCGATGAATGGGTATCACGTGGTGTACCCAATTTGCACCCACAAGAGGAAACAAATGAATGTCAGATACAATCTCGATAGTTGAGCATTGTCCACGTGTCTCATATACACCTTTACAAATGTCCGCACGTGTGGACGAGCACCGAACAATCCACTCCTTCTTCATCAAACACTGCTGTTTCATACCGATCGATAAACCTATAGAACGGATTACTCTCTCTCTCTCTCTCTCTCTCTCTCTCTCTCCTCCAACTCCATCTGGGCTGAATGGTGTGTCCAAATTAAAGATGTGGAAAGTACCATACCGGAAGGTTGATTTGGAGGCGGGAGCGACGCTGCTGTACCCGACGATGATGGAGAGACCGGAGCTCCGGTGGCCCTTCATTCGCAAGGTTTATTCCATATTGACATTTCAGTTGCTGCTCACTGTTGCAGTTTCTGCCGTCGTTGTCAAAGTCCGCCCTGTTGCGCTCTTCTTCGCCACCACTCCCGACGGCCTGGCTTTCTACATCTTACTCCTTTGCACGCCCTTCATTTGTACTCTACTACTCCGTCATTACCATCACTTCATCATGTGTCTAAAACTACAATTCATTCGATATTTCATGCGTCACGATCCGATTTTCACGCTCCCTTTTTTATAATTGCACTATTTGTTTTGTCTTCTTGTGCAGTGGCGGAGTCGAATTTTGACCCGAGACTGTCTTAATAAATATTTATACTAAGCAAAACGTGTACTTATTTTATTATAAAATTTTTGCTTTTCAATATATTACATTTGTACAATGAAATGATTTTAGCATAACTTAGTTAGAGTATACTAATTAATTTTTTTTTCAGGTTCCTTCAGCAGTCACGTATTTATTTTTTATTTATGAAAAAATTGATAAATGAGAATGTAAAATAACCGATTTTTTTTATCCAATTAACACAAATAATTATCAATAATATTTAAAATCAAGTATATAAAAAATAAAAAATTTAAAACTCGGGAGCGAGCTCCCGACGCTCGGCCCCAACATAGTTCCATCTCTAATCTTGTGATGTTCATTTATAAGACGAACACGTTGGTTCAAAATCATATTAATTGCATTATCAATTAATTCAGAACATGGAAATGATTTAGAACCTGGGTTCTAATCCAATGTGTGCGGATTTGTTTTTACATTTGTTTTTGTTTTCCGTTCTCACAATCGATTGATATCCAATTAACATGATTTTAAACAACAATTTAGCATTTTGACAAGATCTACCATATGAATGGAACCCATCATTGAACTAAGTCTGGCAAATGACCGGAAATCGCCAAACTCTACCCTATGCAGTTTTCGGGAGACAGAACCGTGTTCTAACAAGATTACCCTTTAAACTCAAGTGTAAGAAATTTGCTCATGAAAGGCTAATGATATAAGTTTACATATATGATGACCAAAAAAAGAGTTTTCATATAAAAGGAATGTGAAAATCACTACCAAAATGTTATGATTCCCAAAATGTTATTCCCTCCGTCCCAATTTGTTCCGCCTATTTTGACTTTCATGAAATTTAAGGAAACATTGTATTTACATTGACTTTTGATCAATTTTACCATTTTACCCTTTTGAAAAAATATTACTAAAATTTTGTAAAAAAAAATATGGAACCCACCAAATTCAAATCCACTCTCCTGTCAAGTCATGAGGAGCATGGGGCCAAATTTATTTTTGCAGGCCTGCAATTTGTTCCACTTTCCTTTAATCATGTTTAAAATTTGAATTTAGGTGGGAGAAAATTTCTCCCAAAATGAGGGGTAAAATGGTAATCTGGATATCTAAAAATGGAAAGTTTTGAAACAAACATATCATTTTGGGACATCCCAAAAAGGAATAAGGGCGGAACAAATTAGGACGGAGGGAGTATGAATCTATTGCTAAAAAGTTACGAATCTTATTTATAAAAGTTACGATACAAAATAAAATGTTATGAATGACCGGTCCTACAAGTAATTTTTTATAAGGTGACACAATATGAATCACACAATAGATGCATATGGTACACATCTTAAAGGGGTGTGTATTGAAGACTTTCCTTTTCACAAATGGAACATATATAGTCGTTATAATGTTTGGGAAACATTTATTTTTTTTGGTTGTGTTTTGTGTGTGTAATTTAGTGAAGTTTTGATTTTGTTGTGGCAGTGTTGTACCCGTTGTCCTACTATCACCAGAAACACCCGGTGAACTACATTTTCCTTGGGCTGTTTACTGTTTGCATTTCTTTTGCAATCGGATTGACGTCTGCTTTTACCGACGGTAAGCCCTTCTTTCTAGTGTTTGCATCTTCTTCGAATGGGTAATCGAATCAATTTGGTGACACTTAAATTTGATAGTCTACTTAGTTGTATGAATTCGAACCAAAATGGGTGTCAAAGTGGGAGGAAATTATCAATGAAAGATGATGGAGGGACTCCGTTGAAACGGAATAAGCTTCAGAATGATACCGAGTCTGCAGAAACAAAGTAAATCTAGTAGTTAAAACCATGAATCTAAGAGTGCTACTTGTAAAGGGTTGGAATTGCCGGATCTTTTTTTTTTTATCCGAAAAATTGCAAAAGATGAGATTTGAGAATGAGGATAGATGGGACATGTGGGTCCTCATAAAATAGATAGATGATATTTTTTATTTTATAGAATGAGACGAGTAGTACGATGTTTGATTTGGGTATAATAAAGAATGAAATAAAAAGGAGAAAATGCTTTTGATAGTTGAACTAAGGCTCCGTTCCAAAACACCTTCTTAAAAAATAAGTACTTATTTCATATTTTCAAACTCAAAAATAATGTAAATGAAAAATAATTTTTCAATTTTTTTTGCACCGTATTAAAGATCTCAATGAGATCTATCAAACAAGATCCATAATGATAGGAAAATTATTTGCGTAAGTACATGATTTTTAAGCTTGAAATTGGCTTCTTAAAAAATAAGTTCTTATTTGGGGTTCTGGAACGCACCCTAAATATTACCACACACAAGTTCTATTAGATAATCTATGGGTCCTAATCGCCTCATGATCTAGCTTCACTTTCTACTTGGAGCATATCTTACGCGACAAACCCCGGACTAATTTATTGGGACCACATGTTTCCAATGAACTTGTCTACTAGTTTATGGTTCTCGGTGGTTGCTATGATTGTTTTTTTTTTTTTGGATAAGCACTCCTTCCGTAAAAGCACGAAACACATTACAACCTCTTAGGGGCATATGCCGCATACCCCTGCTATACACTGCCTTTTACAGAGAACCACACTATTCACTAAATCACCGTACTATATCTATACAGCAAGAGACAAAACAAAACAAAACAATTCATCTAGCTAGACCAAAATTTTTTCCAGAAAGCTGCCAACTATCACAGAAAACCTTGTTTTCCTGAGTAGGCTTCGCACCCCTCTTAGAGCTAAGAGAATCCCTTATAGAATTGATAATGTGGAGAAGCAACCGGTCTTGAGGGAGGGTTTAGTGTTGAAAAACTCTTTTATTCCGTTTCAACCACAAACTGTATACTATAGCAGCCAAAGTAGTCTTCAAAATCACATTTCGGAAGCTATTACTTTGTATGTTCTGAACATACCAAGCAATCACATCAGCTAACAAATGGGGCAATTGACTATTAGAAGACTTACTCCAAACAGTATGCCACATAGAACAAGACACAAGGCATTGGAAAAAAAGATGATGAGATTCCAATCCATTAGCATAGAAAACACAGTTCACAGCCACATTCATGCCCCAGCTAAACAGTATATCTTTTATACTCAATTTATGCTGGATTGTCAACCATAAAATAAAAGTCCAACGAGGAATGTTCCTGCTAAACCAAACAATCTTAGTCCACTTTTGTATAGGAAGTTTAGTCCGAATAGCTTTCCAAGCTGAGTGAACAGAATACCCAGTCGGGCACTTGCTATGATTGTTTTGATTGCTCGAATACTCTATCTGGCAGCTTGTCCAATCTTGGGAGATGATTTATATATTTAAAAAAAAAAACTGGTTTTGGAATGGTATGACCGTATGAGTATGTCATGACAATGCGTCTTTTCGTTGGCATCGTTTGTCAATTGTTCAAATGGTGTGATTTCACTTGACCACAGGGAGGGCAATTCTCGAAGCAGCGATCCTAACAGCCGGGGTGGCCGTTGGTCTCACTTTCTACACGTTCTGGGCCGCCAAGAGAGGCTATGACTTCAATTTTCTAGGGCCCTTTTTGTCTGGTGCCATTTTCGTGGTTATTCTCTTTTGCCTCCTTCAGGTATAAATGATCGCTCCATCTTTCCCCTTTCCCAATCCTTCGCTTCCGGCATTAGCTTCCGGGTTTCATTTACCACTCTCTTTTGTGGCAGATTTTCCTTCCCCTGGGTAAGATCTCAGTTATGGTCTATGGATGTATAGCAGCGATCGTGTTCTGTGGGTATATCATATACGACACGGACAACTTGATTAAGAGTTACTCGTACGACGAATACATTTGGGCTTCGGTGGCGCTGTATCTAGATATCATCAACCTCTTCCTGTCATTGTTGACCATTTTCAGAGCCGTGGATCGTTAGGACACCTCTCTTTCGCCCATTTCCCCACGGTTTTCTTGTAAACCATCTTCCCCTCTTATGTACGTAAAAGGAGTGAAATTTACAAGCTCTGTTGCTTTATATACAATGGTAAACAGCTGATTGAAGGGAATGTTTTGGTACTGTTAAATGAAGTTTTCAAGTTCAATACTTTACGTTAAATGAAGTTTTGGTACTGTTAAATAAAGTTTTCAAGTTCAATACTTTACGTTTTCTCCTCCTCTCTGTTAGTTATTCTTCCATTTAATTTTACTTTTGCTGAGATTTGCCCCACATGTAGAGTACTCGACATTACCCCTGGCAGCGAAGAATTAGGTATGGCCGCAAACAATTACTCTTGGCCGCCAAGAATTACGAGACCAAGTGTAATTATTTGCGGCCAAGTGTAATTATTCGCGGCCAAGAGTAATTTATTGTGGCCAAGAGTAATTTTTCGCGGCCAGGAGTATTCTTCGCGGCCAAGGGTAATTCATTTTGACTAGGATGGTAATCCAAATGTGTAGTGTGTAATCTGATCAGATTCAGCTCCATCCTAGGAATATTTGCCAAAACAAATAGCATGTTCTTGTGACTGAATGAGGGATAAAACATCCACAGCCTGCAGTGGGAATAGCATCAAAGACTGTTGGCCAGGTAAAGTAACAATGTGTTTCTGCTTTTTGTGAGTTGGGTTTGGAAAGTAAAGAAGGAAGAACCTTTTGCTTTCACCAAAGCAAGCAGAAGGAACATTCATATGCCCTGGTTTCACATCATCCACATTTAGTTGGCTTTGATACTACACATTTTTGACAAGTCTGGGGTCTTTTCGATGTCAAAAGGGGATGAGCGATAGAGAACTGTTAAGGAAACTAGAAAGGGCAGAAGAAGGTATGCGACAAACAGAATCAAAACAATCCAAATGATGATAGAACCAGGCTACCATAAAGGTCCAGTTGAACGTCCATTCATTCATTCTTTCCTTTTTCCTTCTCACATTGAGTTTCTCCGTTTTCGGCGGAGCTCTCTCGAGCTCCATGTTCAAACGAGCAGAATACTTTTCAGTAATATATCAAGCACTTGCTATGTATGCACACAATACATCTCATTCTTGACGATGCTACAACTATGCACAAAAGAGAACAGAAATGATAACCCCTAGGCTCTTCCCCTCCCCGCTTATCCGTGGACATAAAATTCATGATTCAAAAGTTGAACTCATCCTCAACTAGGATAAAAACCACGTGCTATGGGCAAAGAAGAATGACTTATGGTTTTGGCCACAATGAATAACTCTTGGTCGTGTGTAGTTCTGGGATTGAAGATTATAGGTTTTTTGTTGGAGCCTTTGTAAAGACCTATAAATTACTCCCTCCGTTCTAATTTGAGAGACCATTTTGGAAAATCCAACTATTTAAGAAAGCCTTATCATTGCATTGACAAATTTTTTAGTTTCCGACTTTGCCCTCTAGTAGATTTCAATTACTGTATGTTCTGATGGATTTTAAATTGCCTTTGCAATTTCCACTAAGAGTCACATTTCCCAAGGAAAAGTCAGTTCTATACTAGTATTATGGGCGCCAATTTTGCATTTTCAAAATTGTCCTTTCACATCATTATTTAGTGAGCATTTACATTTGGAGAAGAAAGGGCAAAATGGGAAAATTCTTGCTTTTTTGGTGTTGACTTTTCAAATGGGACACTCATTTTGGAATGTCCAAAAAAGGAAAGATGGACCCTTAAATTGGAATGGAGGGAGTATTCTATTTTCTTTAATTGTAATATGTGGAAGATCGTATTTTAATATTGTAATGATATTTGATGGTGTAGCAAGCGGGGTTCGATTTGATGACCGTTGCTGAAATTTCAAATTTTTTTTTATGCAATACTGGTATTGCATTTTGCCCAGTATCGGTACCCACTGTCCAGAGGGCGGGCCGTTTTGGCATTTTGGAGTGCTGGTACTGGTACTGCAAATCGCCCAGTACCAGTACCTGTTGAGAATTTTCTAAAATTTCAGCACACATTTTAGCCTACTATAAATACATCAATTTACCATTTTTCACACCCAAACTTACGAAATAAATTTAGAAACACCCCTTCTCACCTACCCCACTCCAATCTCACTCAAATCCTTTCTATCTCAAATCTTCAAGATCCAAGTGCTTTCTACCTCAAACTCACTTGATTCTCGCATTTGGTGAACAAAGGGTAAGTTTTATGTTCTTATTCTCGCTCTTTGACTCTCAATCACATTTTTTTCTCTCTCTCCTCTCAATCACTTGTTGATCCATGCTTGTTTATTTTATTTTTGCGTTATATCTACTCTAGATCTTGTAGCAAAGCTTGGGAGGTGTTTGTTCTTGGTAGATTCAAGTTTGTAGTACTTGGAAGACTTAGGGTTTTGAGGGATTTTTCTCTTTCTCTACATGATATGTGGTGATTTCGTGTGATGCTAGTGTTTTGAATGCTATACATGGTTCAAGTGGAACACCTTAGGGTTTGAGGAATTACATAGTCTTATGAAAGTTGTATTTTTGTTTTGATTGTTGAGATCCATGAGTTATTTGTGACGTGTTAGTTAATGTTAGAATGTGTGGAATGAAAGAATGGTTTCGATGTCGATTATGATGACATTGTGGTTGTCGTAGTGGAGTTTAAGTATGAAGTTTACTGTAATGCAATGGGTGAAAATACAGAATCGCAAGGGGTGGAAATATAGTGTGAGGAGTGTGTGTGTGTATGCGTGTGAGAGTACTTTTATACTAGAAAATGATGTTGGTACATGTGGTTATTGAATTTACCATTATGTGCCTATTTCTTGTACTCTAATGATTGAATCGTTAATAATTTATTTCTTGCAAAAATGATTTGTCATTTAGCTTGATTCACTGTGTCCATGCTTATCATGTCATCCACATATAGACAAGGCCGGCTCAGGGCATAGGTCACTAGGCAACCGCCTAAGGCGTTCCGTTCACTGGGCCCCCAAATAGTAGAATATGTTAAATATTATGTACGTAGATCTTATTTCAACAAGTCCAAGGTAGCACAAGTGGCAAGCGTGCGTGCTTTTAAAGCATGAGGCGGTTTGATTCCTTCCCCTTGCAATTTTGAAGCATCAATTTTAGAACCTTCACAAAAACGCTACCTTTAAGACTCAAACTCGCAACCTAAAGCTCTAAAGTGATACTACAACCATTATGCCACAGTTTGTTTTGTTTTCCATATCGAAAAACTAATTACTATACTAAAATTGAGAGGCCTCATTTTCAACCACCGCCTAGGGCCTCTAACATCTCAGGACCGAGCCTACATATAGATTTCGTAGAGATTTTTCTACTAGGCTTGTGTAACTCAACCTATCATTTTTTTCAAGTTCAAATGCCGGCCAATAGCTCACATGTATCGTGTGCTTGGATATGGAAGACTTTTTGGAAACTAACTTCATTTAGTTATCTTAAAATCTTTGTAATGATTTTCTTTTGGTAAAGACGTGTCTGTTACTAACTTCTTTAGATTTCCTTTTGACTAAAATCATTTGTAACCTAAGAACTTATTCATACTTGTACTTAAGCTTATTTGGGGCTGGTGTGTCAATGCTGTAATTCCATAAACTTGAAGACTTGTTTGTAAAGTTAAACAGATGGGAACTCTTTTGGGTATTATATATGTTATGCGAGAATCTTTGTTGAAAAGAATTATTTATTTACATTGAAAATCGAGAGCGTGACAGCCTTTTGGGTAAACTGAGTTTCAAATACTACTCCTCACTTGGTTAAATGTAATTTTGGAACTATTTTGCTATTCTATTTTTTTAGGTTAGTTAAAGAAACAAGTGTGATAGAGACACTTTTGAGTGAGTGGACGTTCATAAAATTGAATTCGAGTGGGAATTCCGTATGATTAATATTCGGGACTCACCTCATATGAAATGGCGTTAAAAACAACCATTATATCCCAAAAAAAACCTTCGGAAAAATAGGGTTTGATACTTCATTTAAATTTTGCGCCGTACCTTTAGGCACGGACAATTACTAGTAAAGTACTGTATATGGGAAAATGACGGCCTAAGACAGTATTTTGATAATTAATACCCGTTAAGGACATACTGAGAATTGTGTTAATGCTAAAAATGTCCTTGATGGATATTAATTATCAAAACACGTCATTCACCGTCATTTTTCCTGAGTATATATTTCATGGCCCATTGCATAGAGTCGCACTACTCCATTATCTCACGATCGTTCTGAGCAACTAGCCTTTTTCTTTCTTTTTCTTTTTAAAGGAACTACTTTCAAAACTTCAAAACTAAGGAAAGTATTGTATTGGGTATCACTCATCATCTTTTGTTGTAATTAAGTCTAAATAATACGATCTACTATTGTAATCTTTTAGTCAATTATTATAATGCAAGTATTAGCTCATGATTGTTGATCCAAATCTTTATTGTAATTACGTACATATTAAGATCTCCTATTTTAATGAGTTTTAATTTGGCGTAATGATTTTTGCTCTTTTTTTCCTACTATCTCCGACCTATTTTTTTTGTCCATATTTATGTGAATTTAAACTTTTTGTCTATAAATGTTTTAATTTACCCTACATGAAAGGAAAATAAAGTAAATTGGAAAAAGAGTGCGAATGAAGAAAAAAAGTTCAAAAATCATTTACTTTTAACTTTCTGTTTAGGCAAATTACAATGCACGGTTGTGAGATGATAAACCCTTTGAAGGGTTGCACTACATGGCTGTAATGCACAATTCGAGCCGTCCATTCGATAATAAATGGTCAAGGATTCATTTCGGCCTTGACAAATCTGAGCCGTTTATTGCCGAGATAGATGTTTATTGTGCACGACATGGTCCCCAAATCCAAACCCTTTGTCCTTCACATCAAATATAAACATAATTAGGTGCCGTTCCGCTTTCTTTTTAAACCTTCTTTTTCAAAAAGAAGGTAATCAAACTCAAATATAATGAAAATAAAAATTAATTTTTTAATTTATTTTGCACCGCTTAAAAGATCTCAATAAGATCTATTAAATAAAATTTATATTGGTTGAAAAATTATTTGAATAAACACAAAATTTTTGAACTTGAAATTATTCTTTTCTAAAAGCTCCTTTTAAGGAAGCTGGAACGGGGCCTTACTACCAACTCTCTTTAGCCCTGTCTCTTCGTTTTCATGATCGTATCAAGAACTCTCCCGAAACCGAAATAACTGCCAACTCTCTCTCTCTCTCATAATAAATACTACAAACCAAAACTCAACCAGAACCCATTATTTTTCTTGGTTTGCTCTTTGTCTGGTTGATTCATCTGGTTGTTTTCCATTCTCGAAGATGTGGCAACAGGGGAAAAACGATTTGGAATCCGGAAACAGCGACAGGCAGCTGTACCCGATGATGCACGAGAGTCCGCAGATGCGCTGGGCCTTCATCCGAAAGGTTTACTCGATTCTCTCCTTCCAATTGCTACTCACCGTCGCTGTCGCCTCCGTGGTCGTCTTTGTCCGTCCAATCTCCGTATTCTTCGCCACCACCACACCCGGCTTTGCCCTCTACATCGTCCTCCTCATCACCCCCTTAATCGGTACGGAAAACACTTGGTTATTAAATCAGATAAATCATTGTATCGTATAGTTATTCATGTTCATCTCTTGGGAAAAACAAGATAAAACTTGTTTCCTTTTTGGAAACAGTATCTTTCCTAAAGGGTGCGTTTCGTATACTTTTCAGTTTTCGCTTCTTTTCTCCTTAACAATCTACAGGTTTTTGCTACCATTATTAACCATATTCAAGATTTCGACCACGAAAGCTTTACCAAAGCATCACCTATTAATCCCTTCTGATTCCGCAAGGCGTGTTCTTGTATTGTCTTCTAAGGTGGGATTATGTGTTTGATGTGTTTTTTGGTTTGTTGGATTGAATTTTGTCGCAGTTTTGTGCCCGTTGTCTTACTACCACCAGAAGCATCCGCTGAACTTTTTCCTCCTGGCGTTGTTCACGATTACTCTTGCTTTTGGGGTTGGATTGTCATGTGCCTTTACCAAGGGTAAGCACTGTCTCATTCTTTCTTTCTGTTTATTTAATTCTTAATTATTTGTTTTCTTTTGTTACCACGATTCTTGTTTATGGATGAAGAGCACAGAACCAGAAAACCTAATTCTTGGTTTCCAAACGAATTGAGGTATTTTAAAAGCAAAATCTGTTTGATGGAATACCTTAGAATTATGATTTTATGGAGGACTTTCCTTAACCTTCTTTTTCCTGTGTAATTTTTCCTTTCTTCTTCGTTGATAATTGCTCCACAAATCCAATATCTAAACAGAATGGAAAACCTGGAAGGCTTTATAAAGTTAATGCACTAGTGGTAGGAGTATTTTTCAAGGACTTTACCACCACAATTTTGGGTATTTAAAGACCCATTTCTAATACAAAACCATGTGTCGTACATAGTATTAAACAGTTCTAATTCTAGACTGACAAATCTGAGTAAGTATATTTTTGGAAAACTGTGTTGTCATTTCCTTAGGAAAACCCTCTTCTAATACTCTTCATTATTCTATACAATAAATGTTTACAACTATCCAATCCCAAAGATTAAGCCATTTACCACTAATTCCCTAATCACAAGCAATCATATAAGTCAAAGATCCTACAACTGATTTGCTGGTCCTAAGCAATCAGACCATTAAAACAAATCATCTATTTTTGGTATGAGAATCATCTCCAGAAATTCAGCTTTGACATAGACTACCATGTTCTTAATACCAATTTGAAGGAATCCCTGCCTCCAAATGCAAGTAAATATGGTAGATTTTTGGTTTTCCAAACGGTACAAACAATGTTGTCAAGTCGTGATTACTGTATCGTCATCACAACCTGACAACATTGTTTGTACCATTAGGAAACTTAGCCAACATTGTTTGTACCATTAGGAAACTAAGCCGGTTGTGGTCCTGAAGACTTTATTAGGGTTTCCGTGTTTTTCTTGCTTTAACATATGTTGGTAATCACCTATTTATCTGAAAGATATGACTGATTCCTAAATGGAAAAACCTGAGAAGGCTTTCACAATTCATGGTGAAATTCTCCCCCAATCTGTATTACTCGGTGGATATATCATGTCGACTGTCAAGGCATCACTTGGGCCTTGTTTTCTAGGGATCACTTTTATTTTGAGTAATTTGGATTGACTGTAGGGAGGATCGTTCTGGAAGCTGCAATTCTTACTACTGTGGTGGTTGTGAGTCTCACTCTATACACATTCTGGGCTGCAAGGAGGGGGAAGGATTTCAGCTTCCTCGGTCCTTTCTTGTTTGGTTCTCTTCTTGTGCTTATGGTGTTTGCCCTGATTCAGGTATCTAGACCAATGCCATTGCTCATCTTTTGATTAGATATGTATTTTCTTTTGGGTAGGCGTGAATGTAAATTCTTGTTTCTCTCCTCTTTCAGATTATCTTCCCCCTTGGCAAGTTATCGGTAATGATCTATGGTGGACTGGCGGCAATCATATTCTGTGGGTACATCGTTTATGACACTGACAACCTGATCAAACGCCACTCCTATGACGAGTACATTTGGGCTTCTGTGTCACTGTATCTGGACATCATTAATCTCTTCATGGCGTTGCTAACTCTTTTCAGAGCAGCAGATTAGTCATGCAGATTCCACTGTTCTGCATTATACCCACCTTATCACCCCACTTCTATCTTGAAACAAAGCTTTGGTGAAGTATGTGAAGAAGTAATCTAGTACATATCTGTACAGCTACGCTAATCAATAGGGTTCAGATGAATTTTGGGACAGTTTAGTGTGCTAATGAATTTCTCCAGTTTTAACAGCTGATAAGATGGATATCATATGCTTGCATCCATTTTACTGTTTCTCTTTAGTGTTACCAATATTCATTGCACATCGCACGTGGTTTTCATCCTAGTTGAGGAAGAGTTCAACTTCTGAATCATGAATTTTATGTCCATGGATAAGTGGGGAGGGGAAGGGCCTAGGGGTTATCATTTCTGTTCTCTTTTGTGCATAGTTGTAGCTTCGTCAAGAATTAGATGTATTGTGTGCATACATAGCAAGTGCTTGATATATTACTGAAAAGTATTCTGCTTGTTTGAGCATGGAGCTCGAGAGAGCTCAGCCGAAAACGGAGAAACTCAATGTGAGAAGGAAAAAGGAAAGAATGAATGAATGGACGTTTCAACTGGACCTTTATGGTAGCCTAGTTCTATCATCATTTGGATTGTTTTTATTCTGTTTGTCGCATACCTTCTTCTGCCCTGTCAAACATGTGTAGTATCAAAGCCAACTAAATGTGGATGGTGTGAAACCAGGACATATGGATGTTCCTTCTGCTTGCTTTGGTGAAAAGCAAGGTTCTTCCTTCTTTACTTTCCAAACCCAACTCACAAAAAGCAGAACCACATTGTTGCTTTACATTGCTTAAACGGTTCATATTTCAGTTTTCAAAATGGCGTGAGAAGCAACAATTTCCAAGGACTTGTCTTCCCATTATCTTCCCCAAGGTGATGTTTATCTCTTAGACTGCAAACCACTCACACCGTAATATTGCTTCGTAGTTTCCTGTGAAAATTCTGCAAACGTCATCCCATCCTTCATCCGCGATGAAATTGGTGGAACTATTTTATGGAGTTCTTGACCTAGTTCGCCATGGTCATTCTCGTCAACACAAGTTTTCTCAAAACTCTTGATCGGGTAATTTGAAAGGGAGAAAGTTTTGCTCCATGCTGGTTGCAAGAAGACAACAAATGTATCTCTGCTCAAGTCTTCCAATTTTGCTGGTCTGCGGACAGAGTGAAGGTTTGCACGAAGCTTCCCTCTTGACAATATATCAGCTGATTCCCCAACCTGAAGAATGAAACTTTCAGGAGACGTCTTAACCATTTGAACGATATTCTTGTTCGGATCAAATATTTCCAAGTATGTGTGGCCGCTTGGGGAAGGATATTCTATCTCACAAGATGTGCAAAAGCATCCATTTGCTCTTTTTGTTTGTTTATGACAGGGAAAATTAAACCAGGGGGATGTCAGAACAGTGAAAATACCGTAGTCATAATGCCATTGCTGCCACGGATTGGAATTGTTTCCACTTATTCTAGCTTGGTTTCCAGTTGTATTTGGTCTCTCATTCCTGATTGACTGCTGATTTGATTTTCGCCTAGTAGATTGCTGTTTTTCTTCAGCTTCTTTTAAAATAAGGTTATCTAGACTTGAATGGTAGTGTATGAGCCGGCCTTTTGCCATGCATGACTCCAATAAGCTTTGCTCTAGCTCTTGGCCACCAATGGCTTTATCACAGATTCGCGCGAGGCAAAGCCCCAGCTCCATCATCAAAAACCCTAGCTCCTTGAAACTACTACCCAGATCCTTAAATTCAATATCTAGAGAATCTCCCAACTTCTCCATAGGAGGACAATGTTGTTCTTTGTTTTGACTGTCATTCCCTTCATCAGTTGCTTTACTACTGGTCCTATCAACACCTTGCATATATTTTAGCTGCATTGCAAAAGACGAGACACTTCTGTCAAGATTCTTCACTGGAACATCACTCCCCAAGCCATGCTCCTGCAAGTACAAGAATCATAAGTTCTGCCAATGTGCCTATTAAAAACTTGTTCTTACTCATATACAAAGCACACTAAGCTCTCGGGTTTTCATTTTCTGCGGTTAGTTCTCCGGTACCTCTCTCTCTTTTCTCAACAAGATGAATTCTTGAATCGGAACATGTACAACAGAAACTCAAAATGCTAAACCGAATAGGTGGATCCATTCTTGTGCTTCGATTTCTGAGTAATCAAATGGATATTTTATGAACTATTAACCTAGCAACAAACACAATGGCAAAGCTTGTTTTGGAGGCCAAGGTGGACACTTTCCTCGCCTTTCCTTAGGGCCGGTACCGGCAAAGCTAGTTTTGGAGGCCAAGGTGGACACTTTCCTCGCCTTTCCTTAGGGCCGGTACTGGCAAAGCTTGTTTTGGAGGCCGAGGTGGATACTTTCCTCGCCTTTCCTTAGGGCCGCTACTGGGGCCCATTGCGACCCACATTTGATCCAGCAACTGAGAGTGTTTGTTACCCTAAATCAGACCTCAAAGAAAATGAAGAAAAAAAACAAACCAAGAACCAATGCATAATGATTGCTGCAGAAACATCAGAAGACAGAAAGGAGAAAAAAGAATAAGCTTAATTTAGGCGAGTATTTCTTAAACTTGTTATCATATCGAGCAATTCGATTATCTCAGCAATCAAACTTTAGCTCGAAATTAGTTTTACCTTGAGAAGGCGTTTGCGATCGGAGGCGTTGAGAAGCGCTAGCCTGCGGGCGAGTGGAAGGAGCGTTCGGCGGAGACGGGAAGCGTTGGGGACACCGGTGATTGTTAGTAGGCCTGGACCTGTGGGCCCGAGGGTTTCCATTACGCTTCTCGAGATCGATTCCAACCGTTGGATCTCGTCTGATGATGGAAGAGTCGGCGGTGGAGCTTTGTCGGAAGTCAAGATCATGAGATCAGAGAATCGGAGCTCGTAAGGTTCCAGTATTCCTACCTCCTCTTCTTCCATCTCTCTCTCTCTCTCTCTCTCTCTCTTACCGAATATTTCCGGCGGGTACGATTTATCGTGTCTCATGTTCAAAGTCATTGAACGACGTCGTTAGTTACTATTGCCATTGTTTTTGCTAATGACATAGTTTCTACCAACACATTTATGACGTGTTCCACGTAGCTATCTAGTCTTACATTTGTCGGCCCAGACTCTTATGGGAGGCAGCAGTGCGGAATTTTCCGCAATAGACGTAAGCCCGATTCCATTTTCACTGGATCTGTTTTCGGGAGTAGACTCATTTTTCTTTTCTAACGAATAAATCAAAAGAATGCGTGAGACTAACAATATGATTGAACTAGATAGTAGATTATTTATCCAATAATACCTTGTAAGAGCAAGTTTACCGGTTGATAGTCAAAATCCTAGTGAACAGTACATATTTTTTCTTTTACTATTCACATTTTGTTTAATACTGCATCAATACTATCTATTTTATCTATTCTCAATTAAAATATTAGTATTTCATTCAAAAAAAACAATAAACAATGCATTGCCAGAGAGAAATGCCCAAGAAAACAATAAACAAATACATGACTTTGTGTACCGTGCATAACTA
Source organism: Rhododendron kiyosumense (assembly GCA_019656275.1). Taxonomy (NCBI): domain Eukaryota; kingdom Viridiplantae; phylum Streptophyta; class Magnoliopsida; order Ericales; family Ericaceae; genus Rhododendron; species Rhododendron kiyosumense. The sequence goes on along the minus strand of BPLS01000347.1, from coordinate 347,231 downwards.
TCTTTAGCTAAGAACAGTAGAAAAGGTGGAATTCTGATAGCTAAGCGGCTGCCTGGTTGTTTTTTAGGGTCAAGCTCTCTGCTTCACCTAGTCTACATATGTATATACTAAATTTGATGTTGGTATTCTAAGAGCAAGTTTACCAATTGTTAGGTAAAAATGCTAGTAAATAATGTATTTTTTTTATTTTACATATTCATATCTCTTTCAACACTATATTAATACTCTCTACTTTACCTATCATTTATTAAAATACTATTTCTTTTTTGGAAAGAGAGAGAGGGGGGAGGAGGAGGAGAGAGAGAAACTAATTGTTTAAGAATGACACATGAATAGTACATAGGTATTACGGAGTAATAGCTACCCATTTCTTCAAATCTATTTTACCTTCTCCTTTAGCTCATCTGCTACATGTGACTTTTTGTGTTTTTATTAGGTAAAATATTTAAAAAAGGCATTATGCCTCATCTGGTAAATTTGCTCTAAGGGGTTATCCTATGCCATCTCGGGATGGTTTTAATATATCTAAACCTTTTTATTATTTTCATCTTCATCCAATGGTCAATAATATTTCTCCACTTTTCATCTCGTCATTTATCTCACAAATACTATGGCTAATCTCATAGTACTACATACTATCACATCTAGTATTGTTTTAGGGGCCCACATGATGTTGAATTCCAACATTCTTGCAGTGCAGAGGAAGGGAATTAATCGAAGCGGAGACGCGACCAGTGAGGTAGGACAATGGCACAGTGGCACGATCACTTCTCAGTCTATGAAGAAGAAGGTCTTAGCTTCTGTCAGGTAAATGCATGATCCAATGATTCTCATTTCTCTCAATATATAAAACATGGTTACAAAAATGACATACACTCTTGCCATTTTTGTACCCGGAATATAAAACAAAGGATTGTAATTTTGATACTCCAAAAATTAATGGAATGGCTCCAAAACTGAAATGTGTTGATACACAAAACGATTTCATTTTGAAGCCCTTCTATCAATTTTTGGAGCGCTAAAATCAATTTCCTAAAACAAAAACAAAGGTGATGGCAGTGCCCATTTCGTTAAAATCTTCAAAATTTCCCACAAACTCACAGTTCTTATGCAGCATCAGCATATAAAAACACTCAAATTAATGGTACATTTACAAGTTTCTCAGTAGCCGTCTTCGGGTGGTACCAGGTTCCAGCTATACAGCCGTTTCCTTGAAGCTCTTAGTCAGCCATATAGCAGTTTCTCTGGGAGAAACCTTCTCCGGCCCGAACGGCTTCAGCAGCACTCCCAGCTCGTCAAACCTCTCTTGTTGCAACAGCCGTGCGCTGAACTCGAGCAACCCTTCCAACGCCTCCGCACGCTGTTGGTACGACGAGGTGTCGAACCGACGCTGTCGGGAATCGAATGATGACCGGCTTGAAACAACGGTTGCAGGATTCTGCTCCGAGCAATCGCTTCCATTTCTTGGAGCTCGGTGACCAGAAGGAGTAATGTGGGGCTTGGCAAGTGTCCTGCCAAGAACCTGGACTGTACACTTGTCCTTTGTGATTGAGCGGTCCCCACTGGATGGTGAGGCGCTGGAGAACTGAGCCGACGTTGAAGAAGTTCTACGGGTGGGAAACAAGGGGCTGGAGCACTGAGCGGATGTCAAAGAAGTTCTTCGGATGCGAAACAAAGGGTGGTTTTCGGCAGAGGCTAACGGGAACTCAACCACCTTATCAATTCGCGGGGAATTGACTGAGATGTCTGGAGATTCTATTCTGCTCAGCAGACTGACATTGGGCTTGTAAGGTATAGTTGACAATGGAAGAGATACTCTACGAGTGTATTGCAACGGTTTGATTGCTGGAGTACACGATTCAGGAAGCTGCAAAGACAACAAATATACTGATTAGTGTAATTTAGATGCCAAGAAAATGAAAGCTCAATTTCTGTGTATAACTCCTCTATCAAGTATAAACTTACCGAATCACGGTATTTTGAATGAACTGATAGTCTCCTTGGAGTAGACGAAGTTTTCGCCAGAGTCAATCTTGGAGTCTTGCCAGCACTTGGAAGCTTCGTGGCTGTTGATTTATCACCATCCCCGTCTTCATTGATACTGCCAACGGAGAATTCTGAGAACTTTCTATTCAAGAAGGCTGGAAAATGCCGCGCTCTCTGAGAAGAACATGGAGAGTCTTGTTCAGTTCCAGATATACTAGGATTCAAGGCCCTGTCATTACTATATGAACTCCGTTTCTCTGTGTCTGTAAGCATGGTAACAGCCTCGGGCTCAACAAATCTCGCCTTCTTGACATAGTCGGAATCAGACCATTGCATTGGGAAAGTACTCCGTCTTGGGTTATTAACTTTGAGATTGATCTTCAGAATATGTGACTGAAGATGTGGATGCCTGAGCAAATCTGCAGCCTGGAAAAATAGAGGCATATTTGAGAAGTAGAGAAGAAATCCAAAGGAATTAATATCAAGCCTGAATGGATGTGAAGCCTAGAAAAACAGAGTCATACTTGGGAAGGGGAAGAAAACCAAACAAACAAAAGTTAAAGTTCCTTCAACTTAGTCATTATCTAGTTTGAGTTCGGGCACTTGGATACAGTCATTTAAGAAACAAAACCACTCTTCTTATAGGTATACAGAAAAGGGGTCGCTTAAAACGTTTGTAATAAGTCATTCTACATAATTCAAAGATTATTAGAGCGGCCTAATCCTGCTTTCAGGTTATCATAGCTGTGGACAAAGGTTTGAAATTTCCGAAATCTACCATCATGAAGGACAATGAATCTTACCCCGAGGTGGGCATCTGTTACTGGGAATGCTAAAGTCTGGACAAAGACCAAAACAATATACTACTATAACAGGTGCGAAGTGGCTGCTCTTGGACTCGTGAGCTTTCGCTTGGCAGACTCGGCTGTTACACAACGGCACCAAGCAATTCCCCATCCCAATCTATTATGGTTTGTAGAATGTAAATTTTGTATCGTTAAAGATACATATTCTTAGATACAGACACCAGAAATTAATAAATTTCAGCTGATTCTGGCATTTTCGGAAAAAGATGCACATTCTTGTAAGCATACCCAAGTCCTTTTGCCTAACCCAACCACTAAATCTCTGTCGTTTAATGCCAACGAACAGCCAGAAGACAACCCCTACCATAGGTGCTCTAAAGAAACGAAGCTCAAAGTTATGTCAGCTTAACCCATGAAACAGAATTCTGTCATATTTGGTCTAAACTACTATCAAGTTTGATATCACATGCAGAAAGAAAAGAGAAAATGCAGCGTATTACATACACTTGGTCTAAGTTCTGGATTCTTCCGCAGCATGCATTTAACAAGCCCTCGGCTGGAGAAATAGAACATTCAAGAATCAAAAGCAAGTTATTTCAAGAAACAAATCAGCAATTTACTTGTAGCTGCAAACAAGGGAAGCAGAAAGAATGATCCTCAGAAAATTCAAAAGCAAAATGGGCGAGAGGAAGGCAACAAACTCACAATGCACCGGAATACATGGTCGGAAGTGGAGCCACAATGGATTTATTTATCTTGTTTATCAGAGCTTGCATATCCTGTTCATAGAGAACAGAAACATATCACCACAGAAGGACCGCAACCTAGGAAAGTAGACAAATCTCTTCTACCAATTAAAGAGCTGCAAGCCATTACTAAGTAGAAGATTTCTGTTTGAATGAAAATAACTGTTGAGTTATTCTTCCCCCTAAGCCCCCAGAGTTAGTTGTTTAACTTCGAACCGAAACAACTATAAAGGATAGCATACTGGATTTTAGGTAAATGTTTATCTCAACATGATTTGAGTCCACTAATCTTTCAACATCACGCATACTCCCCTCCCAGCCAGATTGTCCTCACAAAGAATGCAAGAACATAACATGCATCAACCTCCAATTGACTCAGAAATGTTAGGTATACCAATGATTTCAAGAGAAAGACAATTGCAGTAAATGACTTCACAGATCATTTTTGTAATTCCCTAACCAATAGGATATTACATGCAGTTATCGAACATGTCCCGAATGCATAATGATCCAATTACTAGACAATTAGATTCAGGGATTAGAGCACAGGATTGTATTATAAATCCCATGCAGACGTCATAACCCATGATTGGAATCAACCAATGGCCAAGGGATCGCAAATCCTTTAGACAACCAATCCCCCATAAAACGGGATATTCAATTCTTGAAGAAGTATTGTTACTTAACACTACCACTCCAGGGGGCTACTCATCACACGAGATAGTCTGGCCAATCAAATATGGCTTAGATGTTGAATTTCGTCACAAGAATGCTGTGGCAATGCATTACTATTCAACTAACTTACAAAAGCTTTAAACGCAGGCCTGTGGGCAGCCATCTCATATAAGCAGCATCCTGAAAACCAAAAACCAAGAATGCATTAAACGACCATTTGAGTCTACAACAGATGAGCTGAAAAGTTCAAATTGATTTGGAGTTTACCCAAAGACCAGATATCTGACTTTGAACCATAAGGTATATCAGCGAGAAGTTCAGGACACATATAACTGGGAGTTCCTACCACCTGCAATTGAAGCAGAGGAGTAAGAGGAATTAGATTATACTAAAAACCAAACATGAAAGCTAAAGCAATGATTTAGCCATACTACTCACAGAGGAAGCAAGATCATCCGAAGTCAACATCTTAGCAAGACCAAAATCGCCTGCAACCAATATATTTTAATCCACTAACCATAGCACAAAATTGCAATGAGGAATGGCAGGATAGAGTAACACTTCAGTTACCTAGACGTATGTCTTGATCTTTTGTGAGAAATATGTTTGAACACTGAAGTAAGTGTAATTCATCAGCAGCACATACCAACTCTTGAGATTTCAAAGATATAACACTTGCACATTTAGAAACTGCAGAGAAAAGCAACTAACCTTGACATCGCGATGAAGAACATGATTGGTATGCAAGTAATCCAGGGCCATCAGGAGTTGAACTAGCCACTTAGACAGTTTCTGTATGTAATTTGACATCACGAACGAAATGGAAGTGATTTTAAGAGGAAATTTTTTGTAAGTAAGCATATTTGAAAATCAAACTGAGAAAGAAAGCATAAAGCTAGCAGCCAAAATGGAAACCTCTTCAGGAAAAAGAACACCATTGGCCCTTTTAATAGCTTCCGCCCTACATCAATAAAGAAGGAAACATGTGCAAAGGTCACATGAAAGCAAGAATGCATTGAATTCAGATAAATCACGGTCATTTTAAACGAATCATTCAAGAACAAATGTATCTTACATGTCTCCACCTTCACAGTACCCTATAACAATGCAGACATAGCATCCCTGAAAGAAGCAAGACAAAGTTGTTGATCACAAAACAGAACCAAATCACAAATACCATTCACATTGCTTAAGTATTACACATCATGCCATCGCACCAAATACGTAAGGGCAAAATTCTCTTTTCCCCTTGCAGTTTAGAGCCAGAGGCTTTACACAGATGACATACGTACCTTTTCTACCCAGGAATCTTTGTACTCCACGATGTACGGATTTCGCACTCTGGATATAAGCTCCATCTAGCACCCAACAGAAAAAACAAAGCGTCTTACACTTGGGATGCACATAAGTATAGTAAATAGACAGAAGGCTACACCACGATAAAACATAACACAACATCGTATTCAGTATCCATATTCTGGTCTAAACACTATGAAACCAATATAATAGGGTTCATGTCCTTGGGATCCATTTTGCACACATGGTTTTATCCATATAAAGGGTTATATGCAGACACCAATAACCACAAGCTTTCAGATAGCCTTCCAATTGCCAGTTAACTTATTTGTATACAATTTTCTGATTGTTGTTAATTGCATAAATGGATCACATCTTATACGTTGCATATAAACTGAATACAAAGACCATAACTTCTTTATCACTTATGGTTTATAACTCAAATAAAGCACAAATGGTAACCTCCAAGTGGGCAGATCTGCGAGTTCTATCAGTCTGGCGAGCGAGGCGAATTTTCTTCAGGACATACCTTCAAAGAGAAGAAAAATAAAAACCATCAAAAACCACAATACACGAATGCATAAAACCTCTGCCAAGAATCCCAAATACACATGGTGAAAAATTGTCAAGCGACTATGCAAACAAAGAGCAACACACGAAGGTGTTCTCTTTCCAAGAAAAAGGAAAAGGATGTGGCTGAACCCTCACTTCTTCTTTTCATGCTTATGCTTCACGAGGAGCGCGGAACCGAAGGAACCTTTCCCAATCTGCTCTAGTACTTCATACTTCTCCATTATTTGTGCTTCGAGCCGTGCCACTTCCCGATCAATGTCTTCAAGAAAATTCCAATACTAGCAAGTATTCACTGATATAAAAAAGAACCACGATACCACCATCAAAACTGTCTAAAAAATTCATTGAGGCTATATGGTCCTAAACCTCCACAAGATTCAATATCCCTGTCAATGCAATTATTTCCATCACCCCCAGTAACAGCTGAAGGGACCAGTCAGCCTCCAGACAACTACACCCCAACAAGAAAATTGATATATTGATGTATATGTCAACATAAAATAAATTTGTCATACAATAATTAACAGATTGGTGTGTATGTCATGCTAAAATTAAATAGTCATACATTTGAAAAAAACTGCAGTAAAACCGATTTTTTTTTTAAAATCAAGAACGAAAGAGAACAAAGACTTGTACCACTGCTATCTATCGGAGAGAAAAATCAAAATAACAGAAGAATGTGTTTAGACCAGAGAGAGAGAGAGAGAGAGAGAAACATTCTTTCAAAAAAGTGGGGGGGATGGGTCTTCATTCTATAAACAAGATACAGATGACCAACTCCACGTCCATACTCAAAATCTTTGTTAGGACACCCACAAAATGGTTGAACAAAAAAAAAAAATAATGGTTGAACAAATTCCTGCGGCCTTCAACAAAGGCAATTTTGCACTTCAAAATTTCAAATAAGTATACCTCACTGCTATTATTCCTAAGGTTCCTCCTGCGTCACAAAAACCTGGGGGAAATCTTAAACAAAGAAAGAGAAAAACTAAGTAGAATTTGATATACATATCCATCCTATTGGCAATGGAAGGAAATGAACGAAGTAAAAATCCCCGAACCTTCTTTTTCCATCACTTCAGAAGCCAGAGAAAGACTTCCAATTTATCAGGAATACATGAGTACAAAAACCATGAAAATCTTTGGGCCACTGCACATTTGTCTAGTCGTTTAGTTCAACCGAAATTTGAATTAGTCAAACATAAGCTCGCTTTGAATTAGTCAAACATAAGCTCGCCCCGACACCAGTTTTTTTTTTAATAAAAAAAATGAAAACAACTGAACTCAAGCAAGTCAGTCTTTGTTTCCGCTAATATATCAAGAACTGAGAAACAAAGTACTTGAATTGGTTATCCGGGTGCAAAAATTTGGCTCAGTTGAGTTGGGTTAAGCAATAGCTAACATAAAAATTATTGGGTCTAAATATTTTTGAAGGAAAATCAAATCTGAACCCTACGAATTTCCGGGTATCGTTTAATTATCCGAGAAGTGAGCTGAATTCAAGAGAGTAAAGAAAAGATAACAAGAGGCAATAAAGATTACGAAAACGAAAACCAACTCAACAGATTTGACTACGGAAAATAAGGTAAAGAGTGTAAAGAGAGCAAGAAATCAAGAAAGTAAATGACGGAAAGAAAAGTTTTTTATGGAAAAACAGATCAAAGTACCTGGAATCAGAAGAGACTATAATTAGGTGAAACAGTTTGTAGATGATGATCCTCCATCATGACCAACACAGAGAGAGAAATTACAGAGCATTTTGAATATGGGTTCATAAGTCAAATGGAGCCAATGGGAAAGAAACACTCTAGTCTACATATTCATATGGGAGTCTACACCTTTTTCCAAAGCACGTAATCGAGAGAGAGAGAGAGAGAGAGAGAGAGAGCGGCAAGAGAATAGAAAAACGGAAAAGCAAAAGCATTGAAAGAAATAAAGCGGAATTTCGAACTTCAAATGTTGGAGTCCCCAACCCACCAGAATTGTAGGAGTACTATATGTTTGAATTGGAGGGAAATTTTTTGTTTGTTTTAGAATTTTCGTTGGAATTCTCTAAAGGGAATTGACCCCATAAGTACTGCACCCGTGGAAAAAACAAGGCCTATCAACTGGGGGTTCCTGTGTAGCAATCTTTTGGGGTAGCCGTGTACCAACTAATTTTCGGCCAGAGAATCTCTAGACTCTAGAATCTAGAGCAATGCTGGGACATAATTAAGCCGGTGCCATTATTTCTACTCATTAGAACATATCTACGGTGATCATGTTCTTTTTTTTTTTATATCGGGCAACCGTGTTTTATTTTCTAATGGAATATGGTGATCATATTTTCATGTCTATGTGATATGCCATTACTATATTGGTAAAATGTGTTCCGTTACTTAACAAATGAGGAACGTTATTACATTGGTAGAATAAATTCCTCTCAGTTAAATCAACCGTGAACATATTACTTTAGTTTACTATGGAGTAATATCAAGTATGTCAAAAGAATAACTTTTATATTTCTTAATATTAGAGTCAATTTAGGCGTATTTTAATTAACTTTAAAGAGGATTTAAAAGTTGCGGGCAGGAGCTGGAAGTCACCTGGTTGAATGAGACCTGACCCTCTCTCTCAAGATACTCTCTCCCTTTCCCTATGGGGTGAAGTAAAAAAAGGGTAGATCTAGAACTGTGGTAAGTGAGATGTTGATCTGTGGCCCATGTGGGCCTCGGAATCTTGGTCCTCTTTCTTCCAAGTTCCTAACATGTCAATTTGTTGATTTCAGACTCTATTACACCTAAATTTGGTAATTAATGTCAAATCGTGGTAATTGAGTTTATAAGCAAAAAAGTACTAGTAGGTTTGTAATCGCTATGCTCGAAATGTTTTTGATTGTGTGGTGCTTACGCCAAAATGTTTTGGTTGAGACAAGGGAGGAAAATCGTTCATTGAACTTAGAACATTTCAACTTTTGCTCAAATTATTTTACCTTAAATTTGACTAAAATTTTGTTCGATAACATGTTCTAATGGACAAGCTCATTTTTTAAACACAGACTGAAGTAAAAGCTTCTAATAGCATAGCGATGAATTTGAGAGGGGAGAAATGAAATAGCCTTACAAGATTTGAGACAAACTTTTAAACCTCCCTTTGACTTGCATAAAACTTAATTCGGTAAGCTCGAGTCAAGGAGTGGAGTTGGTTTTACAAACTTCTACTCAAAATAAAATTTTGAGGGAAAAAAATGATAAATGGCTAGAGATGCTCATGGAAGATTGAAAGTAAACTACTTGATATTAAGGGTGAGTTTCCTTTTAAAAAGTTTGCCTATACCTTAAGAACTTGACACCGAAGTCATTCCTTAAGAACTTTGGTTACTACATAAACTTTTAGTTAATGTATATGAGGATAATGAGCTGTTTCGAAATCCGTATTTTGTGGACTTAAGCCCATTTAGTACGTTTAATCCAAATTCATATTTTGTAGACTTTAACCTATTTAGTACGCTCAATATAGACAATAGAAAAAACCAAGTCTCAATAGTCTTGCGTGGGTGTGAGGAAAGCGAAGAGACTAGTCCAAGAGTCAACTTATGAGATTCTTAATTTTAAGATTTGATTCCTCATATTCAAATCAAGTTGTTTTGTTTGGACACTATAGTCTATCATGCCTATGACCATGAGCTTTCTTTAACAACTCTGTCCCTTCCATAGAGAAAAACAAACAGAAAGGTCATGTTAATTAGAGAGCAATTATTAAAACCATGGATAGATCGACTGGCCTTCCCTTCAATAGCGTAATTATCTCGATTTTGATCATTAAGTTGGTGGGTTAGGCTATCAATTTCTTGAAAATCTGGTCTTATTCCCCTTGTCCTGATACCATGGCCCACAGATTAAGTAATTCGTTAAACAAATTGCCAATACGAAATAATAATTTCTTTTTGATAACTAGGGTGTCCAAGCTAACTTACGCGCACTACTAGATTAAAGCCGGAGAAGAGTAATAATTAGCTCCAAAAGAGTTGATAATATCTGAGATGTTTCGTACTTAAAATCTAGGGAAAAAAAAAACCACAAGGGAAACCAAGGCCCAAGAAGAAAGGAGGTGAAAGCCTGATAGCTGGAGCTTGGGCTTCAATGTTCTCCACCAGCAAAGCCTGGATCCACAACCCACTCTTTTTATTCCCCTAAATTTTGTTACTTTATGCATTTTGGCTAGAGGTGGCAATTTGGACCCAGTTTATTGGACCCGTCCAAACTCATCCTTTTATAATCAACCCAAACACACCCATATTCAAATATGATTTCTAATTGGGTCAACTTAATAAACCCATTGAAGTGAACAACATCCCTTGGAACATCAATATGTGTCTTTTGTGTAGATATATAGGTCACGATGAAGCCCTTGTGTTTTAAGCCGTTGGATTTTGGTGATAGAAAGGATGACTTCGGAATAGGAGGGATATTTCGGGACACCAATGGCACCTGGATCTTGGGATCCTATGGAAAGCTGAATGCAGAATCAAGCACAGCAACAGAAATTTGGAGTATTTACAGAGGGCTCACGATTATTCTCGAGAAATGGTTGGTGAAAGTGGACATAGAATCTAACTCTCTCGTGGCCATCAACCTTGTGAATGAAGGGAATCTAGGAAATCATCCTCAAAGTACAATCGTCAACGATGCAAAGATGCTATTGCAACGGACAGAGTCTCGGCTCACATATATTTTTAGAGAAGCAAATCAATGTGTGGACCACCTAGCCAGGGTGGGTGCCGAACAGAATGACAATCTCACTGTTCTTGCTCAAGCTCCTTTATCCGTTAGGGAGTTTTTGATTTAGGATTGTCTAAACATTAGGCAAATTCTGGACTAGCCTAGGTTTTCCTTTGCTGTAATTCTGTAGTTCGATCTTGAACCTTCTTTTAGCACTCCTTATGTTTGTTTTCGTTCTGGTTTAATATTTATAAACTTCCGCTTGACAAAAAAAACAAAGAAGAAAAGATAACTTCTTATGGTCATTAGTTCTTATAGTGGGACTCAAAATGGTGAACATTTGAACCAAAACTGGCTCTGTGCCTTCTGTGGGGTATGTTTGGAGTTATTTTCTTCATCTGTTCTTAAATCCCGGAACCATTTGTCTCAAGTTGAGATCATTTCTTGCTCACAACAGCCCAAAGCTAGCATCCCAACTCCGGAGTTGACGAATGAAACTTGTATCTCCTGCGATTAGAGTTTCTACAATGGCTGCGGCGCAGCCGCGCAGGGACTTGGTGACATGTATTTCACAATGGGAGTAGCATAGAAGCCGTAGTTTGGTTCCAATTTTCTGGAATTACTGTACTCGGGACTATTCTGCCTTCAACAGTATAGACCCCAACCTTTGCCAATGTTGCCATCACTATGTTACCAGTCAATCTACTAGTTTACCTCCTATGTTGTGCTAGGTAAATAAATGGCAAATAAATTTTTGAATCACTTTTTAGATTGATAGAGGAGTATTTTTACTACTACTTTTCTAGTTCCTTTTAACGAGATGAGTAAATAGTCTAATTTTTATTTAAAAATATAAAAATAAATCAACCCCCACCCTTGTTTATCATTCCCGATTTGGGAAATTAACTTCTGATAAATTTTGAATCAATTGTGTTGTAACTTCGATTGAAACCGTACGTTTTTTTATTTTCTATAATACCTGATTCCTTTCTGTGGTTTGTTCTCATTAAAGATTTTTCACGTATATCTGGTGTTCTTCGTATTTTAGTTTATTCCCTACTTATTGCTTTGTGGTTGATTGACATCAACGTAGGAATTTCAATCGGTATCAGTGCGAGTCACTCTTTGATTCAGAAGTTTTTCTTGAGTGGATTCTTGGAGTTATAGAATATGAATACGAATATAAACCATTCTTCGAATGTAAGTGTATGTGTCAAAGTGTTTAGAGCATCCCCAATGGAGATGTATTTTAGATGGGGTTGGATAGTTATTTTAGATGTAAAAAGTGATTAAAAGTTGGTTAGATGTAAAATAGAACTCATTCCTATCCAATGGGGAGATGTAAAAAAAGGATGAATAATTAATTAATTTTTCCTCCTCCTTAATTGTCCTCAACTTTCTTAACCCTAATTCAAGTACTACTTCCGCTGAAAAATAATTTTGGTATCCGGTAATCGAGGACTTCAAAAAAAAAAAAATTATTCCGAAAAAAAAAAACCACGGTTGTCCCATATTTTTTGTTTTACTTCTCATCCACTTCAATTACACCATTTACTTCATCAATTAACTCCCATCAATTCTCAACCACGTTATTTAATTGATCCATTTACTTTTCACTCTCATTCCAATATATTAAAAAAAAAAAAAAAAAACCAACGGTAGGATCAAATGATCCGTTGGCTCTCATTCCACCCACTTTACTCTTTCTTTTTTTCTCTCTCTCTGTCTGTCTCTCTACGATCAGAACAGAACCCGACACCACCGCCCCTCCCTTTCTCTCTCTCTCTCTCTCTCTCTCTGAACCAGGAGAAACCCCCGCCCCCCCTCCTCCTCCTCCTTCTCCTTCTCCTTCTCCTCCTCTCTCTCCCTCCCTCCCTCTCTCTCTACGAACGGAAGAGAAATATTGGCTGGAACTCTGGAACTCGACGAGGAAAACAAAAGGGCTGGACGAGGGTTTCTGAAGGGGCTGGACGAGGCTTCCATCTGCTCCGTCCATGAATCGTCAAGAATCGGGGTCGGAGACGGTGATCTACAGACTTGGAATCAGTTTTCGGCGAGCTTCCGGAGTGTTGCAGATTCCAGCGTGTTCATCAAAATTCCGACGACATTCCGACGAAATCAGGTAAATTCCGGGTGTCCAAAATTCTGGTATTTTCAGTTGGGTGATGACCTGTCAATTATAGCTGTAGTTAAATGGGGATGGAAATATCCATCTCCTTTTCCATCTCTGCCATTTTACCACCTGATTTGTTCCATTTTACATCCCCATTGGAAGGGGTTTTTTTGGCATCCGGTTGTATTTTAAGTATAGCACCTGGTTTTACATCCCCATTGGGATGCTCTTATCCCATAATGAATGTAAGAGCATCCGGGGATGTATTTTAAATGAGGTTGGATAGTTATTTTAGATGTAAAAAGTTGTTAAAAGTTAGTTAGATGTAAAATAGAACCTCCTCCCATCCAATGGTGAGATGTAAAAAAGGGATGGATAATTAACTAATTTTCTCTCCTCCTTAATTTTCCTCAACTTTCTTAACCCTAATTCAAGTATTACTTCCGTTGATAAATAATTTTGGTATCCGGTAATCGAAGATTTAAAAAAAAAAAAAATTTCCGAAATTTTTTTTTTTTTCGTCCCTTTACTCTCTCAGTCTTTCTGATCCAACCCAACCCAACTTCCAATCCAACCCAACCCAACCCAACCCAACTGTACTTTACTCTTTCAGTCTTTCTCATCTTCTCTCTCTCTCTCTCTCTCTCTCTCTCTCTCTACGAACAACACCGACCGACGCCCCCCTCTCAAACCTCAAACCAGGCGACCTCTCTCCCTCTCTCTCTCTCTCTCTCTCTCTCTCTCTCTCTGCAGCAGACCCCTCTCTCTCTCTCTCTCTGTGCAGCAGAACCCAGCCCTCCTCTCCCTTTTTCTGAACGAAAGGAAATCACAGCCGGAGGGCCACAGCCGGCGAGAGTTTCAGAAGGGCACAGCCGGCGGCATGCATCTGTGCCGTCCATGGATCGTCAAGAATCGGAGTAGGAGACGGTCATCTCCGGATTCCGGCGTGTTCTACCGGATTCCGGCGTGTTCTGCCAATTTCCGACGATTTTCCGACTAAATCAGGTAACCTCCGGCTGTCCAAAAATCTGGTACAATCAGTTATTGATGACCTGTCAAATTATAGCTGCAGCCAAAAGGGGATGCAAATATACATCCCCCTTTCCATTTGTGCTATTTTCCATCTCCGAAATTGTTATTTTCCATCCCCATTGGAGCAATTTTTTTTACATCTGGGTGCTATTATAAGTATAGCACCTGGTTTTACATCCCCATTGGGGATGCTCTAAGTGTAGGTGTAATTATATGTGGTTGTAGAATTTTTGCCAAAATATACGAAGATAGACAAAAAAAAACAAAACAAAACCCCCCTATCCTTGCAAAATAATTGGAGATAAACATCTAAAAATCATTTTTCTGAAAATTAATTTTGTAAAAGTTGGTTTGGAAGCCCTCGATCTCACTAAAATTGCAATCTGGCATCGTAAACTTCACTTTCTTTCCTGCAAGAGAAGCTGATGCGAAAGAAATTTTCCCACCAAACGAACCAACTGAGAATCTGTCTTGTGCTCAATGCCTCCTCTGAAGAAGATAAAGAAATCGAAACGGGATGCCAAGAAACTGAAGAAACGGAGAAGCGTAAGCGTAGTTCCCACCGACAGTAAAGCAGCCAATGACTCCGACTGGTGGGATAGTTTTTGGCACAAGAACTCTCCAACCTTAGGTTCTCTTTCTCCCTTCTTTCTTGTTTCATTTCGTAGTTAATTGAATTAACTTTGTACGTGCTTGTATTTTTGCATTTATTCATGTTGGGTCTCTGAGTTTAGTTCTAGGGTTTCATTATAATTCGTTCTCTTTCTGTTGGGTTTTATTTGAGCAAACTCATGATAGCTATCAAACTCTTGACCAGCTTTAATTGGGCTCCTGCTAGTGGACGGTGGAATTGATCCTGGGATTAGTCTAGCCCAGAATCAGTGAGGTGCGCCTAAGCTGGGTTGGACACTTGAGTTATCAAAAGTAGATCATGACTTGCATATGATCTTGATTTTTAGCTAGTTCACATTTGTTTCTTCTGGAACTCTCTCTCGTTTTTATTAGATTTTGACTTTACTCGATTTATATTTTTGAAGAAACGGCAAGGACATCTTGTTTATCTGTGTAGATATGTAGACAAACAGACCAAATAGATGGATAGAGAGACAGACAAAATAGATAGATTGATTGATGAGGTTCCTATACCCAGAATTCGAATGCAGAAAAGCATCCAGAAAAAGTGTAGATTCAACCTAGTGTGGCCATAGCCATAGCATATTTTGTCCATACTCTGACATTTCTTGTCCATTTTCTATGGTTTAACAGCTCTATGTATGCCTTTGTAGCTGTGTGCATAGGATCGTATTTACAGTTTTTCCTTATTTGTGCGAATTGAATTTGCAGAGTCACCAATACCTTTTGATGAGGCAGAAGGATTCAAATATTTCTTTCGCATATCGAAGAAAACATTTGATTACATATGTTCACTTGTCCGAGAAGATCTTATTTCAAGACCGCCTTCTGGTCTCATCAACATTGAGGGGAGGCTGCTTAGTGTTGAGAAACAAGTTGCTATTGCCCTACGAAGGTTGGCCTCTGGGGAGTCCCAAGTTTCAGTGGGAGCCTCCTTTGGAGTTGGCCAGTCCACAGTATCCCAGGTAACTTGGCGATTCATTGAAGCGTTAGAAGAGCGTGCCAAGCACCATCTCAAGTGGCCTGATCCCGTTAGAATGGAGGAAATTAAGTCCAAATTTAAGGCATCTTTTGGATTGCCCAATTGTTGTGGGGCCATAGATGCAACCCATATTGTCATGACCCTTCCAGCAGTTGAAACTTCAGATGACTGGTGTGACCAGGAGAAAAACTACAGCATGTTTTTGCAAGGAATAGTTGATGGTGATATGAGATTTCTTGATATTGTGACTGGTTGGCCTGGGGGTATGCCTATTTCTAGACTACTGAAGTTTTCGGGATTTTACAAACTCTGTGATGGTGGCCATCGCTTGAATGGAAATGCAATAATGACTCCTGACGGAGCACAGATTAAAGAATATATTGTGGGTGGAGTTAATTACCCTCTTCTTCCATGGCTCATTACATCTTATGAAAGTGGTGACGTCTCGACCGAGGTATCGGATTTCAATAGAATGCATGAGGCTGCTAGGTTGCTTGCAGTGAAAGCATTGTCACAGTTAAAGGGAAGTTGGAGAATCCTTAGTAAGGTTATGTGGAGACCAGATAAGCAGAAATTGCCGAGTGTTATCTTGGTCTGTTGTTTACTTCACAATATTATTATTGACAGTGGAGACAATTTACGTCCAGATGTTGCCTTGTCTGGTCACCATGATTCGGGCTATGTCGAACAGTGCTGTAAGCAAGTTGATCCATTTGGGAAAACCATGAGGGAAGACTTGGTTAAACACTTGCAGCTTAGCAAACAGAATGCTCTGCCCAATTAGTTTGCTTCCCATTGAACTTTCAAGGCCAATTGCGGTCATTTTGGTCTAGCTTAGTTTTCAGTCAGATCATCCTTCTTCAACCGTAATATAAACTGTGCTTTCATGTTGGATTTGATGAAATTTGAGAAAGCCGCTAGTCTTGGTAACCAAACCATCATTTGATCCGCTGGTTTTAATGTGAATTCTGGTTTATTATACAGATTGCTGGTTTTTGGCTGAAATTTTATCGTGTTCTTGGTTGGTAGGTTTTGTTGACAATGTGACAGAGAAGCCCTAGCAAAACAGTTAGATCCTCGAGGAGTTGATGCAGGAGCTGTATCTGGTGTTTTTGTCCAAAAGACCAAGAACCGATATTCTATTCCCAGATGCCTGCTCCTGATAAACAGGAGTCTATGTCAGGTGCTGGCACAGTAAACAATCTGCAGTTCGTATGGAGGCGTGGTCTTTGTTCTTTAGACATTCAGGAGACAATTGCCAGGCCTATGTTAATTTGGCCAACCTATTTCCCTGGGTTTTTGATACACTCCTGTAACCGTTGATTGTGGAGCTAATATTCCTGAACTGGGATTTTGGAAGAATTGGGACTGGTTTGGTAATTTACACTGATATTGCCCTACTGCCAAAATCAGCATGCTTCTTTTGCCCATGGAGATTCTGAATTTAGCTTGATGTGAAGGTTCAATAGAATCAATACCACTCGAATGACTTTGCTTAATAATTGAGAGGGGGCTTTCACTTTTTGGCACGCTTTAGTTCCTATGGCAAATTGTCATTCTGACTCGAATGTAACAAAATGCAGTGGCTTACGAAACCGGTAAGAACAAGATTCTTAAAATTGTAGCAGAAAAAGGATTGATTTACGACGAAGCAGAGTTCCCAGACAAGATCAAAATTATTATGGTAAACTACAAAAAACAAAAGGAAACAAGCTCCTCAAGAGAAGCTTCTTATGATAGATAGGGCCTGACATATACAGCAGTTTCCCTGAACTATTGAAAGACAAAATCCTGCGATAAACCAAAAAAACCCATAGTATAAGTCTTGAAATAACTCTAGAGGGAACATTATACACAACACGAAAAAAAGAAAAGAAAAAAGAAGAGCTCTACTGTTATGCCGGGAAGATATTTATAATAACTCAGTCTTCCCTCGTTGAAGGCTGGACACAAGCACAAAAAGCCGATCTCTTTTTCTTGTTGATGTTTCTCCCACCACCGTATAAATAGTCGCGTAGCAGAATCCTTCTCTTTGCTTCCGCGATTCTAGCCTTTGCTTTGAGCTCCTTTTCACTTTCATCATCAAGTTTCAGCAAAACAAACTGTATTTTCTGTACTTCCAACTGCAACCGCCCGATTTTCTCAGACACTCTTCGTGCTTGTTCTGAAATCCTCCTCCTCCTGGCATTTCCACTCTCTTCTGAGTCCATCCCAGGTTTAGCATCAGCAGCAGAAAAGAATCCGTCTTCAACAGTCTTCATCAGTTTCCCATTAAGATCGAAAAACTTCATTATGGCCTCCTCAGCTTCTACCAGCTGCTCTTTCAGTGTATCACGATCGACGGTATCCTTTCCCTCCTTTCCCGTTTTGCCCTTCTCAGTAATCTCCATTTTCCTCTTCAAATCTTGTACTGTGATTTGAAGGTTTGTTAATCTCTGCACATCAGAATTAAGCCTTTCCAACACCTTGGTCTTGTTAATTTCTCGACGGGGCTGCGAAAACGTCCTTGCAATCTCTAATTTGTCCACACCCAACTCCTTTTCAACCATTATTTCTGAATTGACTTTTTTACCCTTCTCTTGCTTTCCCTTCCCAACGGTTAGATCAATGCTTCCATCCACATCAGCAGCATCCCATGACTCGAACCTCTGACTATCGGTATTATCCCATGACCCAAGCTTCTGACTACCAGCATTGAACCTCTCTCTCTTGCTTACCCCATAGGATGAACATTCGGATATCTGATCGAGCACAATGTCCTTTGTCAGAAGTCCATTCTCCGATTCAGAGATCTCATGTGGTCGCTTGACATGTTCTGGGTTTGAGCCACCTTTCAATTTTAACTCTTCAATCTGTCTCATTGCAGCCTCTAGCTTGGTATTAGCGCTGACGTTTTCCTTTATCACGAACTTTTCTATTTTAATCAGGGCTTTCTCAACAACTTTGACCCTTTTTTGCAAACCCAGCAACTCTGACAATTCATCTGGAATCTTTTGATCTGCACTCAATTGTTCACCGTATTCAACATGATGATGGCTCGCCAATTCAGTATCCTGGAAGAAAGAAGTTCGAAAATTTACTTGCAGCAGTTGTTAGACCAGAAAATTATCTCGACTACATTTTTGGCTTACAATGGATGGCTGAAGCCAGAAAGTGAGAAACTAAGCAATCACTAGTGTGTACATGGTTTAGCATACACAGGTTTTATGCTCTGGGGTTTATCTAGGTACTGGATTGGACTCAATTAAATCATAAAACTGTTGGCATATTCCTTGGTCCAAAATGTGCAATCTTTGTACTAGCATGTGCAACTTCGCTGATATTGAACTCTAACGAATTATTTTAATTTAAAAGTCGACAGACTCGCTATATCTTAAGGAACTTAAATGGAACCAGGCATGTAACTATGCAAGGAATTCAGATGCCAAAACTCGAACAACTAGAAAGAGTGCTTGGGATTTTAGGCTCGATGACATGCGACCAGTGGTATGGCTCCAAAAGACACTATTTCTCTGGCAACCTGCCGACCAAAATATCAACACAACCTATACAACTAGTCGACTACAGCTTTTTGAAGGAGCTTCAAGGTAGAAGAATACAGAAATGCATACTCAGGCATACAAATTGGTTGTCAACAAAGAATAAAAGACAAAAGATCCACAAGCAGCAGTTGCCCTTGTAGATTTAATGCATCAGTTAAAATTCAAATATTCATATGAATCAACAGTGTACCTTAACTTTCTCGTCGTTGGTCTCCTGAAGCTCTCTATGCAAACAGCCAAGGTTCTCCAGGGAAGATATGGAATCCTTCAAAGAATTGATGGCAGGGGCATATGCAGCCAACTGAGCTTTAAGCACTCCATTTTCACCTTCCAAAGTGCTCTTTCTTTCTTCAAGCAGTTCTATGTGCGCATCTTTGGAAGCGGTTCCATCTTCAAGGCTTTTGCATGCTTCAGTGAGCTCAACAAGCTTTCCTTCTAACACAGCCAGCAAGACAGTGGAGATCTGCACTTCACCAAAACACTTTGTGACCTCATCATGTTCCATTTTCATATCCTCCACTTCTTTTTGCAACTCAGATTTCTCGTTTTCCATGACAGTAAGCTTGCGTTCTGCTTCGAAAAGTTTGACATCGTTTTGACTCAACAGATTCTTGCCGCTTGCAATTTCATCATTCAACTGAGCACTGACAAATCTAACTGTTCTCAACTCATCCTCCGAGTTCTTCAACCGCTCCTTCAGATAAAAATTTTCATTTTCCACCTCTACCAATTTTCCTCCTATTGTTCTCAGGTTGGCCTCAAGGGCACTATTGACACCATGAAGTTTGTCTAGATCTTCACCAACCTCTTTCAGTTCAAGAGATTTCTCATTAATAACATTCTGGAAAATCAAAGAGAGGGTGCTCAGAGACAATATCTCACCAATGATAGAAAAATTTTCCCCTTCAAGAGTACGATTTTTCCCCTCCAAGTTCGAGAGTTCCTTTGTCAAGGTTCTCTTTTCTTCATGTGCATTTAAGTTCTCCTTCTGTAAATTCTGGCAAGCCCCGTGCATATCTGAGAACTCCCCATGAAGATTCTCTAGTTCAGTTGTCAGTACTCTCTCTTTTTGGTCCCTCTCCCTCAGTTTTAATCGAAGTTCTTCATTCATTTCAAGAAGCTTGTTTGCCTCAAACTGCAATGCAGACAACTGTTCATTCTTGATTCCAAGTTCCTTATCAAGCCAGTTTCTTTCCGTTTCAAGGGTTGTTGCTTCCAATTTTAGATGCCCAAGCACCGTTACAAGAACCGACATCTCAATCGCCAGTTGTTGATTTTCATTCTTTGTATCTTGAAGTTTGCTTAGCATATGGTTCCAATAAGTTTGGTCTTTCCCAATCTTATCTTCACACCCACGATCTAGATGAATGTCGAAAGCTCTCAACAGCTCAAACATCCCAATTCTAAATCTACTGGTTTGATCAGACAAGGATTTCACTTCCACCTGTTGGTCAAGATTCTCACGCTCTAATTCAGAGATCAGCTTTTCTGACAATTTGGATTCCTCCAGGAGCTTCTGAAACTCAATTGACAGAGACTGGCTCTTTTGTTCCAGATCACGTACACATCTCTGCAAAATGAAAATCTCAAGCTGGTATTTCATGGATTTATCTAGCTCTTCTTCGAAATCTCTCCTCCTGCTGTGACCTTCTTCTTGCAAGAGACATATCTGGTTTGTCATAAAAGCCAATTGTGTCTCACTCATTTGGGCAAAACTCGAATTTTCTTGCTTTTCCAAATCCAAGGAAACACATAGTTCTTCTATTTCACGAAGTTTGGACTCTTTCTCTTCCTCCAGAGCTGAGTATTTTTCTTCTAATTCTCTATATCTTTTGTCAAGGTCTTCTAATCTTAGCCGAGTCATTTCCACCTGAGAAACTAAGGTAACCTTCTCATAAATAAGACCAGACTTCTCATTTTCGAGCAACTGGCATAAATCTTCCAAGCTTTTTGATCTTATCTTCAATCCTTCAAGTTCATCTTGTGCATCCGAAAGGGAATTCCCCAGAAAGGTGTTTTCTTCAGAGAGTTTCCCCAAATTCTCAGTTGTCATCTGTAACTGAGTCATTACAGTTGCCTTCTCAGAAACAAGATTAGATTTTTCTTCCAGAAGAGATTGCAAGGACTCTTCCAGTGCAATTATCTTGCTTTTAGCCGTTTCTAACTCCGCACTAGCATCTGAAAGTGACTTCTCCAAAAGGGCATTTTTCTCAATAAGCTGTTCCATGACTTCCAACTTCTCCAAAAGGGCTACTTTCTCACTTCTTTCTATCTCCCATTTTTCCTTCAGGCTCGCATTCTCTCCCTGCAGTTCCTTAACTGATGATTCAAAATTCTCTGCGCTGAAGCCTACAGCCTTAACCTGGTCCATAGTAGCCTGGTGACTCCCGTTCAGCTCCTTCAATTCCTCCTTAAGACAGTAAATCTCTTGTTGAAGAGCATTCCTTTGATCCACCCTGAGCTCAACCTCCTCTTGGAGTTTCCCTTGGGTATCCCTCAAGCCAAATATCTCATTTTGCATATCTTTTATCGACATTGTTGAAGACAAGTTAATCTCATTGAGGCTCTTGTTCTCCTCCTTAAGCTTCATGGTTTCATCCTTCAAACTGCAATTATGAGTTTCAGCATCCCTCAAGAGTAGGGCCCCGCTCTGGAGCTCGGCAGCCAGAGTCCTCAATTCTTCCTGAGTTTGACAGTGCAAATGCTGTAAAGTTTGGAAAGCAGTTTCAGCCTCCACAAACCGCAATCGCTCTTCTTGCAAACATGCCCACAATCTTCCTAACTCCTTCTGCTTCTCCATAAGTTCTTCGCTTTGACCATTCACTTTCACGACCAAAGATTCCAACTCGGAGTGAAGAGACTGATTCGATCTTTCCAACAGAGCACATTGTTCTTCGGCACCCTTCAACTTAGCAACCCCAGTTTCTATTTCCCCATTAAGCATTTTTGCCTCCTCTTGAGCGAAAATGATTTTACTCTCTAGACTTGAAATAGTCTCCAAGCACTTCTGGTACTGAATAGCAGCAGATTCCTTCTCTTCAGTCAACCTCACAAGAGCTTGCTTTAGGGTTTCTACTTCCATTTCAGCTTTGTTAGCTCTTTCACAAAGCCTTTTAGCATCTTCATCGGCAAGCAGTAACTTGTTCTCCAAACTCGAAATCGTCTCCAAAGATTGTTTTTGTTGGTCAAGGTCTTGCTTTAGGGCTTGAGCTTCGTTTTCAGCTTTGAGGGCCCTCTCTTTGAGCTCCCCTGCATCTTCTTTGGCATGAGAAAGAATGTTTTCCAGATTGGCAATTCTTTCTAAACACTGCTGGTACTGAGCGAGGCTAGCTTCTTTTTCAGCTTCTAATTTAGCAAGAGCTTCCTTCAATGTTTGAACTTCACCCTCGGCTATGTTTGCTCGTTCATTAAGCGCTTTAGAATCCTCTTGCGCACGAGAGATATTGGACTCTAGCTCAGACAATTTCTCCAAACTCTGTTGGTAATGAGCTAACCCAGCATCCTTTTCAGCTTCTAATTTGGCAAGGGTTTCCTTTAATGCTTGAATTTCCTTCTCACATTTCCCCACCGGTACAGACTCGGAAAAGTCTCGATTTTGGCTCATTGTTTCTTCTGCCTCATCAAAATTGAGTCCTTTTCTCACCCTTCCAGACCCAAATATGTCATTGAACTGTTTCAAACCCTTTCTATTCCGTACTGAATCGGATTCATCAGTGAAAGCCCCGTTCTTCTTTAGAGCATGAAAAGGAGATGGAGTCAGTCCTGAAGCATCCTTATGGAGATCATCAGGATCAAAAAATGCATGCATAGGGGGTGGCATATCAGGCGTACGGGGATCCGTCTCAGAATCATCAAACGGGCCTTGATTTGGAAACGCTTCTGCCATAGTGCTGTGGGCCTGCCGAAGCACCCCAGTTGCATTATCGTATCTTTCGGCCAATGCACGATATGCTCTGTAGAATTCCTCAACCAGTTTCATAAGCTCTGGACGTTTCTTGTAGTACATCTCCGCCCTCCTTGCAAAGGAATCAGCATCCTCTTCAATAAGTTTGATCATAGCTTTCACTTTGGCATCCATATCTGTACAATTTACAAACCAAAAATCAAGAAACTATTAAGAGGGATCAAGCATGGTGAAGGAAAACAATACAAAATGAATGAATTGCAAGATTGCAAAATTGTGAGGCATGACTTGGAAAACATGGAGATGGAAAAAAAAAAACTCCCACATCTCCTAGAAACTACGCAACAGGAAATCACAATTCCAGTTACTACATTACTTGTGGTCTGACAATGTCATCAGTCAGACAAATTGAAGCATCGTAACAAGATATTAGCCATAGACAATTCACCAGAACGAACGTAGTTTATCACAACAACTTTTATCCATTTAGATAGCATTATTGGTTTAAGTAAAGGTTGAACTGAAAACATTTGAAATAAGGACACATCTGATGGTGCAACCACAGGATCGAAATCCAGAATGATGAAGCAACAACAGGTCACATCTGGATGCCAAGCTAGTAAGTCCCATACTAAGAAGCAAACAAATTTGTAGTACAGGATCAAAATTCAGTGTGACACTTAAAAGATACTATCAAGGTATCAGCTTTTGCTTGTCTAGGGCGAAGGTTGGTTGCAATCGAAATTCAAACTTGTACTCAGGCAACCACACAGTGAGACCAAATAATCACCTCCGGTTCAATTAGTTCTTTTATAGCACTACACCACTTCCATCCCTGATTATCTTTGGTACATACTAGCCAGCACTGATTTGATATTACACAAATTACTGCTAGTCTTCCAGATAATAGTCAATTAAAGTTAAAGCAATTTGGGAATAATCTTGGTTGGATTTACTTGCTGTTCTACAAATAACATCATGTAAGTATGCATCTATAGGCTATAAATCACATTTTTAGAAGAAGATCTACATAAACAATTTTCATACTTCTTGGCGCACATATAAACAACATTTTGCACAGGCGCATCAATTGTATCACATGTTGAGACAATACTTAGAGGTAGAACTAAGCAAATAGGTCATTGAATGAGTGTGCAATGTAAGCCGCTGTCATCATGGTTTAGCTAGATATAACAGATTGCACACAATCAAAAATCATGTGAGATTTGTGGACAGAAAGAGCAATGTTTAATGTAAGCATCTGCCATCATGATTTAGCTAGATATTCAAATAATACATTTTAAATGAACATAATCATGTGAGTATAGTGAACAGACACATCATGTGCTATAAGAACCAGAATCCTACGAGAAACAAAAAAAATAATAAGACGAAATTCGCAGCTTGCCAGATGCCTCCTTTCAAACAACTATAAATCCCACAAAAACCATTTCAATTATGAAATCATCTTTCAATAACCTGAATCTGGACAGAAAGCTATACCTGTAAGATTCTCCTGAAGCCATTTTGAATTTTTGGGGCTTATGTGGCTATCCCACCACCAAGAATACAAGCGTCTAGATTCCGGATGTTTGAAGGATGCCATGACTCCAAACAGATGCTGTAAACCTCGAATTCCAACCGCGCGAAAGCTCAATTCACCAATACAGAACCCAAGTAACTGACCCAACCACCACCAGATGTCTAAAAATGCTTCGACAACCCAAGTGCCGATTACTGAACAGAATCAAGTTTTCAAGCTCCCACTCCTTTTACCAAGTAAAAATATTTAACAAAAATCAGTTCCAGAAATCCATAAAAAGAGAGACATATAGAGACCATGATAGAAAGAGCATAATTAAGTGTGCAAATTACCTAACAGAAACCAAAACCAAAAGCAAAAATCACGTACTACCAAAGAGTTGTTGCCTTCAGTTCACAGATTAGTCAATAAGTTACCTGATCAAGCACACCACAAATCAGTACAAAAGGTTATATAAAATCAGAATTTCTTTTCTTTTTTCCTTTTCTGCCAGCGATCAACCGTTAACTGTTGGACTACATACTGGGTTCAGATGATCAGAATTCACCCAGAATTTCTAGAAATTACAACAAAAAAAAAAAAAAACAAGATGCTTCATAGGAAATTGAGTATTTTGAACAGCAGAAACGACTTATGTACGATCAAGCAAAAGTGAAACAGTATACTTCATAAGATCACAGACCCACAAGAATTATGAAAAAGTAATAAAAACCCAAAAGAAAAAAGCCGTGATTAAGTAAATCTAAAGGAGAAGGAACCAAGAAACCGTGCAAAGTACGCATGTATACATGTATATCTACACATATACAGAGATGTACTGATGTACACGCAAATAGCAATACGCCTACCAGAACAAAGTCTTTCTTTCTTTTTCTTTTTTTTTTGGCACTCACCAGAACAAATCAATACTGGGTATTTGATTTGCAGCTGTAGGAAGCGTCTCCAGCTGCTCTGCCTTTCTTCTCACCCCATTGATGGATCTGACTGAGCCTTTCTCTCTCTAAAAAGTCCCTCTTTCTTTCTCTCTCCCTATGTAGAATCTTTTTGGGGTTCTATGCTGTGCTGTTCTAGCAAGGTTGGAGGAGCCTTTGTGGAACTGTCGAATGGGAAAGAAGGGCTTAAGAAACAAGTAGGAGTACAAAATAAGGAAAGAAAACAGGCTTAATTACAGCATATTTCCTTTCTAATGCCTCTCTAAAAATCTTTTTGGTAAATAGTAACTCCAATGAGATTTATGGAATAATTAAATTTCACAGTTAATGTACAACGGGTGTTTTATTTATTTATTTCGGAAAAAGATGAAAAGACAGGTCTGCCCTTGGTCAGAATATCGAAAATGTTGGTATTTCTTGGAATTCCAGAGGTTGGACTGCCCCCCACCAAATGTTGGTGGTCAAATTTCTAAGGAACGTTATTTTAACAAACAAAATATCATAATGCTATTAAAATATGTTTTGAGAGGTGTGACGATATGATTAGGACACAAGTTGTTTTTAGGAGTATTTTAAGAAGAAAATATATGATTAATATTACGCAATCATTTAATTTGTGGATCTTACATCAGAGAGTTGTGTGCCGCATAGGCTCACATATTAATTTCGTGTGCATAAATATATGCATGTAAATCATGTACTTATCTCTTACTACAATTTACATACTATTTTTTAGTGCATTGGAGAAGAGAGACAAAAGATTTAGAGACCCTTATAGAACTTTCAAGTATTGACTATGAATGTTGCTTTTTTTATTCAATAAATTGAAAAAAAAACCAAGATGGTAGATTTGATTTTTCCCCGGTGGAAGTGAAAACAAATTTTTAAACGGAAGTTAGTTTTATTTTTCCATTACAAGTGAGTCAACTTAATTTCAAATTTTAAAATTTAAAATTAATCCACTCGAAATGGTGTTATATATATATACACACACTTAAGCTAGGTAAATATGTTAAAAAAAAGAAACAATAAATCATCAAAGGTAAAAGTCAATCCAAGGCCCTCCTAAATAACGGCTTAATAAACAAATAAAACAGTTTAGGCCCACCCGAAATAAAATGACAAAAGTATCATTGAATTTCAGCTACCCTGGTTTAAGACACAAACTTGATGCATCATCTTGAGCTGGCCCTGGTCCTATCATCATCCAATGAATAGATCCACAAATTACCAGGCACCCATATTCCAATTCTGCCACGGCCATCTACTAGCTCAGATCTGATCCACCCTCCACTTATACGAGTGTGCCTGATGGATTCGACTTAATGCTGATTTGTTACGGTTTTTCTTTGTTTTATTTTGTTGTATTCTAGAGTAATTATTACTGTAGTTGTAATCTTTTTATTTTAATATAAATGGGATGATCTTTCGCTTAAAAAAAAGTTCTGCCACGACCAAGAAAATTTGATAAAAATTTGTCAGGATGATTTTCAAGCTTTTATTTCGAGACTCGATCACTATTTTTGAAAATAGTGTTTTAGTTTTTTGCTAATATTTAGGGACGGAACTAGGATTTTAAGTAACACTTTTCTGTGATGGAAAAAAGAAATACAAAAAAGATGAAAAGGGCCCTGGTTAAAATCCATACCTGTCCTACAATCTCTGGAAGGAATTAATACTACCGTTATGTTATTGATTTCCTGCATGTTTTAAAAAATCATTCAAGATTATTGTCAACGTACACGCGTATTATTTTCAGTATGTTCCGGGTATTAATTATACTAATGTCCTCTGTATTGATCATTCCGGGTGCTATCAACTTTTTTGGGTTGGCATACAGAGCATTTGTTTCGACTTCAAGTGACGTCTTGCTAGTGAACAACGGATTTTCGACGGTTCTCATAAATTAGTTAAGATGTGCATAAGCCGATCCAAATAAACACAAATGATCAAAAAAATTACGTACTATGCGAAAAAGATCGGTAGGGGAAACCCAGCCTTTAATAACCTTTCCCAAATTAATCATGGCATTCACTTACGTAATAATCACACCACGTTTGGTATTCGAAAACGAATGAATACGAGACACGCTGTGCCAGCCTTTGAAAAGCAGACTTGGGTCGGTTTTGGCGGTGGCTGTGTGGACCCTAACCAAAATTCTACTACACCACGATTAGGGAGAAATTTTTCCGGGTGGATATCACGTAATGCTCACTCAGCACATTCGAGACGTTCGATATAATTTTGGATGGCTCAGATTTAAAGAGAGAAAAAGAAGAGAGAAAGAGGAGGTGTGAAAGAAGAGAGAAGATTTCAATTTGAGCCGTCCTAAAGTGCATCTGATGTCTTGAAAGTGCTAAACGGACACCATGTGCGATATACCTGATCGGCACTGAAAAATTTATCACGATTAGGACCCTCGTGTATCATGACTCAGCAGCCTTATTCGACTTCACATAATGACAAAAATGCCCATGGGAAAAAAATCCATGCCAGGAGCAATTTTCAAAAAGAGTGAGCAATTTTGTTGGGGCTTTGTTATGGTCGACAGTTTCTGCTCCAACTATGATTCCAATACTGCTGCCGTTGAACGGTCCTAATAGATCGAGCATCACATGTACGTGTACGTGGTTCTTCTGATTGTCTCATCTTTTTTCTTAATCTACCAATCAAATGTGTTTCTAATATTTCTCATTGTGAATATTGAACTTGTAAATAAAAGTACTCCCTCCATCCATTTTTTAAGTGTCCTGCTTCCTAATTTTAATTTATTAAAAAGATATCATCATTATACCTTTTACATCGACTTTTGCCTTCGTTTTCTCTCCTTACGCTATATGAAAACATCATCATTATATTTTTACTCACTAACTTTTCAAATTGAAATATATTTGTAGGGGCAAAATGGAAAATTCATCAACTTTTATCCACTAACTTTACAAAATAGACACTTATTAAAGGATAATCCAAAATGAAATACTGGACTCTAAAAAAGGGACGGAGAGAGTAGTAATTAGAGAAAACGGGTTGGGAAAATGATGTAAACTAGAAAACATTTGTCTGTCCATGTACCAAACTTGTTTGGTATTATTATATGCTTTCAATCGTTATAATCGGTGGGAGAGTGTTCTTTTTGGACTCGTTTTTTGTATGAGAAAAAGACCCAATAGGTGAACATGCATAAGGTGCATTGAATTGTTGGACTGTCTGGTGAAAGTCACCAATGGCAAATAAATCAAATCACTTAATAGAGTTTGATATAGATTAATGGACAGTGGACACTGGACAGTCTATTTTTATAGGAAAGCTGGCTAGCCTATGTGGAGGCTTTTTATTTTTGGCAAACTATGTGAGGCTTTGTTTTTAGGTTAACCAAATTGCATTGAAATGGTTTTGTCGAGGATAAAGTGATAGAGCAATATGCACACAACTTGACAGACACAACGTCGGACACAATTGCATCTGAAATCGTTCAATACACGAAGTTGTATTTCAAAAGGAGAATTATCACTTTACTCTTGTATTTTTAGAAAGTGAAGCTGATCACACAAGGAGACTTCTTGTATTCTTTTAGCAAATTTGAAAATTCCAATTAATTTACGAATGGAGTACAAGAGACGCAAATGGCCTCTTCAAAGTTGATGGGCCAGACTGTTCTTCGCTCAAACTATAGATCGAGGGAGTCAAGGTGATAGTAATGGCCCCTTGTGGGTGTATGTGTGGTTGTGAGAAAAATCACTACGAATGAATAATGAAGAGAAAGGCAATAAAAGAAAAATATATATACGAATCACACGAAAACATATGTGATAAAGAAAGGTGTTGGGGCATTATGTGACGGTACTCCAAAATCAGTGAATGTGTCATTTTTCCTCGAAAGCTTTTTAAGGGGGCTCAAAACTCATCACCCGCCAAACCAAACCGATTAACGAGGCAATAAAAGGTTCATTTATCCTTGGAAGCTTTTTAAGGGGCTCAAAAGACCAATCTAGCTAATATATACTAGCCCTTCGTCAGAGCTCATCACCTGATCACCTACCAAACCCAACTCATTCACTTTGGCTATTTTCCTCTTGTTTCCTATTCCATTGAAAGGGATGGCATAAGGATATATGTTGGTGGGCCTAATCGTAAGAAGAGTTTCATTTCATTTGGTAATTGAGTAGCTATCAATATACTCCATATGTATTTTCCTTACTTTTTCGTTTTTGTAATTCGTAAGAAGAGAAAGGCCATATTTGATTTTGAGACTAATAACTAATGAAGACTCATTATACCATCCAAGGTGCTTACATATTCACTAAAGTACTTTCTTTCGAAAGATCGATTATGCATTAGGTAATAGTGTTCAAGGCACATAAGGTTAGAGCAACTGAGCAAGTACAACAGCGACTACGTATATTAACAAGTGAACATGCATTACATGTTTTTCGTTTTAGTTAATTATGTATATCTTTCAAACATTTCAACAATCGTTCATATCCCTTTTACCTCTTACTCGTCAAGATAAGATATCTTTCGTACTTTTCTTTCTCTTTCAAGACCAATATATGATAATAAAAAGAATAAGATATTAGTATTGAGTGAATAGTGTGACTCAACATAAGAGAGGTATTGTACCTAAATTTAAAATCCCTAAGCTCTATTGAGTTAGCTACAGCTCTAGTTTTATGGCTGGGCTAGTTAAAACGGAGAGAAATAATTGCTTACCTATGCCGATGATGATACTCTTACATTGTACTAGTATCAAGCTACCAAGGATCGAAGTTGAAATTCAACCTCATGGTTTTACATCTGACAACCAAATACAACACTTTGTCAACCCAAAGAACTTATTGCACTCAGGTCGAATAGAGAGATTAATCATTGTCTCTTGTCTCTGGAATACCATATGATAATGTATTAGGCTTCTATTCTACCACACATTTATATGAGATTCGTAGTCATAGACAACGATTCGCAGTCATGGACAACACAAATAAAGTGTACTTTTGGGCACACAGCGATGCCCATAAGCAAACTAGATAATTTTTTTCTAGGGCAAATGTGTTTCTCCCCCGAGGCAAAAGTGTGGAAGGAAAGAGCTACATCATAGTGCTATTATGGTGTTGGGTGAAAGTGTAAACAAAGTGAGGAAAGACCCAGTACGGGCCCAACCCCCACCCAACAGCCATAAGAACATCAACTGCCGATCAACTTTTTTGACACTCTTTTAATGATGGAAAGGTCCAGCCTTTAAAATGGGCTGTTGGAATAACTCCACAAACGGAGTAGTATTTATGATGGCTCTCTCTAGGTCGCATTGTCTTCAATTCAAATCACGCGGCAAAAACATGTCCACAAGCCAGGGAATTCCTAATATCATATCCAAATGAGACTAGTTTGATAAAAGTTTGGCTCGTTAAAGGAGGCTGGACTCGATTAAAGAGTCATTAAATGATTAAACTTGGGTCGTTAAGGCTCGAGCTGAGCTCGAACACAAATTTTTGGCTTGAGCTCGTAAAAGCTTGGCTCAACTTGTTTGTAGCCCTGATTCAAGAGATACGGTCCTCAAATATTTATATTTTGATCTTGTACCAAATTTGGCCGAGAAAATTTGTTGCCAAATAAACCCCCCACTCACCACCCCCCCCATCCCACCAACAACTTGTACTAATTTCTAGAGTAGTGGACCTATAGCTGAATTGTTGCCCCAGTAGTCATGCATTCGGGCTGGCCCGCCTGTTTGGTGGGCTTAGGCCATCCTAAAGTTCTAACGGCCAGACGGGCTTTGGGTCCGCAGGTCAAGTGATGGCCCTTACTCCTCCCCAACCCGGCCCAAATTATAGGAGCATGCTCCTACTACTCGAAAAAGAGCTCTGGGACTTAAGCCCACAACCTATGGGTGGTTGGCTTGTGGAGACAGTGGACTAAAGGGTGTTATATGTTGTGAGTCCTGTACCCTATCTCCCAATCCAGTTCCTCTTTTTTTTCCTTTGGGAAAAAATAAGGTTCACTTGGACGAAAATGAAGGCTGTCAAGATTCAAGTGATCAAGAAAGAAACCAAGAAATCTCGAGGATGTCAAGAAAGAAACTACTCCAATATATTCAGGAAAAAACTCAATTCAGAATATTTAAACTAACGTGTACAGATTAAATAAGAGACTCCCCTACTGAAGATAACATGGGTACTCTCTTGTAACATAATAGTGAAGGGAAGGATGTGATGGCAGAACAATATGCATGCAGACATGTACGAGCATTGCACATGACAAACGTTCGCATGAGGAGGAATTAGGTATCAATCATGCTTAACTTAGTGCTGCACAAACCATGTACATGTCTAATTCATGCTTTTAGATGACACTGAAGGTGGATAGGAAGATTAACTGGGTGGAAACAGGAAATCATGGGAAAACAATCAGGGACAAACGAATGGGTTTCCAAAGGTAAGAGCTGTTTAGCTTCTGTAGCTGCGATGAAACACTAGTCAAATTTAGAAGTTTGGACATACTCTTTTACTGAGGTTGGTCGTTTTGTGGAAAAAAGTTGGACCAAGAAATTTTGCTGTACACTTAGTAAGAACAATACTTAGTGTAATCCCAAATGCAAAATGTCACCAGTCACCACCTTATGAATTAGGTATCGATAGTTGTTTGTGCTTTCAACAACCAAACTTGACCAAATTTTTGAATCAAATCAAAGAAGAAGTAAGAATTCTGATACTTCAAAAAGGACCAATTCAAATCACCAAGAAGTACTAAATAGAAATACATACTAGAATTAGTTTCAAGTCTTCGAGTCTTATGAACAAGGGTATATTTTTTCATCAAAGGTGTCTCCGAGTCCTTATAAACAAGGGTATATTTGGAAAATGATAATGCCAAAACTATTTTTGTTAGTGCCGAAACTCTAGTATTGAAAAAGGCTTATACTATATGCATTGTACAAGGCTTTTATGTACTGGAGTTTTGGCACTAACAAAAACAATTTTGGCATCATCACTACTCTATTTTAGGAATGGTCCCTCAAGTTTCTTGCAAGTCTGAGTTTCATCCCCTAGTACCAATTGCAATGCTTTTAACCTTGAAGTTTGGTTAATGTACCTATTAGGTTCAATTGATAATGTTTGCATCCCAAATTGAAGGAAAATTGATAAATTAAGGAGTTGAATTGAGAGATGGTTAAGTCTTGAAATGTCAAAACTGCCTTTCATTCGGCACTTTTCTATCAGTTTGAAAAGGAAATGTTATCTATTGGACCTAATAGATGCGTTCACCAAACTTTAAGATTAAAAGCGTCGTAATTGATACTAGGAGACGAATTGAGACTCGGTTAAAACTAGAGGGATCATTTTTACAAGTTAACCCTATAAACAAACGAGGCAAGCTAGCTAATAGCCTGGTCGTTTTTTGTGCTATACTTCACTTTCACTTGACTACTCCCGTATGGCCGTATCGGTATAGCCAGCCCAGCACAGAACCAGGCCTTTCCCGTCGGTGCCGTCTTGGATCGCCATGGGACCAGGCAACGTGGAGCCGACGTCGTCGTTGATGACGGATTTACTCGGCAAGGCCGGCGGATTCGCCGTCATCGACGGCGGCCTCGCGACGGAGCTCGAACGCCACGGCGCGGACCTCAACGACCCTCTGTGGAGCGCTAAATGCCTCCTCACTTCCCCTCACCTCGTTAGAAGGGTAACCTTCTCCCCATCTTTCGTTTATATGTAGCAATTGTCAATCGAATTCGCTATCTGCTTTTGTTTTATGCATTTATTGTATTTCGTCTAGAGTTTCTTGACAATTTGATTCTGTTTTATTTTGATAAGTTTGTTCAATTTTTGTATTCGAAATGCCATAGGAAAAGAGCTTGGCTGATAACGATTCTTAATTTTGATGGGTTCTCACCTTAACAAATAATTCCCTTATCAGGGCATTTGTTTTCCAATTTTTTGTCAAACCAATACGAAATTCAAAACATCTGTGTTCTTTTCTTGAGTTTTCTGGGCAACCAACCAGTGCAATTTTTCATTCATGTAAAATAAAATAGTACGAATTGTTCATACCAAACTATTTGGGTAAAATCGGGAGTACGAGTATTTCATTTGTGTTCATTTTTATTGGTTTGGGTGACCCATCTGTTTCCCAAATTGTATTTTGGGTTCTGCTCGTAGTATGTGTTATTTAAGTCTCTGATATTTTTAGCCTGAAATGCGTACGTCTAAGGGTGGGTGTTTGTAGTTCTTTCCATATTGCTGCGATGAAATCTCTTTGTATGTGCCGTGGCATTATGAATGAAATGTCCGATGTTAAAAAAAAACTGTTGGGTACATGGTTTAGCTGGACCCTGTTAATTATGGGCAAATCTGTTCTAGCACTTTGTCCCTTTGTCCTTTTGGAACTCCAGAAAGTGTTATTCTGGTTAGTGGTAATAACTAACAACACGATTGAATAAATATTTAGATTACTTTTTCTTGGATCATGGAGTAAGATTGTTTGGATACTTCCATAAGACATTATTTGATAAGTGAAGTGAATTGGAAGGTTGGACCACATATAAGATAGCTTTGGACCACATGTAACAGAGCATCTAGTAAAACACATGGCCATTCACTGAACAATATGGTGCAGTAATGGTGGCTGTCTGGTTTCCAGGAAAGTATCCAGACAACTCGACAACTGTCTGCAAAAAATTCTTTATGTTCAAAATAAAATTCCTATTATTTCCCCTTGTATTTTTTTGCATTCTTTGATTTAATGGACCACAATGTTTCACTCAAGAAGTGTGCGTATTCACAAGTTAGGACCCAATATCTTGGAAGTTTAGAAAATTGAGTTGATTTCACTGATTAGTTCTCGTTCATCCAACAATACCAAAATGTGTGAAGGCAAAAGTAACTTCTGAAGAATCCTTTTGGGATGGAGTAAGGAGTATGCAATTCATTTGAACTTTAAAAGTTGCCCTGTAACTTTAAACAGTGCGGAGAGGTATGTTTTGCAATTGGAATTTCTGCATGCCTCACCCTCCTTTTTCTCAACTCTCATCGCTCAGCACCATATTCTTGTCTTCCTTTGCAGTAGAGTTTTGTTCTACGTGTTGTTTGGGTTTCATCCTGTGGTTCAATCGGTTTTCATTTGCTGCTTCATTTTTTATGAGTCTATAAATGACAAACGACAAACAAGAAAAGTACTTAAAATGTCACATCTTATTTTTACTTTTAAGTACTTCAGATTGTCACATCTTGAGCAAGCTTAATTGATTGGTTGGTAAGGTTAAAGAGTTACTGTCAAAAGCTGCACTTTAATCATATTTTTACCAATATATTATGGCGGCAGCGGATGGAAAGTTCTCTGTTTTCACATTAGGCTGTCATGAGCCTCATCATAGGATTCACATCACTAAGGTTAATGGCTGAATCCTATGGAACTTAAGAAAGGTTTGCCTTATGTGCTTCCTCTCTTTGGTTTTGGCCTTTCAGGGGTTGAGTAGGTTTGTGTTTTTTCTTTTTCTTTTTTGGGTGGGGGGAGTTCAGACCAGCAGATGCATATGGTGCTATAGTGAGCATAATTTTGGAGTTGTGGATGTACTTTCACGGGTTTACTAAGACAGTTATATAACACTTTAGTTGTTTGCTATCTTAGCATAATACTGCTGATTTGCTCAATGGATCAGGTACACCTCGATTACCTTGAAGCTGGTGCTGATATAATCATTACAGCATCTTATCAGGTTTTAACACTGTCCCTTACAGCCCCCCACACCCCCCCCCCCCCTCCCCCACTCACTCTCTCTCTCTCACACACACACACACAGAATTAAAACTAACTTTTGACTGTATTTTGATAGGCGACCATTCAGGGGTTTGAGGCCAAAGGCTTTTCTCAAGGAGAGAGCGAAGCCTTGCTTAAAAAAAGTGTCGAAATTGCTCTTGAGGCACGGGATATATATAATGGACTATGCAGTGATTGTGTCTCTGATGGTGCTGGTGATGGGAGAATCCTCAAACATCGATCCATCCTAGTTGCAGCTTCTGTTGGGAGCTATGGGGCTTATCTAGCAGATGGTTCTGAATACAGGTGAGTTGAGTCCTGCCTTAACCTCATTGTGTCAGCTTCTGTTTTTCAGTCTTGAAATGACTTGTATCTTGCACTTTACTACTCCTTGTCATGCTCTATATCAATAGTATCTTATCACCTCCTTGGATGTAACGTCTTTGGATCTTTAGTTAGTTTTCAACTCTAAATGCTCAAAGCTTGAACAAACTTTGGGCATGTTGGTATGTGTCACGTGGAAAATTCAGAATCAGCCAGACATTCCTGTTTGTGTATGGCGTACATGATACGCCAAATGGGCATAACTGCTGTTTTCACCTTACTACCCGTGTGCATGTATCGTAATTTCGTTCTGTATATGAGAACTGTCTATCTTTGAGAACAAGTTTGATGGCCTCAACTGCTGTCAGCGTCCCTTCTGTCACCTATGCTTGTGAGTTGTGACTAGTAAAGATTTAGCATAAAATGTTCCTCCTTTCACTGCGTCCTTTTGCAGTGGGAACTATGGTGATGCAATGAACCTGGAGTACTTAAAGAAGTTTCATCGGAGAAGGGTTCAGGTTCTGGCAGATTCTGGTGCTGACCTAATCGCGTTCGAAACAGTGCCAAACAAGCTAGAAGCTCAGGTATTGGTAACTTTGGTTGTTTGAAATTTTAATAACTCATTGCTTTTTCCTAGAGAAATTATAACCTAGGTGCCAACTCTATCATTATCAGCGTATGGCTTCAGACAATAATGGCCGATTTGGTTTTCTAGTTCGTTCAGTTAGGGTTGCTCTGTTTGGCTGTTTTATGCTTTGGGCTGGAATTTGTTCACTGAGAATGATGCCTATGAGTACACTCTTAGCATATTACGCATTACAATTCGTGCCGACTTTTTTTATTCTAGTGATAATTTTGGCACTCATCCAGGCTTATGCTCAGCTTCTTGAGGAAGAGAATATAAAGATTCCTGCATGGTTTTCTTTCAACTCTAAGGATGGTGTTAATGTAGTCAGTGGTGATTCTTTGCTTCAATGTGTTGCCATAGCTGAAGCATCCAAGAAAGTTGTCGCTGTGGGAATCAACTGCACTCCACCTAGGTTTATTCATGATCTGATTTTGTCTATGAAAAAGGTATTGTTCTGATTTCTTCTGTAGATATTTTGAGTTTTAACTTATCTCTGTCGTAGAATTATCAGCTATAGATCCATTGCTAAGTTAAGCATGGAAAATAATCCTGTCATGTCATTAGAAATTCTTTGAATCTTTGGTGCGTATCTTTTCCTCATGTTATTAAATGGTTCAATATGTAGCATTATTATAATCTTTTTTACTACTATTCTTTTCCGTGGAAGTACAAACAAAACAAAATGTTGTTGGTCTTAAACTTACTACTGGGAATATTAAGATTGGGCAAAGATAAGTGTTATCAATTGCATGCTAATTCCGTAGCGATGCTCTCAAACTTTGAGATTTTTGGCTTCACTCTGTTAGATTGTCTACAGACTCTATACAACTGGTTTGGACATTATCTTGTTTTGAATGGCTTGGACATCAGATCTAATGGTAATGTAGCAAAATTGGTTTTCCTTTGCTCAACTTCTCCATGCGGATAATTGATTTATTTGTCTTTGCACAACTAGAATGTTATTGCGCAGAAGTGGTGTTTTTCACTTTTCTATGCCCAATAACCATTAACCAGGTAGTCTAAAATGTCGAGAATTTTTTATTCTGTTTTGAGTTTGGCAAATCGTCCTCATTTGGTATCTGTGCAGGTGACGTCTAAACCAATACTCATATATCCAAACAGTGGGGAGAGATATGATCCTGATCGAAAGGAATGGGTGGTGAGTTCCTTTTCTAAGGCCAACAGCTTGTGTTTTTTAAGCAATTGGAATGACTGCAAATTTCAATTCGTGAAGAATTTGACTATGTGCAATAGTGCTGCAAGAGTTTTCATATATTTTTCCCCTTCTCTGGATATATGCATTTTCCAATATAGTTGAATCATGAATGTCTGTTATTTATGTGAGCTAACCCGGCATTCCTTTGGACCATTGAGAGCCAAAAAGTGACATTCCTTCCCAAAACAAACACCCACCCACCCCTCCACGAACTCCCAGTGAATCTGTACTCAATTATGGGTTCTTTAGAAGATTCAAGGAATCAAGCAATATGCCAATCCGTCTAGTTTTTACCCCATTTCAAATATTTTTGAACCTCTGCAGTCTGTGTTTGGTATCTTTTAAGTGATTACCATATTCAATTTTGCAGCAAAATACTGGGGTTCGAGATGAAGATTTTGTCTCGTACGTTAACACGTGGTGTGAGGTTGGGGCATCCCTGGTTGGAGGTTGCTGCAGAACTACTCCAAATACCATCAGAGCAATATATAGAGCTCTCTCCAACAGATCTGCTGCTCTATCTCCTCTCAAGTGATCCTGCTGATTAACTTAGAACATGGAAGGTACTGATGGGGTTTGCTGTAGTTGATTTCTCTCTTAATTGCAAGAATGGAGAGGAGAGTCCTACCCAAGCTAACATAGTTTAGGGATGAAAGAATCTTTTATAAACAGCTTACGGAGAAAGCCGGTTAACGTGTTGATGAGATACGACCTGCATTACACAATTTTTTTTGTGTGTGTGTTTTGGTTCCAACGTCGGAGAGGGCATGTGTTTAAGTTGGTGATTATGGTATACATTCCATCTGCATTATTTCCTGTATTTGTTTGGGACTTTTGATGTACCTATGTTCCCACTGATAGCACCAGCCCATAAATGGTTAAGTACGCAAATTATAGGTAGTTGGAAAGAACGAACATAATTAGTAGAGGAACGTAGAAAACAAAAGTCCTCAAGGGCCGACTGCATACCAGCAGCAGCTCCTTGAGGATTACATAAGCCATACACAAAAACAGAGCGATATGTCTGAATACAAAGTTCAAGGATCCCCAGAGCACAGGCCCACCGAAGAGCTGCCATACATGCTCGAATCTCGACCATTGCCGCTGAGGATGCAAAACAAAGCTCCACCTGCGCCGACACCCACGTGAACCCAGGTTGCTGCACCATGACCTGAACCAGCAGCCAAAGCTCCATCCGTAACAATAACTCGGCTACCACTCAGAGCTAGGGGTGGGAATTTCCGACATGACATGAGAACACGACACAAACCCGATATAAAGTTAGCGGGTTAGGGTTAGCTATTTCTTACATGGAATACGAACGTGACACGACACAATAAACAAGTCGGGTTAGGGTTGGGAGAATTCTGACACAAACACGACACGACTTAGGGTGAGAATTTATGAAAGGACTGAATAACACGATACAAACTGGACACGAAGTTAGTGGGTTAGAGTAGGCTATTTCTGACATGGAACACGAATATGACACGACACGATCACACGAAAAGCTAAACAGGTTGGGTTAGGGTTGAAAAAATTCTGACACAAACACAAGCTGACACGACACGATGCCCACCTCTACTCAAAGCACAACCCTCCCTCCTCCAGACATTCTACTAACCCTCCCCTCCCTTTCCCATCCCACAAACTCCACCACAATCATACCATGCTTGATTTCAATTTTGCTTCTAATTTCGGGTGGGATCATAAAGTAAGGTTATGTACACAAACTTAACATGTATTTGAATTCGTTTGGTGCACGTGGAACCCTCATCATTTTATAGTATCTACATCAACCGAGTAATCCGGATCCTAATGGTACAATCTAATTAAGTTTTAGATGAGATGATGGTTAACAATCTAATATGGATTCTGCTTTGCATGTTTTGTATACTTTGGTTTAAGGAGTTGTTTGGAAGCAGTTTGAAAACCGGATTCATTCGGTTTTTTTTTTTGGTGGAAATATTGTTCTGTCTGGGGGGCATTTTTTCAGTTAATTGCATTTCTCTGGGAATTTTTTTTTTTCCGACCAAATGTACACTGCATATAATATAGATAAGGGAAGGGAATGCCTGAGAACTGCCTGAGAAAGGGAATGCAAGGAAGGAAGAGGTTGGTGGTTGTAACTTGTACGTACACCTTACTTGGGACCCAGGGACCTTGCCAAGCACCTGACGAGGGTATTCGGACCGTTCATCTTAGCAATCAATGATCTGAATTGAAAATAAACTTTTCTAGAAAAAAGTTTGCATTTTAATCCGGATCACTAAAAACACTTTTAAACGATCCAGATACGCTCAGTAG
The DNA here is from genome assembly GCA_019656275.1 of Rhododendron kiyosumense. NCBI lineage: Eukaryota > Viridiplantae > Streptophyta > Magnoliopsida > Ericales > Ericaceae > Rhododendron > Rhododendron kiyosumense. Next base: position 307,543 of record BPLS01000347.1, on the reverse strand, counting down.
GATACTTGACAGCGTCTTGCTTAGCAGCATCTTCCAATCAGCGTCTAGTTTCACCAGTGTCTTGCTTGGCTGGTGAAAGTAATTCAACGAGAGGGTCTGTTCATCTATGACCCAGTCAGTGTGGGTCAGTGTACTGACTGAAATGAACCCCTTCATCGAAGGCTTTACACTAGTTTGAACCTGTCCACACACCCCGAGTCAAATCAATGGTGTTCCATTCAGTTGAGCATGACGGTAAATAAGTGTAAAGTCCTCGCAAGTTTGTCAGATCATTAACTTCACGATTTCAAAATCAATCAGGATATGTGTAAGTTTGTCAGTTGTCGTCAGCACTTAGCATAACCCTTATGCTGTCAAGCGGCATCCCAGCAAAACAATGCCAAGCGGCCGATTCGGTCGTTCATCTCGACATGGATGACTGTGATTGAATTTGAGCGCATACAAATCTGAACCGTCAATTGCCGAGATGAATGGCCGGATCGGCCGCTCTGCATGCATGCAGGGGTGCTTGGCAGCATCCCCATTCCCATAAACATAAGGAGCAGGGTGTGCTTTTGGAAATGCCTATTTCCTTTGGCAGATAGTAGGGAGAATGACACAAGGAGAGAGCACAAATCACCAGTACTTAAAACGGTTGTGAAAATCTGTCGATAGGAAAAAGAAGGTGGGGAGTATTGGGCTTAAGATTTTTTTTTTTTAATTTTTTTCAAAAGCTGAAAAAAGCAAAAGAAACAGAGTGAAAATCAAGTCTCTCCCAAGAGAAGGAGATACTTGGCTCAAAGTACAAATCCCACGTCCATCCTTCAACTTCGACGAGGGCAGTTCTGGTAATGAAATAAATCAGTTTGAATAACAAAATAACAGGAAATTTCTCAGGCTATCACAAAATCTTGAAACCTTGATTTGGCAGAGAGAAAATACTCGGAGCCGTATTTGAGGGGCGGTGTGGTATAGGTAGTTTCTGTGGAACGAGAAAGCTGATGGAAGTCGATTAGGCACTTACCGATACATGTGGAACGGAACAACTAGATGTACTCGAAGAACTAATAATTGAGGCGAAACTCAAAATACTTGTCATACAAAAGAAAAATAGGGTAAAAGTCAAAGGGGGAGAATTGGTGAATCATGCATCAATCATGTAGCAATTGATTGAATCTAACAATTATTACTTGCTTTCGGGCATGTAGTGCTTTAGGGATCTTTACCATCACACATTCACGTAAGGCTCACGACAAAGTGTATGGTGGTGGCGGTTCTCCAGAAACACCACCTAGCGGTTCTCCGAGCACTGAATAATCACTCTCTGCTAGACAGCATCCTAATGACAACGGATTTGCATCAAACAGTCCCTCACTGGGAAAGTGAGAGATTTGTGATGGCACACAACCACCGTTTCTTGTCCCTCTAGAGTAGATAAGCATTTACCACTTGGGCCCCTTTTTCTCTCTGTCATTGATTCACTACCTGATAGCAACATTCCATTTACTGATCAAAACATTATCTGTGTTCTTTTGCAGGATAGAATTACCTCGATGAAGACCAGAATTGTTTTCTCCTAACAATCAAGGTATTCGAACTTTTATCGAGATGTGATTCTATGAAACGGACTTATTTTTCTTCCCTGGTAACGTTTTTAAACTGTTACCGATATGTCATTCTATCCTATAGAATCAACAGCAGATGATATCTTCAACTTCTGTATATTCTCTCTGTCTTTTTCATTTTCTGCGGTGAATTTTCACATTGAGGAGAATACAAAACCAAACCCTACTCTAGTTTGTTAATTGGGATCATTATGTATTGGTTCAGTGATTGATTGCATGGGTTTAATGATAAAAATGGGAGCCCACAACACTAACCCATATGCTTAGCACAACTAGGATGACTAAGACAATTAGACAAGTCTTGAGAGCTATAATAGGGATCTAAATGTTTAGAATGGTAGTGGAAGCTTTTCACTAGGGCAGTGAGTTGTATGTGGT
>BPLS01000347.1:285569-305551 GCA_019656275.1 Rhododendron kiyosumense | reverse complement strand
GGTTGTTTTTTTTTTCCTTTTTTAAATACAGGGTGTTTCAAGTGAGCATGCGTGTACCTTGGGCTTATTTACAATCCCTTCAACAGCCTTTTCCACGCTTACAAGTGAGGTGAGGCAGCTCATGAATTGTTGACAGAGAGAATCGAACATGAGACTTTTAAAAAGAAACAAACCCATAAGTTTCAGGCCAAGATCACCGGGCCAACGTACGTGGCGATGGATAGGGACCCTTTTGGGAGATTAGGACCATCTTTTGGGAGATTAGGACTATAGGGCTCTTTGGAGTGTTTTGCCTGTCAACACTAATTACTTTAATCCAACAACATAATAAACTAATACACAACTTGATTTCTTAAGAACCTTGAAAGGTGGGAAATTAATTCTAAGATGGGGAACCGGCTACAGTCTCCCACATGTGGCATGTGTATTAAGATTAGTCAATTAAACCTCGAGAGTTTAATCCAAGAAGTAATTAGTACTACTTTGTTGAAGCTTTAAAAAGTTGAAATATTCCAGATGACAGATAGTTGCCCAAAACCCTAGGAAATGGACGGGGCTGTGGGTTGAGTTGAGCCAGAGTCAGGGTCTCCAAATAGCCTAGCAAGATCCTACATTAATGTGATTCTGAACTTTGTTATGCGGAAAGGTTAACAAACGCAGAAATGGACGTGATTATTTGCTATATAATTGAACAAACCACAGAAAAGAGAGAGAGAGAGGAAGAGCAATCATAGAGAACATAGAGATATACGTGGTTCGGTAATGAATACCTACTCCACGGGCAGTCAGACGATCGAGGGTTTCACTATACAGAAGTATACGGATGCCCAAAGGGCTACAGATGAGATCTCTCAAAGTTCCTCTCTTTTTCTCTCTCAGAAAAGCTGCTCTGTATGCAATCCAATAAGCAAAAAACCCTAAAATTACTTATATACTCCCAAGGGAGATGGGTTATGAGGCTGGAGGTGGAGGTGCAGTCTCGGCTGTGGACTCGTTTTGATGATTTAAATTGTTCATTTTATGCTATGTTCGTAAGAATCTTGTGATGTTGTAGGCCTGTCTTTACAGTTGTGTCATATGGCTGATTCGGTCATTCATTTCGGCGTTAAACAGTTCGGATTTTAATCCGACAATGAACGGTTCTCATCAATAGGAGCTCAGATTAAATTTGAGCTGTTTGTGCCGAAATGAACGGCCGAATCGGCTGCACTACAACCCTATAGCATAGTGCGGCTTTGTACTACAGGAAACCCAATCCTGTTTGTAGACTACGGTTGAGTAATTTACAAATTAAACTAGTTAAAGAATCTCAACTAAAGTGATCCCAAAAATTAAATCTGAGTGGTTTTTCAAAATCCTACTCACAATCATCCACATATTTGAAGACAAAAAGATACGAAATCTAGGTTAGATGATTTAGAATGTCAACTAAAGTGATCCCAAAAATTAAATCTGAGTGGTTTTTCAAAATCCTACTCACAATCATCCACATATTTGAAGACAAAAAGATACGAAATCTAGGTTAGATGATTTTTTTTGTGATATAAATATACTCAAATAAATAGATAACATGTTGCACCAGTTAAAATAAACTGAAAACAAGCTGTCCCCCTTGAAGCACAAGTTCTAAAACAATTGACAATGGATTTGCAAATGCAACCTACACAGAGAAAACCCCCCAAAAAATTTGGGACCATTGCCTTTGCCCCCAAAGACACTAGCCTAGATTTGGCCAAAACACAACCAATTTTGCTCAACAAACAGACACATTTGTTGGAATGGGAATTAGCATGGGAAGATTTCCAAAATATAAACTGGTACACAATTAAAGCCCCAAAACACCAAAAAAAAATTTACCTCAAAACCCTCAAAAATCTACTTTGGAGAAACAACCATGGCTCTTGTAAAGAATCTTGATGTATTGAAACCCTAAAAAGTAGTAGTAGTAGTAGTAATAGAAGTTTCAAACCCCAATGAACCCCATGTTGTGGAACAGAGTTTGCTGTTAAAAAATGCCCTATAAAACATTCCATGTAACCTGCAAAAACATGCCCACAACCTTAGAAGCTAAGGAAACCCATATGGGTATGGGCAACCCATTCCATTAGTACTTATCACTCAGCCTCATAAAAATGAATATTAGAAATTAGATTTTTATTTTTTTCTCTCTCTTTCTTTTATGTCAAAATTAAAGCAGAGGAGTAGTCCTTGTGGATTCTTTCTTCGTTGAACTGCTTTTGGGGTTCAAGGAATAAAAAATGGGAAGATGGGCAGTGCTTGGATTTTAGATCCCACCTTACTTTGCTGACCGTGGGCAGTAGTAGTACAGAGAGAGAGAAACAGATTTTAGTGAGAGAAAGAAACAGGGGGCTATTTTTACCCCCAAAAAAATAAAGAAAGAAAGAGGTGGCTGGGCCGGGCAGGCTTTGGGTGGTCTTGGGTAACCAAATAGGCAAATACCACACCCATTTCCCCCTCACTTTAAGCTGGGTCGGCCTTTGATTTTCGGGAAGATAGAGAGAGAGAGAGAGAGGACTCCCCTGCACTTTATTCCAATTCATTATACTACACTTCTTGTAACTCAGAACGAGGTTGAGAAGACTCTCTCTCTCTCTCTCTCTCTCTCTCTCTCTCTCTCTCTCATCTTTATGTCCCCTACATTGTCTTGTTCTAACACCAGAATCTCATAGTAGTAGTATCACTTCCCTACATTAGTGCTGTACCTCTTTGTTCCGTTGGTCCCTTTGAATCTCTGTTTTTTTTTTCTTATTTCCTCTGTTTTCTCTCGACTAAACGTGGTATAGACAAGACAAAAGAAAACCCCCCAACTGGGTTCTTTTGATTTGACCTCGTGTTTCAATACCCAGAAACCAAAAAGCCAAGAAACTCCGATTTCCTTCTTTATTTCAATTGTTTTCTCTTCATTACCTAAGTAAAACAGAGGACCCCTTTCTCGGTGTGTTGATCAAAACAGAGCTTCTTTTCTCCGTCCTTGGCTCTTTTTATATCCAGGGATTGATTCAATCCCTGTGTTGGTGCTCTTTTAGATCAAGAATTTGTTTACTTGCTTCAGTTCAATTGGAAGAGAAGCAAGAAACAGAGGGGTTTTTTTTCCGTAGTTTTGTACCGTGAATGAGTGATATCTCCATATGAAGCTGTGAAACAATGAGAGATGAGAATTGCAAGAAAAGCAAGGTGTGTTTGGCAAATGCAAAAATCCAAAAATAACCCTCTTCGATTTGATTATTGACATTGCTGCATGTGAGATTTTTCTGACTTTTAGTGGTGTTGGTGAAGCTTTCATGGCCTAAGACCCTGGTCAAGAAATGGCTCAATATCAAGAGCAAATCCGAAGACTTCCATGCGGACGAAGTCTTTCAACGAGGTATTCCCATTTATTTTCCTTCTCCATTTTCTTATGACCCAGTTCTAGCTTAGGGTTCTGAAAAAGTTTTGGGGATTTTGTGACATGAAACAAAAATGGGATTGTCTCTGTAAATTTTTCACTGACTTGCTGTAGCTTATTCTACATCAATCGCTGTTTGTGTAGTACCAAAGCATTTGGATTTTAATGGGTTCAATGATTTTTACATTTCTTTCGTTTCAACTGGATTGATTTTGTTGTTTTCTGTATGAATACTTGTGCAATTGATGCAGTACTAGTGGAAAAACCACAGCTTTAATATGAAGTACTTGTGCAATTTATGGTTTTTGGTTTGCTTTTTCAGGTGGTGATGAAGATTGGAGGACCAGCTTCTCAGAGAGGGAGGCATGCACTATCAAGAAAAGCAAAACAGGTACAGTTTCAGACAACCAATATTTCTCTGGACCACACCTGAATTTCCCCCTGAATTTCACCCAAATTTACTTTTCAAAACTTTTAACCATGTTTCTTGACTTTTCCCCATTTGAATCCACAGATAGATCAAGTAGGAGGAACTCCGATCGTGCCCGGCGGAGTAAGATTGACCTAGATGCCTCCCTAGTACCAGATGTGTACAACTATAGGTTTCTTCAAATTCTTATTCATTCTGGAGTAGTTAATTTACCTTCTTTTATAAAACAGTTGGTTTGAATTTTATCCTTTTCATGTGAACATAGGATATTTGTAGCAACATGGAATGTGGCCGGAAAATCTCCCCCAAGCTATTTGAATCTTGAAGATTGGCTTCACGCCTCTCCTCCTGCTGACATTTATGTCCTTGGGTTAGTTTGATTGATCCAAAATTCGTTGTGCATTATCTTGCACTTGACAATGCCTCCTTTGAGATATATAATTCCATATTTTGCCATTAGGTTTCAAGAAATTGTTCCTCTAAATGCTGGTAACGTTTTGGGCACAGAAGACAATGCCCCAGCTAAGAAATGGCTATCACTAATCCGAAGGACCCTAAATTCTCTTCCTGGCTCTAATTGTGGTTGCCAAACACCTTCGCCAATTCCCAATCCTATTGTGGAACTAGATGCAGATTTTGAGGGATCGACAAGGCAAAAGGCCTCATCTTTCTTCCATCGTCGCTCATTTCAGTCCTTAAGTCGTAGCATGAGAGTCACAGGTAGTGACATGTCCATACCACAACCGAGACTTGATCGTAGATTCAGTGTTTGTGATCGCGTTAGTTTTGGGCAAAGGCCAAGTGACTATGACCCAAATTTCAGATGTGGTTCATCAGATGAGGAGATTGGGCCTGGGGATTCACCAAATACCACGTATTATTCGCCCGGCTCATGCAGTGGATTTATTCCCATGGAGGATAGAGATAGAAATGCAGGGCAATCAAGGTACTGTTTGGTTGCGAGTAAACAAATGGTAGGAATATTTCTGACAGTATGGGTAAAGAGAGATCTAAGAGACGATGTTCGCAACATGAAAGTTTCTTGTGTGGGAAGAGGATTGATGGGTTATCTTGGAAACAAGGTACATTGTTTGCTCTCCTGAAATTTGACTTCAATATAAACATTTGAGCAAAAATCAGAACCCTTCGCTTGGATTTTGCAGGGTTCAATTTCGATTAGCATGTCTTTGCACCAAACAAGCTTCTGCTTTATTTGTACTCATTTGACCTCTGGGCAGAAGGAAGGTGATGAACTCAGAAGGAACTCCGATGTACTGGAAATTTTAAGGAAGACGAGGTTTCCAAGGGTTCATGGTACAGGGGACGAGAATTCCCCTCAAACAATCCTTGAGCATGAGTGAGTCCCTCATTAGCTGAATTTTGATTAAATTATTGCAGGCTTTTTGAGTTGATTGATTGAAACATTTTCACCGTCTTTTCAAATTTGTCATTAAATTTTTCTGAACATGCACTATTTAGAAGAAACTTACTCTTCATTTAGATCGAATTTCTAAGACATGTTATTCTCTTGGCATAGTCGAATTATTTGGCTTGGGGATTTGAATTACCGGATTGCACTGTCTTACCGTTGTGCAAAGGCTCTTGTAGAGATGCGCAACTGGAGGGCTTTGTTAGAGAATGACCAGGCATGTCAAAACCTCTTGGGACGGATTTCATTATTGTTTTGTATTGGTTTTATTATGTTCCTTTTGGGGGTAATTCTTGTGAAAGCTCTAGTCTTCAAAGCCAATGCTTATAAGTGTTCGAGTTTGAATCCTTTTTGGCTTTTATCAGCAGCTTCGGATAGAGCAGAGGCAGGGACGTGTTTTTGAGGGTTGGAATGAAGGAAGGATTTATTTTCCTCCCACTTACAAATACTCAAACAATTCAGACAGATATACGGGGGATGATATGCATCCAAAAAAGAAGCGGAGAACACCCGCATGGTAATCTTTTTTATTCCTCTCAATCAAGAAAGTACAATGTAAGTGGCAAATAGAAGTTCTACTTAAAAACTTATGCGGTGGGAAGAAAACTGCGGTGTGGATCATAGTTTGTGGAACTGTAGAAAAGCAAAAGTTCCGTTATATTCTTCAAAAACGAGCAACTTATCTGGACATTTGCATGTGAAGGTGTGATCGGATACTATGGCATGGTAGAGGCCTTCAGCAATTATCTTACGTTCGCGGGGAATCCAGATTCTCAGATCACAGACCAGTATATAGCCTATTTTCGGCAGAGGTCGAGTCTGTCAATCGTAACCGAACCAAGAAAAGCATGAGTTGTGCCAGTTCTAGGATTGAGGTTGAAGAATTGTTGCCTTATCCCCATGGGTATTCTGGCCTTAGTTTCTATTAGGGAGTTCATCAAAATTCGTGTAAGATCTCTCTCTCTCTCTCTCTCTGGTAAGTGGATATGCTTTTTTTTTGGTTCCTCTTTTAAGATTTATTCTCTTTTGTTCTGTAGAGAAGACATAATTTTGCCAACAAGATACAAAGCAGTCATACGCTAAAGGATACTGAGCATGGGCCCGGTACTAGTTAATTCCATTGACTGAAAAAGCAGTACTTTCCTTAACGATTTTTACTTTTCATTTTAATTAAAATAGTTTGTGTGGACTAATTCCAGGATTAAGGAAAACACCCGAAATCAGAAAAGAATTCAAACTTGGTTCATCATTTCAACCTGATCATGGTCCTTCACCCGAAATCAGAAAAGAATTCAAACTTGGTTCATCATTTCAACCTGATCATGGTCCTTCATCGCTAAGGTAATTGCCTAACCTTTCTTTTGATTCTCTCCTATGAAATTTGGCAGAACGACTCGATTTTTGGATTGTAATGTGGCGCACCCAATGTTTATTTTAAGCTGAATAACAGAAAGGTGAACTTCTGTTTGGCCATTGAGACTTGTTGGGCTATCTGAATTCAAATTTTCCACATAAAAAAGAGCAGAAGTACTGTGTGGCCTGTATTCTGAAATTGTTGTAGTAAACCAAGTCTTCGTCGAGTTTAGTTTAGTTTTCAATCTGGTAAGATATCTTTTGCTCGTCATTAAAAGGTTGTACAAAGAAACTCTGCGTCCGTAGATATTGTGGTAGAGATGTTAGTTGCCTGCAATAAATAGAAGGTTGGACTATGTTTCTTCCTTTCTTTCTGAAGAAAAACTTATTTACGGAGGTGAATCCGGACTGTCCAAAACACTCTTGGACGGTCTAGATTCACCCCGCTGTAAACAGCTTATATATCTCTTCTTTCCCTTACTTTGGATTGTAATTCCCTTTTCTAATTGTCTTATTCCTTCCCAAAATCCCAAACCAGTAATTCTGCAGATAATTACGAACTCCACAATTTGCACAATACTTATCATCGCCAACTCTCCTGGTTTGTCGAGTCCGATGAGAAGAGGGCTTGCAACGAGGGATTGCAAAGCGTAGCACAAAGCCCTTCAAACATGCTTTGTAATTATAGGTAAACAAACTCACATTGTTCATCATTTTATCACAAAATGTTGGCTTATTTTTTTTCTAATAGCTTTTTTTTTTTTTGTTCCTTTCATGGTTTTGCAGGATGAGCATATTAATTTGTAGCTGAATATGCCAGTTGCCTTGTTGATTTAAACTAACCACATTATTCTTCAGATTATAAAAGTGATAGGAAATTATCTTAATAATGCGAGATAACGATGACCCGTGAAAATCATTGGGGGACATTTTTTTTTGGTTTTTTGTTTATCTTTCTTTTCTTTTTCTTTTTCCTCATTGAAGGAAAAAAGCAATGGGGATGTCATGGATATTAATCATTGCAGTGTTCAAGTGATCAGAAAAAGAGAAGTTGAAGCTGTAAATAATGGTTGTGGAGCTTCTTTACCTGTTGCTGTCAATGATTTTTACTGAAAGGATAAAAAAGAAAAGAAAAAAGGGAGTAATTCTCCTGGTGACATCTTCTGCTACTGTTCCATTTTCTGTTCTCTATTTAAAGTTTTGTAGTGATGAAAGCATGGAGCAGCTTTGTTGATCTCTTTTCTTACTCCATGTTTATGTCAGAGAGTAACTGGGAATGCCATACACACAGTTTCAAGAGAGGGAGGGTGGAACTGGGTGCCACTGCTTTAGTTCGAACTTCAAAAGGCAACCATGTTTGCCATAATGACGTTATTGCCCCTGTAATGTTCATAATTTGCGAACCGTGTAGCATCCGAGTTGTTCATTGCCGAGATGAAATCTGGACCATTAGATTGCCGAACGGACGTCTCGGATGGTGCACAACACAGTGCTATGCATCTCTGCACAATTTGCATAAGAAATTTGTTGTTTGAACTTCAAAGAATTGTGGATAAAAAAAAAAAACTTTCAAAGAATTGAACACTGCCCCTAGTGAGTGGTTCACCGCTCTTCCTTGTCTTGAGTTTGAATTCTCATAGGGGATTTGCTCGGCTCCATGTTTAACCTCTAACCCACTAATTATTTTTCATTTTTTCTAATAGGAGTATTGTATACATAGGGTTAGCGGGGGAGTTAGGCCACAAGGAACGAGTCCGGAAATTATCCATAACTCTGAACTCCAAACATCTCTGTCGAGACTCGAATTCTGATCTTTCTTGTTAGAGGACCATGAGATAACCGCTGGACTACAAGCCCTTTGGTGTTATAGCATTGTGGCGCGCATCGATTGGAACAATGTAGTTTTAAAGTAGTAGTTGTTTTGTATCAAAACAACATGTCTTTCAAAGGTGTTATACATTGGCTGAAAGGATTCATTTATTCAAAATTAGCCGGTTCAGGTGGGGGCCTGTTTACACTCTTCCGATTAAATGAAGGAAACCTGGAAGTTAATTTCGAGAGAGAGTGCATTTTTTTATCTATTCGAGGGTTGAATTGAAAACTTTTTAACCGGAGAGGGTGAAAGATTGAATAAAAAGGAAGTGAGGAAGAAGGGAAGATTAATGCGCGTGGGTATTGTTGAGAAGACATGTCCGTCTCCGCTGGTTTTCCGTGCCCGTAGTAACCACTTTGTCCTCCTGACGTATACGAGAAATTTTGTGCCGGGTGGGTATCACGTCAATCGACTGACGTAGTGTCTGAACGTACACATCCGAATCGTCTAAAAATGTTTTGAACTGCCCAAATTGAAACACTCGCTCTTCTCTCACCCCCACACACTCTCTTTCCTCTTTCTCTCTTCAAATCTGAGCTGTCCAAAACCGAAATGGATGGCCCTGATGCATTGAGGGGCATCACGTGGTACCTGCTCGGCACTAAAAAATTTCTTGATGTATACGCACACTCATTTTTTTCCTCAATATTATATACATTAGCGAAAGTTAGCGGGAAATTAGTATGTCAACAACTCCTCATTTTTTTCTCTCCAAATCCGAGCCATCCAAAATCGAAATGGACGATCCGGATGCACCGAGCGGGCACCACGTGGTACCCGCTCGGCATTGATAAATTTCTCGATGTAAACACACGCTCGTTTTTTCCCCTCAATGCTAATATGCTATAAAAATTAAGAAAGGTTTGCAGGAAATTAGTGTGTCAACAATCAAAGGAAGTTCGATGTCTCTATATAGACTCGAACTCCAAACCTTCACTTTGCAAGGCAATTGATACAATTAGACGAGCCACATTAGTTCACTATTGATTGATGAAAACACTCACAAGTTCTCTCTCTACAGTTCCATCAACTTATCTCTTAATAATACGAGGTTCTAACCCTAAAAAATGATTTAAGAACACATTTATAAGTTCTGTTCGTGTCTAAATTTTTTTTTTTTCTAAGAAATGCTAGACTGGTACTTGACATAAACCGGCCCGACTCTGTACAGAAACAAGCCTCTATAAATACATGCAGAAAAACAAACCTAGGTCGAACGCCGGCCGAGCGCCTAGAAAGAGCCGGTCCGACTCTCCACTAAAATTAGGCATCACGCTAACATCGATCTCTCCTTGTTTTTTTTGTTTGTTATTGAAATACTCCTTGGAATTGCGGCCTTATTCGTTTGGGGGACTCAGAACCCCTGAGCACATAATGTTACGAACACAATATTTACCAATATTTAACATATTCATTGTTCATATTTAGAATCATATTTAGCACCCCTTTTTTCCTCTTTCACAGAGGTATGGGGATTTTCATTTTTTTTTTCTCCTTCACGAAGGTATGAAGATTTTCATCTTGAAATCAACAATCGTAGATGCTTTTTCAAATTTCTGAGAAAATATATAATGAGAGACGAATCGATAAAAGTCAATTTTTAATTTTTATCCAAATATTTTTAAAAATAACCACTTTTAAGCAAAAAAAATAAAATAAAATTTTTGTTTGAGTAAAAGTAAAAAAACTTTACTGTTTTTTGGGCTAAACGGCCAAAACATTTTCCATTTCCAGGACATGTTCGGACGTTTCCAGGGATAGGGAAATCCTAGAAAAGCCTATGACCAGACAGATTTGACAATTTCTTTTCTCTTTCTTCATCCATGCATTGGAAATACCGAATTCACCTCAACATTGCTTTCTTCATTTTACCCTTTTCAGGACATCTACTCCGGATGCTGGGCGGCTGCTGTCCCCCTTGGAGACAGCAGCATGCTGCTGCCCCAGTTTTGGGGCCCATCCCGGTCTCGTTTCGATAATCGGAATCGTTCATTTTGTAGAGCTCGTCGAGTAGAACAACTATGCAAAAAATTAACTTAATTGGATATCATTAAGTGCTTGATCTGAACCTTTTTATCTTGAAAAGAATGAATCCGAAACATTGAATCAAATCCACTGTAACCCATGGACCAAGAGTTATATGGGTTCGGATCAAGCACTTCATGATGTCCAATTAAGCTGATTTTTTGCATAGTTGTTCTATTCGACGATCTTTACAAAGTGAACGATTCCGATCATCGGAGCGAGACCGGGATGGGCCCCAAAACCAGAGAAGCAGCCCACTGCTGTCCCAAGGGGACAGTAGTCCCCCCAGCATCCATCTACTCCTCAGTTCCATATATTGAGAGTTCATTACAAAAAATCGTGTTATTTTTTAAATAAAAAAAATCTACTATTTTTGTGTATAACTTTTTGAATTTTTTGGCACCAAAATTAAAGTGCTAATCGAAATCTTTAATATGGTGCAAAAAAAATTCAAAAAAATTATACACAAAAATAGTTAATTTTTTATTTGAAAAATGACAAGAGAGAGTGAGACTCTCAATATGGAACAGAATAAGTATTTGTTTTAATTCGTTAATCAAAAGATTAATAGCGATAAGATGACGGTGGAAATGGAGTCCCTATTTTCTTTTGGTCCTTTTGAAAATTCCAAATATATTAGAGAACATAATTATTGCATGCCTAATCACCACATTTGCCCATTCTACCCTTCGATCATTGTTTTTTAACGTTTTTTTTTTGTAGTATTGTTGATTTAAAAGTAGAAGGGTAAAATAGAACTTATTAATTTCATTAACTACAACTCTTTCGGTTTGAAAGTAGGACAATATTTTTGGAATAGCAAAAAGTGCCAACTGGGACTAAAAAATGGAGACGGAGGAAATAATAACAGTACAGAATTCACGAATCCGAATGTAGGTGTGAAAGAGCTTTGCCGTAATTGCTAGTTCGGCCCTTGAATGGACCCTCCAAAATTCAAAATTGAAACTTCTCCGAACAGGAAGGGATGAGCCAAAAACACATCTGTCGTTAACATAAAGTACGCAAATATTGAAGATAATTAAACTCCAATAAAACTTCTCTCTCGATCAATTCTTTTGCCCTCCTTTTATGTGTGTGTGTGTTTTTGATCAATATTGGTATCACCATGTTAATAATCCTTAGACGGAGCCCGGAATTTCACTGCGCATGGACGAGCCTATATATTTTCTTAGGAATTTTTTTTATATATATAATAGTAGTGTTTCTTTTCCTTCTTGCAGGAGTGACCGCCCCTACTGGCTCCTCCCTAACTCCATCCCTACTTACAAATCGTTAGACATCACGTCTTCATTTTAGACGTCTTTTCAATTAACGATACTTTTTCGTGACTTTACCACGATAGACAGAAAAAAAAAAAAAACGTAACAAAAAATGGCTGTGTATACTTGGTTTATTTGCGTACCGTAAATTTTATAGACGATCCTCTCTCTCAAATTCTTTATTTAGTCATTTGCTTTTATTAATGAATCATTTAGTCATTTGCTTTTATTAATGAATCGTGCACGCTTTATCAGTTAGATCACTAGGTTCATATTATTCAGTTCCCCAAAACCACCTCATCCAAGCTGAATCACGTCTCCATGACTCTATGCATCGAGAAATTTTTCAGTGTTGGGTGGGTATATCCCACGTGATATCCGCTTGACATGTTCGGATCGTTCAATGCATTTTTGGACGGCTCGAATTGAGACTCTCTCTCTCCTCTTACCAACTCTTTCTCTCTCATTTTTCCGTGCACCTTTATCAAAAGTACTACTAGGTAGTACTCCTAGCTATTAAGACATGCTGCATGTAAAAAAATGCATTAATTTTGAAAGTAGAAACCCTTTCTCTTATCTTATCTCTTGTCAGTCCCCTCACATGCATATTGCAAGTTCTAAAGGAACAAAACTGCTTACCAAGGGGACCAACACATCAATACATGTGGATGATCAAAATATGGCATGATCCGAGTACCTACGATCCTCGGATTAGGCTGCATTCTTGTAAACTTACAAGTCTGAACTTTATTTTGATATTTTTTCTCACTTTTTTGCAAGTTTTTATTTAGCTTTTCGGCGTAATTTTGGGGTTAATAGTTTGGCTTGACGAGATGAATCGGAGAAGTAAAAATATATGGACTGATGTTGAAAAAATTCAAATAAGATGGCACTTTAAACAAATAAAATAGTTGTTCGATATTTTTTCCGTCTTTAGTGATTTTTTTTTTTTTTGCACTACTCTCATCAAGACGAATGATTAAACTAAAAAATATAATGCAAATCTGATAAAAATTCAAAAAAGAGAAACAAAATACACAAAACAAAGAAAATAATTATGTTTTAAAAAAAAACGTAATCTTAAACTCGTTTTTTTCACATACATGGTTTACACAAAGGCATATGTCTCTTATGGTACGTGTCCCTGCTGAATGTGGTTTGAGCCAGGGTAACCAGCCGATCTTTCCCCCCACAAATGCATATATGTGCACAATACAAATGGAGCTTGTGTTGTAGATAGTACCACTCTATAGTCCACCCTTTAGTTACATTATATTTCAAAACGTCATGCGCTAGCTAGCTCTTGCTTTCAATCTAAGCGCTGCGCTCGCGCTCTGGCAGATTTCAGTAGTGATAACGTATTTTAAAAACGCTTTTACGCTTACGCTTGCGCACGCAAATTATGAGGGTTCACAAAGTGATGCGATAGAAGAACTGAAGTCACTTTTTAAATGCTTAAAATGGGCCTCGTGGTGATGTACTTCGAGTGGAGAGCAATTGTAGGTGTAGCGTCCATGGTGCATGGAATGGGTATGTACCTAAACTGCAACTACACCCACCTCAGTCATTGGAACTTGAAGCAGACCCACGTACCCCACCGCCATCGATTTAAATTTGCATTTTTGTTTGGTTTTTTTCCCATGACATAACTCCAAGACACAGAGTACCTTTAATGCAAATTACTAATCGAGTAGTACTAAAATACACTGATCAGGTGATCGTACGTACTCGATCATGGTGGAGTTTCACTAAGCAAAAAGTGAATTTTGCATGTTCTTATTCAAACGAAATTTCAACGTTTGTTAGTTTTTCGCTAAATTATTATAAATTATTAATTCATCTCAACTATAAGAATCGGAAAACAATCACCTTGTTTGGTTTGCATTTTTGAAAGTTATTTTTGAGAGTTGGAGTAATAATGAGTGGAGAGAGATAGAGAGAAAGATTTATTGAAAATTGTGCCAAGAGTTAAAAGTAACTCTTAAAATGTTGAACCAAACGGAGTGAATATATTTTACTTTTATCCAAACATTTTGGGAGATATCCACTTATAAGCTAAAAACTGATAATTTTTGACACTTTTTAACTTAAAAGTGGATATCAGCTAAAAAGTGGATATTTTCAAAACTATTTGGATAAAAGTAAATTTTTTAATTTTTTCAATTTCTCTCGTCGAGTTGAATTAATAATCCATAAAAAAAATTGATGCAAAATACACAAACCCGAATTTTTTTTGAATAAAAATAAAACTTCCAAAAAAAATCCTAAAAATTACTCCTTCCGTCCCAATTTGTTTGTTCAATTGTTGAAATACGTGTCTTTTAAAAATATACTTATATCTTATATTTTGTAATGTTTTTTATGATTTTGAAGATTTTGTATAATAAAACTAATTGAGATCTATCAAACAAGATTCATATTGCATATTAAAAACATTACAAATTGAAAATTAGAGCCAATTCTTTGAGAGGTTAAAAGCTCTCAAAAAGTCAAAAACGGGACAAATAAACCGAAAGAGAGGGAGTAAACGGAACTCAAGTAAGAATTAAGTTGGAGTACTACACCACAGTACTAGTAGTAATTTTTTTGGTACTGCTGCTGCTTGTTAAACAAGTCATCTCAGCACCGACAAAATACACTCTCTCTCATCACACGCACAACCACATAGAGAGTAAGACAGAGACTGTATTGATCACTAGACACACGAGAGAGATTTTTCAATGCCGAGCGGGTATATTTCACGTGGTAGTCGTTCTGCGTATCCGAGTCATTTGATACATTAATTTTGGACGATTTGGATTGAAACACTCTCTCTTCTCTAACCCCAATACTTTCTCTCTCATTTTCTCTCTTCAAATTTGAGCCGTTCAAAAACGAAATGGACAGCTCGGATGCTCGAGCAAACACCACATGATACCCGCTCGGCACTGAAAAATTTTCCAGCACACGCGGTAAAGTGCGTGCAGTCAGAGTCAGTGGTGGTGTTTGTGGGGGTTGTGTGTCTTCGTGAGGCATTGGCAAGAACCATACAAATTGAAGGAAAACCTTCCCCTACTAGTAATCTCAAAGCATGTACATCAGGTGCTAGCAAAAATTGCTATCAACAATGTGTGTTTTTTATTTTACCTACTCATATTTCTTTTAATTCTACAGCAATAATCTCTATTGTACCTATTCTCTATTATTAAAATGTTTTTTGGGGGTTAGAGAGAGAGAAGGATAAAAAAATCGTTGAGAGAGAGAGAATAAAATAATCAAAACAAGTGGGATACATATGAATAGTTGTTCGGCAAAAGTACCGAGGTTTTGTAGCAGTAGCAATTTTACCTACCCTTAATCGAGGCTGGTGTAGAGCCTATTTTATGGACTTGGCTAGGTAAAATAGACTAAATGACTTTTTACCTATTTTGATGTACTCATGTACATGCTCTCATACTCTTCTCTCAGTTTTCGAGTTTTATGACGTCATGCCGAACACAACTGTGTTTGCATGCATGATGCATCGAATGGTTTCATATAGAATTATGTTCAGAGTTGTGTTGTACTAATGGTGTCCACGGAAAACTTTTGTTTCTATTATTATATCCATCGAAATTGATTTTGACCAAAGCTGATAGAATATGGGACAAAAAAGAAGGTAAAAAAAAATTGAACCCAACCGATTTATGAGTTGGGTATTTTAATTGAAAATCACGTGCCTAAAGATGATCAATATCGAGCAAGAAAAACGGTAAAATTACGCAAAGATCTCCTTATCTATACATTTTGGATACCGAGACATCCTAACATTTAAAACCGTCCATTGAAACCCCCTCATCTTTATGAAATAAAAAATCGGCCAATTTTGTTTTAACGGAATAAGAGAAAATGACAATTCTATTCCTTAAAAATCGTCCATATTGACCCCCTCATCTATAAAAAATTGTCCACATTTACCCTTTCATCGTAAAGGTCTTTTGGCAAAAGTGTGCTTTTTCGTTAACAGTTATAGATGAGGGATGCTTTTGGGCATTTGTAAAATTAGGAGGTGTTCATGTCCAAAACGTTTAGCTGAGGGGTCTCCATGTAATTTCAAAAACAAAAAGAAAAGGAAAAAAAAGAAGAAGAGAGAGATCGGTGACAAGAGCCCCTATTTTCTCGGCGGGCACAGTCCTATGGCCTTCTTTTTTCACAAATCATAACACATGAAACTCACACATCAAATCTCAAAATATAGCTATACCTAATTACTGATGATTGCGTAAACGACAACACACCTCATCATTCGTGAGACTATTTTATTGACTCGTGTGGGAGATTTTGTGAGCTACTTCAAATAAGATTTGATAGGGTTTGACAAGAGACTAGAGAGATATATCATCTAAAGCACCAAAAGATGGTGAATAACGGTTCGGATGGTGAACAGTACGGTGCTATTCACCACTCACACATGGTGCACAGTACGGTGCTATTTACCACTCACACAACACCATCTCCGGTTCCTATTTTAGTCTCAATCAAGTTATATATTATTAGTGGGTTATATGGAGCCCTTTCTTGATTGAGTAAGCCCACGGTATCATTCAAACGGGTAAATAGGCCCATTGAATTAAAGTTGCAGATGGCCCTTTTTTCACAGTGCCTACTTGTTTTCGAATGGGCTTTTATTAGCCCATTGGACCCTTCGATTACACTGGCTCAGAAATGATATCGACTAGTAGTAACAATTTTGCACCCCTCCCTTATTATTAAGCATCATCTGATTTGGAGAGCCGTTGAACAAAACCAACATCTAAACACCAAAAATGTACCCGAAACTAATCATTTTGTAACACGATCACATCTGTATAATTCGTCGCTACTTAAATGGCTGAGCATACGACGTTCCCTCCGAGAACGTTGAATGATTACTGGAAGAGAGAGACAAAGAGGAAAACTGGAAAGAAAAAACCCCCGCAAGGTGAAGCTCAGTTTTATTTATGTCGAAGTTGGAGCTTTAGCTCACATGTTTACATGCATACATCTACTTTTACAAACACGTGCGTTACTTTTTAGAGTGAAAACCCAAACACAAACTACTAAACCATATTTACGTAGAGTAAAGCTACAAGTCACTCCCCCTCCTCAGCCAACTACAAAAAGAACCCCCTTTCAACTCTCAAGCCTCGGCACGCCCCTCGTGGTGTCTCTGTTGGCGAGGTCCCTGCAGGAAGAACTCTTCCTCTTGGCTCCTGAACACCTCATCCACCTCCTTCGCCGGGACGCCGAAACCCAACTCCTTGGCCTCCCTCTCCAGCTGATTGATTATGTTCCTCCGCCCTGCCAGGAGGAACCTCTCGTTGTTCCTGGCGTTGACATAGAAGGAGAGGATCTCCAGGTTCTGGTTGTCGGAGGCGACCGCGATAACTGGATGACCGGCGGGGACGACGAACACCATGCCACGCCTGAGCTGTGCCCTCACTTTGTGGTAGCTTGGGCTGGTCCTGCCTTGGTGGCGCCCGCCGCCGTGTTGCCTGCCTCCTTCGCCGCCAAACTCCGGCGAGGACAAGTGAGGACATGCCATCTCAAAGTACCCTTCTCCATTAGTCACTATAGCTATCTTTGTGGCCCTTGAGTTGTAGTAAGGAGTGATCATGGCACCCTATACACACGTCAAATGTATCAATACAGCCCATAAAATTTCAGAAATTTAAGAGCAATGACAACAAATTAGGCTTAAAAGAGGGGTGTACTTCAGAAATGTTGGCGAAACCAACGCCCAAGTCGAGTTCATCAAGATCCCTGCAGTCGCTGGAATCAACCTCGTAGAGTTGCCCGTATTGGTTAGACAGGGAGGAACGCTTGTGGAAGAGGTTGAAGGGGCCTTTCGATTTCTCGCCAAACGGCCAGATTCCGCCTTCCTCGTGGCGGCTCATGGCTCTGATTTGCTCTTGTGATGCCTTGATGATGACCCCCTGCCTCTGTTGCCCAAATATCTTCTCAAGCCTGTCCCTCCTTGTCTAAGTTTTTCACAAAAGTTAACACTAATAGTTGAAGACTGCAAATATAGATCATAGCGCCAACCGTTCAAATGTCCAATTGTAAGGCAAGTAATTGTCAAGAAACCTACATTCAGAGCTGCCTCAAGAAGCTCGGTGCTGAATGCCTTGTAATAGGACTCTGGGTCTTCCCCTCCCGGGCCGAAAAACGTCTAAATCGATCACAAGAACTTTTTAAGTAAGAGTACACAGCCATAATAGAATACATTATTGAAAGGTTCACGTAATGTATTCCTATAGAATTAACCTCAAAATGACCGGGAGTGGAGACAGGCTGAAGGAGCTTGACTAAAACAAGCTGTTGATTGTTAGATCTGTTGATCAGATAAACAGTAACGCCTGCCGGAACTCTCAAGACATCTCCACTGTTAAGGTTAAAGCTCTCCCTCTTATCGTGGCGAACCAGGCTTATCGATCCTCTTCCTGTAAACAATAGATAGATATCGAATATCTAAACGAATGATAAACTGAAAAGGGAAGATGATTCTGCATTACAGGATTCTGAATAAAAGAAAAAAAGAAAAAATTGTACCCTTTGCAACAAAGATGATAGCCTCAGCATCCCAGTGGTTAGGAACTATGAAGGTCTGAGGATCAGCTTCAAGAATCGCCACGCGGTAATTCTCAATGCCGCGAAGAAGCTTTGACCTCTCCCCGAAGTTCTGCAGAATCTTCACTCTTCCATGTTGGGTTTCAAGTTTAGTAGTGAAATGTTGGTCCTCGAACACATAAGGCTCTCTCTCTCGCTGCCCCTCAGATTCTTCCCACTCTTCTCTGCCTGTTCGAAGCAGAGAAAATTAGTTCACCTATAATTACCACATGGCGCCTTCGCAAATACAAATGGAAGTAACAATTTATGCTCTTTAGATGACGATTACCTTCTTCGCGCCTGGGATTGCCCTCTCCCCGACTCCGCCGTTGTTCGTACTCCCT
This sequence comes from Rhododendron kiyosumense, assembly GCA_019656275.1. Lineage (NCBI taxonomy): Eukaryota > Viridiplantae > Streptophyta > Magnoliopsida > Ericales > Ericaceae > Rhododendron > Rhododendron kiyosumense. The sequence continues at coordinate 286,805 of BPLS01000347.1, read as the reverse complement.
CTCGCACCGTTCGCGGCAGCGCTGCTGCTGCTCTTCCCCTGCTCGCTGTCGCTGACACTGCTCCTTGCAGTGACGGAATTGCTCCTCGGCCTCAGGGTCCTTCTTGTTCTCTTGCTCAACACCACGACCACCTCCTCTCTCCTCTTCCCTACCTGTTAAAAGAACATCAACACTAACTTAAAACGTCTGTGACTTCTGCAAGAATTGGTGATTTAAAGTACAATTAGATTTGATAATGAATCCTAAAATTATACTCTCATGCAAGCGAGAAAGGGGAGATCGGAGATAACCATCTAATACAAATAACCGTTGCATTGAAAAATTTTTCCAAAATTTTTTTCCAAATTTTGCAAGCCATATTCTCCCTCTCGATTTTAGAGATGTGGGTTTGCCCATAAGGCTTCACCCCAAAGAAAACTCACTCAATTTTCACCAAATTAAGGCCAGAGCTGCTAGTCTATCAACTTGCACCCAATTCTAAAACTTTCCCTCAAGTAAAAAAATGAATAACATGTGATATCTTTAATTGCATGTAGATATGTGATATTTCAGCTTTTATCAGGTGTTCAAATGACAGAATTACCACACGACCGCAGCGTGAGCAGTTTAAGCTTTTAGATGAGTACCTTCGTGCTGATGAGGCTGTCTGTATTCCCTCTCGCACCGTTCCATGCACCGCCGTTGCACCTCCTGCCCTCCTCTCTGTCTCTCACACCCTTCCTTGCACCTCCTGAACTGCTCCTCAGGATCCCTCTTATTCTCAACCATCCCATCCCGTCCTCCACCGCGACCGCGCTGCTTCTCCTCCTCCTCCTCCCTCCTGAACTCCTCCAGACACTGCCTCTGGCACTCCCTCCTCTCCTTCTCCCTCCCTCTCCGCTCGCACTGCCTCTCGCATTCCCTCAGCTTCCTCTCGGGACTCTCAGGGTTCCACGCGTCCTCTCGATCACCCCCTCCCACATCCCTCTCTTTCCTCTCCTGCTTCTCCTTATAGTACTTGTCACACCTATCCAAACACTCTTGCTTCTCACTCCTGTCAAGCTGCTGCTGCACCTTGCATTGGTGCTTGCACTGTTTCAGCTCAGGGTCTTCCTTGCCCAAACCCACAGATGCAAACACGAGAACGGAACAGAAAAGGAAAACAAGTAAAGGCAACACTTTTCCACTCATCGTCATTTTTCAGGTGGTGGGTATACTGAAGAATGTGAGAGATGAATGAAAATGCATATATAGTGA
>BPLS01000347.1:209145-259453 GCA_019656275.1 Rhododendron kiyosumense | reverse complement strand
CCAGAGTGCCTCTGTGAGGTCATTAATAATAGCTCTTCGCTTGGGATTAACATAAATCACACTCAGGCTTTGGCACTCCCCAATGCATGCAATGTCCAGACTCCCCCAATTAGCCGCTGTAATGGTGAGAATATTCAGCGAAGTTTTCATTCAAATTGTATTTGGGCATTAGGAATAGTATTTGCAGCTCATTTTGAGATATAAATGCAATTGAAATGATTTTTCTCCATTTCAGCAGCTACTTCTCCTCCAGCATCCCCGACTGCCGCACCAGGTTCCCCTTCAGGTAAATGATGTTACTCCATGTACCGTCATTATTTCCACTTCCTTAAAGTTAAACTAATCTTGTAATGCATGTCAATTAGCACGTATCCATGAGCAATTTGGGTGCATGCTGAGCTAAAGGAAAATATCATTCAGCTTGCATTTAAACATTAAGCCAATTTACGATTTTAGTTATTTTCTCTTCTTTAAATAGTACACATTTTGTTGATGTCCACTGCGTGCAGGAAGTGGATCTAAGACTGTACCATCAACGGGGGGAAACACTACCAAGTTGCCATTTTCTCTGCTGTTCTTCCTCATCTCCGTCACATCATATGCTTGGACTTCCAAAACTATCTAAATCAACTTACTCTGTGCCTATTGACCCTTCCTTCCCCATATGCCTATCTTACATACTCTATAGTTATTGTTAATCTTTACTCATCACACACATGAAGATGAGGCATATATGTACCAGTGCATGTTGAGATACTTTCTCGGGGAAAACTAGGTGTCCTTTTCACTATCATTATAAAGATATTTCCTTGCTTATGTTCTGATGCTTCTAATGCTACTTCTGTCGGGATTCAAGAATGCATCATGCATACTATTGTACCATTAAGAGGTGACCTAAGAAACTGATTGATCCGACAAGTAGGGAGTACAATACTCGTACTCAGATTTCAAAAAATCATCGTTGGATTTTAAAAAGAACCAAAAAAAAAAAAAAGGATCATTGAGAAACAAATTCAACAAACAGGCTCTAATTACGTCCCAGATCATTTCAAGCAACCGTCTTTCTCATTCTTTGGGGTGCGTGTATGTGTGGCTGAACAACAAAAGGTGACAGCAGATGAAAAGTAATCCACAAAAACAATCCAGTAAGCACAATTTGATCTCAGAAAACAGGAGTCCCACTGGTGAACATCTACTGGACAACAAATAGCTCGTAAAAGTTCTAATTATTAGAATTGCGAAACCATACAGAACCTTGCCTTGTACGGAACTGTGTACAACAAAAACCACCTGCAGTCAAAGGAAAAAACACGCATACCTTCGAGTCAGGAGCTCTAACAATCTCCAAGGCACGGTAAAGCAATAAAATCTGAACATTAAAATATGTGGATATTATCTAAGCAACCCGTCAAATTCTAGAGTAAAAATTTCCTGGTGAAACGTCAAAGGCCATGTGTTAAATGAATTCAAAGAATCTTCCTTTCTTTCTTTCACTGGATATTCGATACAAGGGGACAAGAGAAAGGAAAGCTGCGGTTTGCAGTTCTACTCTTTTGTTTCATATTATTAACACATACAACAACAGATAGATAAACGCAAGCGGGGTGATAGCTAAGACTGAAGGCACCATATACGGACCTCATGCACAAGACCACGGGTCGAATCCCACCCACTAACAACTAACCCTTCTCGCATCTCCTTTAAAAAACAAAGAAAAAAAAAAAAAAGATACACCTTCAAGGAAACATTATTTTGGAATACATTGAGGAATATAGATTGATAGAGAGTCATCATCACCCATCAAAGGAATTGTAATGAACTTATTTAATTTGACTTGGAAAAGAGTGCATACCGTCCTGAATGGAAAAACAAATTGCGATGATCAAGACGTAGAAATCAATGAACTTTTAATTGACTTGGTTTGACGAAGGGTTTGTTTGGAGCCTTGGCTCTGTTTACATCTTGAGGAAAGGAACGAAAAGTTGAGAAAGGATTAAAAGAGAAATTGAAGAAAAAGATGCGTTTGTATTTGAACCAAACAAAAGGAAGGAAATTTTTTACAATAAATTTTTTCATTCTTTCCACAAGCTTCAAACGTAGCCCTAGGGGGGGAAAAAAATTGTATAAGACGTATAACTTTTCAGAGAAAATAGAGAAAAATGACAAATAAATACAATAATTTTTTTTTCACGTTTTTTCAAAGTTTTCTTGTCTTTTCATTATTTGAGAGTTTTCGCCGTTTCTCTTCCTGTTTGGAACTCGGGAAAAAGAAAGGAAATTAGAACCGGAAGGCGACGATTTGACGAAGGTTTTTTTTTGGAACCTAAAGAAAATAAAAGAAACAAATAAATTATGATTTTTAAAAAAAATAGGAAAAAATAACAAAATACTTTGTCCTTTTCTTTCTTTTCCAAAGAAGAGAAACTGATAAAAACAGGAGAAAACTCCCAAAAATAAGGAAAGCAGAAATTACACTACTCATCCTCATAGTTTTACAAAAGTTTTTACTTTTTTCTCCACAGAATCAATTCCGTCAATTTAAACATTACACTTATAGATTGCCGTTCCAGCGTAATCCCACCGTCCGTTCAAAATTCCCAAATCTCTTTTCAAAAGCTTGGCTTGTGAGGATAGAACCCTCAAAAACCCTAAAGAAGGCTTTGCAGTTTGCTGTATTCATTCATCCAATAAGCGGAGGTAAAAAGAATGGAGGAGACTAGTATAATGGAAGACGGAGAGCAGAACAGAGAGGTGGAGGTGGCTCCGGCCCTAATCGCGGTCCACCCGACCCAAGAATCCGTCGCAGTCGCCGTCGGGTCGGACCTCCGCGTCTTCGATCTCAAGTAAGCTAAGATCATCTAGCCCTGTTCTCAAAATTGTACTCTAGTTGAGTAAAGGTTTGAGCCTTAAGGATATGGAGCACTCAATTGGGTAAACTTTGGTGTTTAAGTAGCAGAGAAGGCATAAGCTTCTTGATTGGTAGAGCAGAAAATTTAAAAGCCACAAAATTGGCTTTGAAAAAATATAGAGTAGTACAGGAAATCGTCTCCCTTTATTTTAGTGGAATGATTTGAGAAAGAAGTTGATGGCCATTTTGCTACGAGTTTGACTGAAGGTGTGGAGAGGAATTTGAGGGTTTTTTCCTTGTTTACTTGAGTTAATTGGATATTCACGAATAGACAGCTAAAATCTTTGCGAGGAAGTTAGTCCTTTACTTGCTCTCTTAGTGCACGAACTATGTGCGTGTGTACAGTTGATGCATTTTCGGAATGTAACTATGATTGAAGTAATACCATATAGAGTGGTCCAAGAATTTTACTATCTTTCTGTTTCAAGTTTATCTTTCCAGGAGTAACCCATTAGTAATGACACTTTTATCTTTCAAGTTTATACATGGCTTGAATGACGATGCCATTTACTGTTTCTTCACAGGACTGGCGGTCCAGTTCATTTGGTAGACGATACTGCCGAGCCTTTTCATAGAGATTCCATTAGAGCAGTCCGTTATGGTGCAAAAGGCAAGCTTTTAGTGACTGCTGGTGATGATAAACTAGTTAAGATTTGGCACACTGATGCCTGGAGCTGCATTTGTACTGTGTAAGTCTTTTTAATGTCCATAACGGTCCGATAGTTTTGACGTAATTGGACGGTAGATACTCATACAGTTTCTGCGAAAGATGGCGAAGGTAGCATTTGATTGTTGTGAAGTTGCTCCAAACATTTGTTTCAATTGGCATGTCTATTTTTCAATTCAACTAAGTTCAGTTGTTCTAGATTGATGTTTTTGGATGACCCACCTAATCTGTTTGAGGGAGGACCGAATCTAATAATTTGTAAATGGAAAAAGGGATAACATAAGTATCAATAACATGTTTCGGGTTTTTTGTTTTTCATTAACATACTTAATAGATCATTCAAATGACTGCCCAATTTGTGGTGGACAAGGTTGGGGTAAAGACTAAACACTAAGAATATTTATGCACATTTCACTTGTACTCGTACGCTTTCAAATATCTTTATACACTTCGTACACATTTAAAATACCCATCACCGGATGGGCGATCAAAGAATAATTCATATGGCAGTCTAAGTGATATTTTTCTACATACCGGACACCTACTAGATTCCTTAAGTTTCAGCATAAGCATTCCCTCAGCCATCAGGTGAGCTGATACTTATTTTCATAGTCCTTCACTTCATAGTTTACGTTTCTTATTCATCCACTTCATAGTTTATAGGTGAACTTGGTATCATTTTGTCAGAGCCTCTGATCCAACCTAGAAGACTCCAATCATAACCATATAAGCAACCCCTTCCCCCCATCCCAAATAAACAACCCCTTCATCATATAAACCCTAAATCCGTAGTTTATAGGTGAACTTGGTATCACCTTATTCATCCACTTCACAGTGTACGTTTATTGTAAATGTGACAGGTTGTCCGAGAAGAGAGTTAGCGCGGTTGCTATAAGCAATGATGGTCTGTTTACCTGTTTTGCTGACAAGTTTGGAGTTGTTTGGGCTGTGGATTTGGATGGATTTCATGATAATCGATCTTCAGCCAGTAAGAAGGCGGTGCCAATTCTTGCCCACTATTGTAGCATCATTACTAGCCTGGTATGTCTTTTGTTATCTTGAATTTACTATTTCTCCCTCCTTTTCTGTTGTAACTTGTGGGCCTTTGATAATACATCCCATACACGATTCAGTTTTTCCCACAACAATAACAATACCAAAAAATGATCTGATAATAATGCTATACTAGGTCAAGTATTTGGTTCTCTATACGTGTAAGGTTATGCAGTTCTGTCCTTGAGATTTGTGGGCAATAGGTTTCATTTTGCTTTCCTTCTCTTTCTGCTTTACGAACCTTTTTTTTTTTTTTGCAAGTAGCTATTTTATCTGCTTTACATGTACTTTTTGGCTCCCCCACGGTTCACCCCCTTTTTTGCTCCTGTAAACATTGTTCTTGTTCTATATATAGTTTACACTCTTTGTGAATGCCTAAATGACCTTTATTGCAAGCTGGGCTTATCCTAAACTATATATGTTCTTGCAGGAATTCTCGCCAGATGGACGATTCATCATTAGTGCTGATCGGGATTTTAAAATTCGTGTAACTCACCGAACTGTTGAATTGTGTTGTTCTATTTTTTTGTTATTTTTCCTACTTGTTAATGTTGACCAAGTTATTCTTGTAATAGGATAACATGTCTGGTGGGGTGAAGGAGTAAAGCTCCTTAATCTCCTACCCTAATTCTTCTTTTCTCTCTTTCCTATCCATCTCTCCTTATTTGTTCCTTGTTTCAACCCTTAATCCGTTTTCTGTAGTTTATAGGTGAGCTTGGTATCAGCTTTATCAGAGCCTCTGATCCAACCCTCCAAAACTCCAACCATAACCATATTAGCAGTGCTATTACTAAATGGTTAATTTCCTATGTGTTGTTTTTCCAACAATGAATCGTCTTGGCAGGTTACTGTGTTTCCAAAGAAGACTTCAGATGGAGCTCATGAGATACAGAGTTTTTGCCTGGGTCATTCCGAGTGAGTCTTTTGTGACCACATGTTTTATCTTGCATCAGTGGCAATTAGAATAGACAAGTTCACAGCTGACAAGGGTTGGGTTTTGGTTTGGTCTTTAGATTGAAACTTTTGTTGTTTAAGCTATTCATGGACAAAATATTGTGTGAAAACATTTAACATGGTAAGCTAGAACCTGATTTGAGGTGGGACAGACAAATGTTTATTCATGCCGATTTAGATAAGTTGGTCCATATTTATGAAACTACTTCAAACCTTGGTGTACGGTTTTCTAAGCTGCTTGTGTGTTCCACAGGACACAAAGAACCTTACATGTTACGGTTCACTATTTCTTATTGGTAGTCTGAAATTGTCGGGTGAGTTACAGCTTGCGTGATTAATAGGCACTTTTGAAGTCTCAAAGCCATCATTAAATGGCACTTTTGAGAATAGAAGTTGACAATGGAGTTTTGATGTACTGCAAAAGCACAAGTAGTGAGCAGTCATCGGGGGAGATTTATTTCTGTTTTCACTTGTCTTGTTTGGCAGGTTTGTTTCCTGCATAGCCTTTGTTGGGGCTTCAGATTACCCTGATGGGTTCCTTGTCTCTGGAAGTGGTGATTCAACAGTGAGTAATCATTCAACTGGTTGCACGAATTGCTTCTTGCCTCTCTTTTTTCCTTTAGGCTATGTTGGAGTATTGGATTACTGGATGGATTTGTGAATGGAAAAGAAACAGTAAGGGGTTCTTTTTCATTTTCTTCCTTGGAAATGAACAGGAATTCCTTCCCTTTACATATCCCTCTATAAACCCAATATCCAAACACAGCCTTAAGATTCTAGATATGGCACATGTCTGACTGCACTGCAAATTTCCAGGTTCGATTGTGGGATATAACGTCTGGATCTCTCCTTGATACCTGTGAAGTTGGAGCGGAGGTAAGCTTTGGTTGGGTACCTTTTGAATAAGTGAGACCAACATTCTCACATTGTAGTGGTGTTGACGTTTTGGTCAAAGTTAGGTCAGTCGTACTACCATCAAGTTTGAGGGATGGATATTCCCCCATTCCCTCTCCAACAAACCTTGGAGTTCAGAGTCTATTGTTTTCCAGTTCTGTATTTTCCTCTTAAATCAGCTTTTGCTGATGGGCCGCATGTTTTTTTGTGGGTTATTCTGTTTTAGCTTACTCTTGCTTCCTAAAGGCAGGATCTCTAGGATTTCCACAGTCTAATGGAAAAGAAGATGAATGCTGTTCTCCCATTACTGATCTATGTGCCATTCCAATCTGTTCATTAGTTGCAGTGGCCATCCAAGGGTAAGTCTCTGGCCCCTTAATCAACCTTCTTTGCCAATTTGATTTAAGGTCTGAAAAGTTCTGAGATGGTGGTTCTATGCCATTGCAGCCTCTCAGGAGTGGTGCTTTTGAGCTGCAACCTTTCTGAAAAAACTCTTTCGATTACTCAGGTATTATCCTGAAAGTAGGGCAAGTTTTCAATAAGGATAAATCTTGTCCCTTGCACATCAAGGATTGCATAACTGATTTAGTTTGTCTGGTTGAACTTTCGAAACGAAGAGCCCTCCAGATGCCTTTTAGCTACAAAAACACACCGCCACATCATTCTAGTTCCCAGTATAAGGTTTCCTGTTTTGTGTAAGAGACAAATGTAGCTTGTCAGCTTGCATTGTCTCACAAACGGTGGTACATTCAAATATCTATAGCTTTTAAGATATTGTTGAAATCTAAGGAATCTTTTCTTCCATTTTGGTTTTCTCCACCTATTAGCTTTTAAGATATTGTTGAAATCTAAGGAATCTTTTCTTTCATTTTGGTTTTCTCCACCTATTAGTAATTGCTGGAATCCTTGGAAGTTGGAACCTTTTCTTTTGTTTTTTCGGTTTTCTCCAATTGCTGCATCTTTCAGGTGATTTCCATCAAGGGAGAGACCTTCATTCCGACAAGCATAGGAACTAGCTCTTCCTCAGATCTATTGTGGATGGTAACTGGCGTCTCCAACTTACAAGGTTTCAATTCCTCTTCTTTGGCCCGTGTAAAGGCCATATCTGGTTTCACCAAATTGAATCAAGTTTCTGGTGAGATTGAGTCGACCGTGTTGGAAGACAAAGACATTCCCGGGGGCATGCAACTGCTTGAAAAGTTGCAAGGAAGTGTGAAAATCGAGGAGGATGTATTTTTAGCTGCTTCAGAAACTCTGAAGACAGCAATGCGCAATTTGCTGATTAAAAAGCAGTATTCCGTGGAGAAGCGCGAGTTCAGAAAGAGGGGCAGAAATGATAGAAAAAACAAGCGCTAGCAAGCTTTCGACAATGGTAGCACCCTTTTTTTTTGTAATTTGTTTTGGTTTTTTGGGTAATGTGCAATTTTGGGAGCAACTCTGTTGGTTTCCTCTTCTTGTTTTTGTCCTTGTAGTTTGGGTTTAGGCAGATTTTTCACTCATGAAAATGGATTTTCAGATGGTAAACCTCTAAAGGCGAGCATTTGGTTTTTTAACACCTTGAAGTGCAAGATGCAGACAGAATTTGTTCCGGTGTTTTCTTGGCGCATGGGTATGCTGTAATCGCGTTTATTTTAGTGCGTCTGTTGACTCGGCAATGTATAATACTCCCTCCGTCCCGGTTTGTTTGTCCCCTTTTTGACTTTTTGAGAGCTTTTGACCTGTCAAAGAATTGGCTATAATTTTCAATTCGTAATATTTTTAATATGCAATATGGATCTTGTTTGATAGATCTCAATTAGTTTTATTATACAAAATCTTCAAAATAAAAAAAAATATTATAAAATGTAAGATATAAGTATATTTTTGAAAGACACGTATTTCGATAATTAGACAAACAAACCGGGACGGAGGGAGTACTATCTTGTTGGGGCTTGTTCGTTTGGGTACTCAAAATTTCTGCGCACGGTTTTCAATAAATTTTCTTTATCTATCTTTCTTTACTTATTACACCTTAAAAGTTAAAATCTTCTTCAAAACCCAAACCGAACGAGCCTAGATGTCTGAGTTTTCATTAGTAGCATGGAAGCCATTTTAGGCACGTTGCTTTTGAACCCAATAGGCTGTTAAGTAGTAGTGTACAATTTTCGACCTTATTTAGGGTATTGATTTTCGCACTACTCGTTTTTCATGTGAAATTAATGTTCTAATTTTACATTTAAGAGGACGAAATAGGGCATGTGGATGCACACATAAAGTCAATATGTGGTTAGTTAATGATTACTATCAATATTACCAGTGAAGACGATATGTGAGTAGCACACAATACTGTGGTTTACGCATATCAACATGTGTTCTGTATGGTCCGAGAAATTTTTGGGTGTCGAGTAGGTAGCACGTGGTGCCCGTTTGGCACATCTGGGTCGTCCATTTCGGTTTTGGATAGCTCAAACTTGGAGAGAGACTAGTGGGGTGAGAGGAGAGACAAGGTTTCAATCTGGGCCGTTCAACACATTTTAGACGGCCTAAATGGCTGTTCGGACATCATATGGGCATGGCCACGTGGTACCCACCCGATACCGAAAATTTTCTCAGTCCGATGTGTTCGATACAAGATGGGATTAGTTCCCATTAACTGCAGGCGCTACTTCTTTAATGAATTAGGAGATGCTGCCAAGCACGGGTGTCGAGCGGTCCATCCGGCTGCTCGTTTCGGCACAGACGGCTTAGATCTATTCCAAGTGCATAAAAATCTCGACCGCTTGTTGCTCGAATTAAGATCCGAGCCATCCATTGCTGAAATGAACGGTCGGATAGATCGCGCGGCACTGTTGTCCAACGAGGTGAATCGATATGCTTGCATGGTTAAGAATGAGAGGAAAAAATAAAAGTGAGGTGAAATGAATAACAAGTCCTCTGCATGTAAGAAACCCTGCCATGAGTGTTGCGAAATCCTCTGTAAAAGATCCTTTACTGGCCACACGACAGTCGATGAATATTCTCATTTGGGAGGCAAAACGGCCAAAAAAAAATTACTCCAATGACAAATGACAAAATGAGGAAAGATCGTCAAAGTTATTCATTCATAAAGCCTTCTTTTTTTTTTTTAAAGGCAAAAAATATATATATTTATTACTCTCTAAAAATGTTACAAAGATTAATAGGAACAAAGAATGATAACATCAAATCCCGAGACCCAAAAAAATCTACAACGCTAAGAGTTATCATACACCCGTCCGAAACCCAATCTCTAAGTTTGACAAAAAAATCAAACATGGAGAACCCAAAGGGACAAAGCCCACTTAACGGCAGTTTTTTTTTTTTTTTTTTATCAGTCAATTCAATTTCATTTCACAAATATCCGAAGGTAAAAGCCCAAAGGCTACAACAATTCCATCAGAAAATACAGGAAAGAATCAAAACTACTAAAACCTAGACACAAAGCACAACCACTAGGAGGCTCCTAAGCACACCTGTCGAAGGCAGACCATACATAAATACAGAATAATAAACCCGTCTCCGATTTTAGAAGTAGAGTTCAAAGAGACGCTCAGCTCAAACCATAGCCTTAGGGACGCCCAACACAACTTAACGACAGTTGTGTTTACAAAATTGCTGGAGTGGGGGTGAGGCATTCAAAGGCTTTAAATGACACATGGCACCAATAAATGGGGACCTCCAAAATGTTGACTGATAAAATGGGGCTCCTTTGAGACAAACGACAAACTTAGGTGAAAAAAATAAAAACAGTATGTAATCTAGTACTACTAATAATTTTAATGGTCCCATTTAGGTAGCTTTAATACCAATGTACTGTCCTGTATTATTTGTACGTATCCATTGTTGTCACATAATGGGTAACTGGACCACCTGAAAAGGAAAAAGGAACAAGTGTCATTTGTATCTCTCTTATTATATTATATGATCGAGATAATGTTTGATTTCCAGCCGAGCTGAGAGCTACCTACAATTGCATGTGGATGTTTTTTTGTAGCAAAATTTTAGCTACTACTACTATCACAAACTGCCAACACTAAAAGTGTGTTTTGTAAATCGTGTTTTTGGCACCCGAGGGAGAGTTTGTCCGATCGTTAATTTTATGGCTTCGGAATTTTAGTAGAGATGAGCGTAAGCTGACTCAGACCTCCTCCGGATTTTGTTTTTTTGTCTTTGAGGTGGGTGTGTACCGTTGGTTTAGGTTGTGGGCGCAAGGGGCTATTTTTCAAACTTTGCATGCGTGGATGCGTGTGAGTGAGGATTATTGGATATATCCGGTTAAGCTCCCCTTACCTTTTCCTAATTCTCCATACCCATTTTAAAGATTAAACCTTCATTTTTTTTTAGCTTCATTCATATCGGATTGATAATAATGACACCAATCAGTCAATCACTATTCCATAGATCTCACAAAGAAGAACATCTTTGGAAAAAACAATGAACCCGATCGAGTATCAATAGTTACATACTCTAGATTTGGCATGGATGTCATGTCATGTCTTGACCGGGTTAGGGGAGGGGATTTTTTGGATCAAGCCACAAAAAAGAAATTTTTTGTGAATGCTCTAGATTCGGCGTGGATGGCATATATGCCTTGACCGGACCAGGAAAAGGGATTAGTCGAGTTGCTCGTAAACTGACCCAAACCACCCCTGACCGACAAACTAAAAAAAGTTTGATGAAGAACTTTTTGTGGGATGATTTTGCTGAGCGTCAATTTTAGTTGTCATATAAGGGATCGAGTCTGAAAGGAATCTCTTTTTTCGGTCTTTTCCGCTTTACAAAACGTTTTTTAAATTTTCGAAATAGTAGATTAAAATTCAGGCATCACAATTATAGAAACTCGACCCATTCGTTTTGAGATTTTGAATTTGGATTTATATGTAATGAGTGTAGAGAGTCCAAAACTCTTAAACGATTGGAGAGAGAGAGAAAGAGAGAAATTAGAGTAATAATTGAAGAGAAATAAAATAATAATTAAAATCTAAAACCCTTGAACGAACGGGATCCTCGTGCCTCTGGTAGGTTATCTACTACTCTTGGGGCATTGCCCCCACGCCATTAGCAATACACCATAGTTCTAAACTATCTCACTACAAAAGTTATGAATCCCACAAGTCTTGTTATAATACGTGTATATACATGGTTAGGGTTGTGATTGTGATGATTAAAAAGAAATTAAGGTGAGTCAATTTCAGAAAATCAAAAAGAAAAAGAAAAGAGAGACTAGTGTAGATTAAGATCTTTAAAGGGCTTTCTCTTCTTCTATTTTTTTTTTTTTTGGGTAAGTGCAAGTAGTATTTATTTTTTTGGTCAAACGAAAATACAAGTACTCCGTAGTACTTATTAAGCTCAACCAAGGAATCAAAATCTAGGATATAATCCCTTGCAACAAAACAACTAAAAAAAAAAAAAAGCAAAAGAATTGATACACCTTTCTAACAAAATCAGAGCCTATCCAAGATGAAAATTTCTCTCAGATAAGCCCCATTGTAAACAAATTAAGGGCTTTATTCTTGAGAGAGGCTTTTACATTTCTCATCGAGCTGAGAAAATCTTTGATTTTTAAGGTATTTTTCCCTTTTATTTCCCATTTTAGTCGAATCTTTGTTAATACGGTCTCTCTCTTTTTTTTTCTTTGGGTGAGGGTCCCTCTTTGTGAATTTTTTTTATTTTTTTGTCAATATTGTATACATCAATGAAGGGTTAACGGAAGAATTAGTTAGTTATTAATTAGTTTACGGGGTCCAAAAGCTAGCTAGTGCCTGTAGTCTTGAACCCAAACGCCTCCCTGACGAGGCTCGAAACCTAGTCCCTCTTTGTGATAAAGTTCAGAAATCATATCATGCACAGATCATTATGTGGGATCCACTATGAGTCCCACACAAATGATTCAAACCGTTCATTAAATGTAAAATATTTTTTCAAGGCCCCTCTAAAAAATTAGCTCAATTTGACACTTAGAGATGTTCTATCCAATCATCTAACTTTTCATTCGGATTTTAAAATAATGAAAAGTTAGATGATTGGAGAAAGTCTATATAAATATCGAATTGAGCTGATTTTTCACATGAACTCTCGAAAAATTGTTTTACATTTAATGAACGACTCAGATTATTTGTGTGAAATCCTTAATGGGCTCCACATTGAAATCTATGAACAGAAATCTACGTGGATAGCAGAGCTGGATAAAGTTCTCTAAAATGTGAAGGGTTTTGCTACTTCCAATCCCGTGGGCGTCACCTAGAAACTGTACTGAATACTGAAAAGTCTAATGTGTCAGGCTTTTACTACCCTTTATTCTTCTTTTTCTCAACAATCCGTGGTGCCAGTACAAGCCCTCATATTGTAAATGGCAATTTTGACCTTAACACATATGTGTATTATGTGAATTTTGACCAAAAAAATTACTCCCTCCGTCCCATTTTCATTGTCCATTATTCCTTTTTTAATTTTTTGTCTTTTGCGTATATCTTTCAATCTATAATATTTTTCATGATTTTGACATCTTTGTATTATAGAACAAATTGAAATCTATCAAATAAGATCCATATTCCATATTTTTGGAGATTCACATTGAAAGATATAAGCGATTGAAAACTGCACGAATATCAAAAAAGGACAATAAAAATGGGACGGAGGGAGTAGAATACATGATACACGGACGGTGAAAATATTCATCAAAAGAAATGAACGGTTTAGATTCACAATGCTTTGAATCTGGACCGTTCTTTTTCTTTTGTAGACATTTCATGTTTCGAGTGTCGTGTATTGTACTACTCCTCAAATTTTGAAGTAAGAACTCACGCTACTGTTTGCTGTCTTTCTCTCTTCCATTTCGCGACTTTTTTATTTTCAGCGTGCTATGCACACAGATTCTACTACGCAAATATTTTTTTGTGGGGCTCAACTTGGGTCCCGCAAAAATGATCTAGTAATTTTTTTTAAAAAAAATTTATGTGTTTTAAAAAAATTAATTGAATCGGATATCGATAAGGACTTTTTTCAGAATTCACAGTGCGGAAATTGAGCGTTTTGTCATACGAATTCTTCAAGGCCCTTACCGATATTCGATTGAGCTGATTTTTTACAAGAACTCATAAAAAATATTTTAAGAAAAATGAACTGTTAAAATGATCTTCATCAAACCTGAAATGAGCCCAAAAAAAATCTGTCTGATAGAATGCGCAAAGATCTTTTGTTAATTATTGGCTTGCAATCACAAGTTGCAACAGAAGTAAAATGACCGCTCCCGTTCTTCACACGACAATTCAAGACTTTAACAGAGCACTCAAAAATTAAACCCCTTGTTTCTAGCAGCATTTTAAAAGCCTAAATCGTGATTCCGGGGAAATCTTTTCGGTCCCGTTCAGTTGCCAGGAAAGAACAGGAAAGTATGGAAAAATCAATTTTTCCATAACTTTCCTAGTGTTCAGTTGGCAAGAAAATTCTAGGACTTACCAATTTAAGTTTTTCTGTAGGAATTACTTTCCTGCAAAAGTGATTCTGGAAAAAACACAGGATTTTACGTTGCGGAAAAAGAAAAATGAGTAAACACTTCCAAAAGTTTCTTTTTCCTGACAAATGAACAACTAAACCGTAATTTTTCTTGCAAAATTCTTTTGTCAAATGAACACTCACAGAAAAATAATTATCTTTTTCTTTTACTTCACTTCACCTCACTTCACTTTTTCTGGGAACCAATTTTTCACGCAACTTTCTCGACAACTGAACAGAGCTTCGAGAAACTGTTATGTGATTCCGGGAAAAACCCGAACAGCCAAATCCTATCCTCCCGACTATTTTCGCGAGGAATAAGGCTGACTTCTTAAAAACTTGATTCTCTTTCTTCGTTTTGCGTATTTTATTTGTCTTTTTTCAAGATTTGTTAGATTTGCATCAATACTGTTTGGATTAATCGTCCGCCCCATCTAGAAAAGTCCGAAAAGAAATAATCACCAAAAGCAAAAAAAAAATAAAAATGTGAAAGGCTTTTTTCTGGTGTTTCTGATCATCCGTGATGTGGCAAAAAGAAAGAAATGGGCCGACGGTGGGCCAGGCCTTAATTTCGGGCCACATAAATTTTATGTCAAATCACTTCTGACCAAAGGCACGCCTCTAACTTTTGTTGGGCCCACTAGATGCGTGGGGTGCTCTAATCTATTTTCAGTGGAGTGCTAGGGGAGCTCTCTGCTCTATGTATTTTTTTTTTTTTGTCTTTTTTCCTATTAGTAGTAAGTTTTATGACCGAAGGTGTTTGGGAGCTTACTTTTTAACTTTTCATTTTTAGCTTTTTGGCTTTTTAATTTTTTGATCAGAATATAGTTTGAATTTGGTAAAGCGTTTGAAAGTCTACTTTTTTGCTTTTCATTTTCAGGCTTTCAGCTTTTTGCCTTTTTGATTTTTTGGATTATGGTCAGAATATATTTTGAATCCAGGTAGGTGTTTGGATGAATATGTACGGAATACATTTTGCAAGAGGAGTAGTGTTTAGAAAATATATGATGAAAATAAATTATGAGTTAGTTTTACCATGTTGCCCTTTGTTTTTTACTAAAGTATTATTAAAGATGTATGAATACTATGAGCACCATTAGGCTCCGTTCAGTTGTCGAGAAAGTTGTGTGGGAAATTGATTCCCAGAAAAAGTGAAGTGAGGTGAAGTAAAAGAAAAAGAAAGTTATTTTCCTGTGAGTGTTCATTTGACAAAAGAATTTTGCAAGAAAAATTAAGGTTTAGTTGTTCATTTGTTAGGAAAAAGAAACTTTCGGGAAAATTTTGTGAGTGTTTACTCATTTTCCTTTTCCCGCGACGCAAAATCCTGTGTTTTTTGCAGGATCACTTTTGCAGGAAAGTAATTCCTGCAAGAAAATTAAATTGGTAAGTTCTAGAATTTTCCTGCCAACTGAACACTAGGAAAGTTATGGGAAAATTGATTTTCCCATCCTTTCCTGTACTTTCCTGGCAACTAAACGGAGCCTTAATGGCTGAAGATAAAAGATTAACTTACTTGTTAAGAGTATTAGTATTTTTTTTTTGAAAGACGGTGTAATCTCTTTATGGTATTTTTTTTTCTTGAATTGAATATCTTTATTAGGTTAGTATTGAAGAATTTGGAAATCGTAATGGTGAAGTTTCCAAAAAAAAAGAAGACATTATTAGGAAACAATTAGGAGTACAAACTAAAACAAAAATGAAAAATAAATAAAACAAACAAACACACAAGTGATAAAAATGTACACCATACATTACTACTAGTTTCAAACACGATCCACAGCGAATTCTCTTGTGAGTCCAAACTCGAAGCCGAATATAAGCGTAAAAGGTACGGTAGAAATGATGATTAGTTAAAATGAATGAGTGTATTTTCGTAACTTAAACGAAAATGGGAAAAGCCAAAAATGCAAAAAGCTCCTATAAACCACTTTTTCACTTCTCCTCTCCTTAAGCAAAATGGGCAAATGTGTTTTCCCAAAACACATTTTCGGAATGGGGTGGCAAAAAGCCAAAATAAGAAAAGGCAATAATGAGAAACAAGTGTCGGAACTCATTTTCTGAAACCCATTTTGAAAATCAACCACCAAACAGCCAACATGCATGTATAAAAGGGAAAAGGAGAAGTGAAAAAAGAAGGTGTCAAACACCCCCTAGGTTCGGGTTAAATTCTTTAGATCGATAATTCATCTCAACGAGAGGGATCAAAAAAATATGAAAATAAAAGGGATACGAAAATTGAAAAAGTTCACTCAATCGGGGTATGATCTTCGAATTGTTCTTAGAGCCAGGTCATTTATACCCAGCTCAACGTTAATTGACAATCTTTAATTATTAATCAATTTTTTATCTCATACCCAAGTAATGTGAGACTATTATATAGGAGCTATTATAATTAAAGTAATAGGATATTGCAATAACATCTTCTTTTCTTTTTTCTTTTTTCAATCGTTAATGCAATAACATCTTATTTGAAATATACTTTTTGTGTGATTCTAAGATTGTACTGTAATCCAGATTTCTTTTTTTTTCTTTTTTTCCGGTCAAATAGAATTTCTAGCATTAAATAAAAACGAACATAAATGTCATTTGCCCGATAAACGGCATACAGAGATCATAAGGCGACAAAAAGGCTACAAAGCCGTAGACCTAAGTCCTGAGATGGCCAACACTCATGGCATCCGCCATGGTGAATTCCCTAGCTGCAAGAGGAATGGAGCTAGTTACAATCAAATCATCTTCATGTTGTGCGCCAAATCTAGCAAGGTAATCTGCAGTTTGATTTGTTTGTCGGTAGATGTGGGTTATAGTTGAATTTGTTTCACCAGCAAGTCTTCTCACTTCTTCAATAATGTGGCGTCGTGGATGATCAAGTGGAGGCCCCTCATTGCAAAAGTTTACTGCAATACTTGAGTCGGATTCTAGGATGACACTTGATATTCTTTTCTCAAAAATGATAGTGAGTCCTCTAAAGATAGCCCATATTTCAACTTCCAAGCTGCTTGTGCCAGTGGCTTTCCCATAGAAGCCTAGAACCCACTTTCCAGAGCTGTCTCTAAGAACTGCTCCATAGCCAGCCATGTTGGATGATTCGTAGAAGCAACCATCCGTATTCAGCTTTAGCTTTCCTGGAGATGGTGACACCCAAAAAATCAAAACTCCATGCCGCGTATCATTGGTTTGTGGGGCCTTGAAAGCAATAAAAATTTCCTTAGCATAGATATTGACATTCCTTAGACACACGGTAGAAATTGTTTCCACATTGTCAAAACTCATCCTGTAATTCAGATTTCGATACATGTGATTTGACTCCATTTTTTTCTTCTAAATTTCTAATGTATATATACAAATATATATATATATATATATATCTTTCTATTTGAGTAAATGTACACTTACGTTTGGTAAAACAAATACAAAAAAAAATTACATAAAAGGAGTTTTTCATAAGATTGCACAAAAATGAGAGCATATTAAAAAACTCCTTTTGTATTTGTTTTATCAAAGCCGTATATATTAAGTAATAGGATGAGGATCCATACCTAATGTTATGACTTTGGGAAAATGCTCTGTACACGACATACTTGGATATATATACTGTGCACCCCTTAAATTTTATGAGATGTATACGTATACTCCCGGTTCTCGAGTCTAATTGAGCCGATACCATTAGGTTCATGTTCAGATTCGATTCATTTATTAAAATAGTCTAAAATTGAGGTTCAAGTTCAACTCATTTAGTACCAAACCAAACCTGAACGAGTATTTATCGAATCAAGTCTCGAATAATTTATAAACGGCTCGGTTCATTTGTAACCCTAGATACAAGCAACAACAGTGTTGTGAACAAATCCCGTTCATTTAAGGATTTTGAATTTTGGATTCTAATAATTATCATATTTTTCTCTAATTATTACTTTCATTTTTCTCTCTATCTCTTTTCAATCATTATATTTATCTTTAATCATTATTATATTTTTCTCTACACTTATAATCTATAAATCCAAATCCAAAATCTTTTTTTTTTTTTTTTATCCCCCAAATCCAAAATCTTAAAACCAACGGAATCGATGAGACTGCATTATGGGGGAGAGCAAGCCAGGACAAAACGAGCGAGAGAGAGAGAGAGAGAAAGCAAAAGGACGAAATTCATTTGACGTGTAGGCTTGACAAACTATCTCGAGGGAATCTAGAGACCCATCATTCAATACCACTGAAAAAAAAATCATCTAGTGAGAGAGAGGGAGAGAATTTGAGAGAGAGAGAGAGAGAGAGAGAGAGAACAATACACTTTACTGACTCTCACGGCACACGCCAGTCGTCCACGCGCTCTTTCTTCTTTAAAATCCCCTTTCCAGTCATTCGACCAGGCCAGGGCTCTCAAGTGGAGATCATTTCTCTGGTGTAATTGCAGAGTAGAATCGGAGTACCAAAGTGAAAACCCACTAAAAGTATAAGCTCGGGGGAGCATTTGGAAAAAGTTTTCCCCCACCCAATTGAAACCTTGGGATCAATTTGGTTTATTCCCTTTCCTCTTGATGGAACAAGGGCACACAGAAAGAGAAAAAGCAACACAAAGAGGGAAATAAAGTTCTCGAGTTTTCTGAACCTTTTCTTTTTCCTATCCGGCCATGGAGGCTACAGAAATCGAAGATTTCCCACTCTCTCTTTTGCACATCATTCTGTTTTCTGAAAAAGATGTTGCTTTTATTTGCTCTTTTTAACTTTTGAAGCTCAGAGTTAATCTCCTTCATCATCCCGTCCTTGGCAGCTTATGTGTTTCTCATCATTGAGGTCAGTGATTAGTCCTTGAGTTAATTACCAGTAATCCATTTACCATCTTCTTGATTTTTATCTTTTCCAAATGCTCTCCAGTACTGAATCTGTGATCTGGGTGTCTTTCTTTGCAGTGGAATTAATCCATGTTTGGTTGAGATTCGTTCGTAGAGATAGCTATGCTGAGAAATAGATCAAGAGCAGTAACCACCAAACAAGCCCTTATGCCAGACCCGAGCTTTCCATCACCTCCCTCCCAAAATCACACCAAACCCATTTCATCTTTCTTTGGTTCACCGAATTATCTCACTGGGTTTTTACTAAAGAGTCATTTTGATATTGATCACACAATGAGCCCTACTTCAGTTCTTGACGCCAAGCCATTCATGACTACTACTACTACAACCAACCAGCCTTTTGGGTACGATAAAAATCATTCCAAACCGAAAACCCCCACCATTTTCTCAGGAAACAAACACCCATGGGAAGAGTTGGACCCGAAGGGCGTTGGTCTTGCTCTTGTTGACTCAATGATTGTTGAAAAGATTGATGAAATTTCCTCCCATAGTAGAAAGGTCTTGTTTGGATCAAAGCTTAAGATTCAAATTCCATCAATTCCACCAAATGCCTTTTCTTCTAATGAATCACCTAAATCTCCTGCAGATTTCGGAATTAAAACCCGGAATTCTGTAGTTGTGAATTCTTTATCCCCATTTGGGTCTGTTAAATCTAGCACCCAAACAAAGGAATATCCTGGGGTTCTCTCTGCAAGTGAGATGGAGCTTTCTGAGGACTACACATGTGTGATCTCTCATGGGCCTAATCCAAAAACCACAATTATATATGATGATTGTATTGTGGAAAGGGGATGTGGGGGTGTCCCTTTGGGGACATCCGATAAAATTGAAACGATACAAAGTGGATGTGGTGGTGTTGATTTTTTTGGAATGAAAAAGGAGTACAATTCCGTATCGGAAAAGTCGAATTTTCCACCGGAGAGTTTCCTCAGCTTCTGTTACACTTGCAAGAAGAATCTTGAACAGGGGAAAGACATTTATATTTACAGGTTAGTGCTTACTTGACCTTCTTTTGTGTATGAATTCAATTCTAGACAATTTTGTTTTATACCATTTGCCTCTTTCCAATTCTACACCACAAGTGATCTCGATTCAAGTATATCCAGGCCTTAAGACTTCAGATTGTAGCATGGAACTGGAATTTGATTTCACATTTTCTCATGAATGGTGGTAGGCAAGCTTCTGAATAGGCCTGCAAACGAAACGAGTTGAGTTGAGTCGAAGTGTAATTTCTTAAAGACATTTAAGGTTTTTTTTTTTTTTTTTTTGCCCAAACGATAACATGTGATATTATAGATCCAAGAAACAGGTGATATTATAGATCCAAGAAACAGTACATCAAGAGGAAACTCTATCCCTAAACAAGGGATCAAGAAACCAAATAGGAGGGGACTCAGTTCAAAGACTATACCCAACTCCAATTAAACCAATCGCTCCAAATAGACGAAGCACTGCAGAAAACAACTAAAAACACCCACATAAAGTGATAGAAGCCCCACAAATAGGGAGAAATCCCACACAGGGGATACTAAAGAAAAGAACCAGAAAAAAAAGAAAAACTGGTTACGAAATCGGACGGGCTCCGCCGTACCGGAGCAGACTGCATCCACCCACCTAGATCTCCTACTCCGGCGGGCTTCAAAACGTGTTCAAAACTCACTTGTTTGTTTCTAGAGCTGATCCCAAATTAGTTTCAATTCAACTAGTAAGGAACCTAGTTCAAGCACTATTCAAGCTCGTATAATTTGGTTCGTATTATAGCTCTATCAAATTCAGCTCTCAACCGAATTTTTAACCAGTCAAACACTATTCAAGCTCGTATAGCTTGGTTCGTTTCACAGTCCTGCATCTAAATCCCATTGTTTCCATTCCCATTTGTAATCTTGCTTTCTTTTGTTGCAGAGGTGAGAAGGCCTTTTGCAGCTCCGAATGCCGCTGCCAAGAAATACTTTTTGATGAAGTGAAGAATCCAGGAATTTAATTATGCTTTGAGGAATTATTTGTTCTTGATTATTAAATTCAGGATTGTAGATTTTCATTTTTCTAGCTTTGACCAGTGGAGGATGACTTATCATTCCAGGGACCAAAATAGCTTATTGAATCAGTTCTTTACTTTCTCAATCCTTAAACAAAAAAAAATTATGGGTTTTTGTTTTGGTTTTTGTTTTGTTGTAATATATTCCTGGACTTTTTTATTACCTCCCCTGGATATAGACATAAGGAGAGGTTTGTAGTGCAGACATATATTGATGGAAATTATTACTAATTTAATTGCTTGTGGGGTGGGGGGGGGTGGTTTCCCCAGTTTCTTGCTTTTAGTAGGTGGTGATTAAATATGAAAATCTTACATCAACCATTATTTAAGTTCTATGCTAATCTCGATAGTGTTTCTCTCTATGATGACTCTGACTAGTTTATTCTCTTAAGATTCTCTATTTAATTTAAAATTAATTCTTTATTCTCCTGTATCTTATCTTTTCTGCCCATATCTAGTACACCTACATTAGCTTAATCTGGGCCCACTTTATTTTAATCAGGGTTGAGTAATCATTTTGGGCATGAACACTAATACTAATTACTAGAGTTTGATCTGAAAATGACTTTCCCAAGAGAATAAATCCAAAGTTGGAGTCTTTTTCAAACCAATGCTGATCCAATCAATTGAAAAAATGGGAAGTCGTAGGAGTTGATAACTTGGATTTACCTTGTGACAGAAAAAGTTCAAAGCATCACAATCACAGCATTGCATTTTTCTTTAATGTTATTTTTGAGCTATTAAATGAAGAAAGGAAAAAAAAAAGTTCAATTCAATGAAATATTGAATATCAACAGTGTCAGATCCCGTCAAGTCACTCCGGATCAATTTAGTCCAGTTTTTTGATGGTCCAAATTTGTTCGGAATGTCTTGGATATTTTGTAACAAAAATTTAACCGAACAAATCTGAACTGTCCAAAATAATTTTGGACGGTCCAAATGCAAAAATTGAACTAAACTGATCCGGAGCGACTAGACGGGATCCTTACCCAATATCAACTTACTTATTTTGTTCTGCATCCACATCATTGTCCTCATCCAATTGATAACAGATGGGACAAAAATACAAGAAACCTTCAATTATTACCAAGATGGATATGTATCAGCTTGGTATACCTGTTCCCATTCTCCATTTAATTCAGATCCTTAACTGAGCACGTGGTAAACCGGGTCGAGCAATTACTTAAGAAAACACTATAGGAAGATCTGATTGTGAAGAAATACCAGTAGAGAGTCTCATTACAAGAGAAGAACCACCAATTGGCACAGACGAGGGGAACCCTGCCGCCCATTGCTAGTCGGCTGAGATGTAATCTAAATCGTCCATTGCCGAGCATAAACAGCCCGA
The DNA here is from genome assembly GCA_019656275.1 of Rhododendron kiyosumense. Taxonomy (NCBI): domain Eukaryota; kingdom Viridiplantae; phylum Streptophyta; class Magnoliopsida; order Ericales; family Ericaceae; genus Rhododendron; species Rhododendron kiyosumense. The sequence continues at coordinate 237,253 of BPLS01000347.1, read as the reverse complement.
ATCTGCCCAACAATCATGCCCATTGCCAAGCATGGACGGTCTGGGTCAGCCCAACATGCACCCTCAATTCGAAACCTATATTATTCTGTCGTTATCACTACAAACGAATTCAAATGAAACTCAACTTCATCCTCAATTCAGATACAATGTTCACTTATGACTTATATACGGTAATATTTTTAGCACTTTTACTTCCTTGTAAATGCACTCCAAAATTTGTCATCTGGAGCTTAAAATTAACACAAGCACTAGAAGACAGTTTTGAAGTGCATTTGTAAGAAAGTAGAGGGCCAAAATCATTTTACATATACAAAAGAGGATTACTAAAAAGGACATGTTTCCGTACCGTAACAATCCACATAATTTTTATTATTTTTATTTTTTTTATTAGTCAAGAAACGAAACAAAAAACAATTAAGAAAGACAATCCTTCAAAAGAAGGCTTGCCAAACCAGGCGGAACACAACCTGGGGGGGCCAAACAACCTATTCTCCAAACAGCTAGAGGCTATCCAGTGAGCTGCTGTGTTCCTTTCTCTGCCAGCCCAGGTGAAAATCCAGTCCTTGTTTGGCCCATTCCACATAATTAGATAACCAAGAAAAGGGATAAAATTGACCGAGTAAGAAATAAAATTCACCAGAGTAGGAACATAACACCTTCTGTCCATAAATCCATTTCAATTGTCATGACTAATCAAAATGCCCACAGCAGAAATAACATTGCAGTCTAAAGTGTAGCAAGCAAAGGAACAGATCAGCTACTATCATCCATAGATACCATACCACATTAACATATTAGCTCCCGCAAACTAACGGATGCAGGTTTCAAAAGACAAAAACACAGTAAGATAATACCAACTCTTGAACAGAACATCAACTGCTTAAGGTTCCACAAAAGACTAAAGCACAAGAAAACGGAAAAACAAGAAGATCCAAGAAAAGGACCCGGTAAGCAAAAAAGAAAATACGGAACTCTGTCGACGAACACATCTTGGTTGAAAAACAACCTCCTGAATTCCTTCGATTGGCTCCCTTTTTCCTGCATTATTGGGCCAAAACAAACAAAAAACATCAGTACCAATTATGTGACAACAAAAACATCAATGCAACAGTACTGTGAAATAATAAGCGCTTACCTTGTGAATGGCTTGGTATGATCAACAATCTCCAAGAACAGAACTCACATGAACCTCACAAAGACTCAAAGATAGTACCAGAAAGCACGAACATAAAGTGACGGGGCTTACGTTGGACGATGAAACACATATCACGCTATTGGGGTCTAAGCAATGGAGAGACGATGAGGCAATTAAGTATTAGTTTCCCTTCCCACTTTCCAATTTAAAAAGCAGAAAAGAAGGTGAAGGGGAATGCAACACTATCTCAGAGTGAAGACATAGGGGTCAAGACCTAAGCTGAAAGAAAGAAACAATACAGGAAATGGCGCAAATGAAGAAAACAGATGGAGCAGCCCATTCAGGCTAGATGAGACACAAGAAAGAGGTGGAAGAAAGCAAAGGATTGGCTACGACCACTACGCCAGGCAAGATTAGATATATATTGGAGAAGTAACACCTAACGACACTAGAGACATGATTAAGGACCAAAGGAAGATATAATCACCAAAAAAAAAAAATCCTACAGAAGTTGTGAAAGCAATAGAGTCAGGATTCTAGACTATATACAAAGTATATGAAAGTAAGACCCTAAACCTAATGAACTACACTCATGTAATAGAATACGTAATCATGTATCCCTAATATGAAATCCTCCAAGGAACAGCTCATCAATAGATCACTGGGGATTTGCGGGTGGGGCATTCACCCCACTCCACGTCACCTTTCTTCGTCAATCAAGTAGAATCAGCTTCCTTTTAAGCTGAATGAGTATTTAGTAGTCACTGTCATGAACCCACCTAAAACGACCGCATTGATATCAAACACTACCACTAGCAAATTCCCATCCATTGCTACCACTTCTGCTTCTGAAACATTTTAACAGTTCCCTGTGTCTTGTAACCCAACAGCATCTTGTGAAGAAATGCATAACTGAACCCCACCTTAAATGTCAAGCAATATCTGAAGATTTGTCGAACAACCAGCCACCACTTATTCTTTACCGCCACTACACCGCTGAAGTAAAACCTCTAGATAGTCAACACTACTTTATTCTCTATGTACAACAGTTTATTTACAGGAGCCCTCGGCTCCCCTCACTTCATTCATCTGCAATGTCAAGATTCAGAATGCGACGCAGGGTCTTCGTCGCAGAGTCATCACTGTGAAAGAAACTCCTAGAGAAACAGATGCTATGGTCCCTCGTGGGTGAAGAGGGTGCAGACTTGGCTACGGGATGGAAATTCATATCGGAGGCTGATTTCTCAGGCAAGTCAAGCAAGACAGCCCTTTTCGAGCAAAGTGGAAATGTGGGTATGGGCAGAGAACTAGGAGGCGGTGAGTTGGAGTACGCGGGTCCAGCCCACAGCTCAGAGTAAGGAAACCCCTCAAAGAAAAAACCCTCCTTGTTAAGATCAGCTCTAATTTTAATACCAATGGGGATAGATTTACTCTTCACCACTTTTTTCTTAGATCCTTCGGAGTGAGGGTTCACAGAGGGTGATGGTGTCTTTGGCGAAGAAGAACAAGCCCGTTTCGTCACAGCCTTTAACGGGGTAGGGAGTATCCCTACTCCACCGGACTGAAAAGTACGGCAATTGATACCTCTAAATCCCCTAGAAGGAGATGAACCAAACCTAGCAGGGCCTTGAGCCCTCCTGTTGTAGAACTCATTTCTATGCTCATCAAGAACAACAAGCGTCTCCATCGTAACTGAACTAAGTCCCTCTTCCACACAAAAACCACAAGACAAGAGTACCAAGTGCGTTTCAAACCGATTTACTAACACCAAGTCAACTAACTACCTTGTCTCAATCAAAATATCTAAAAACAGACTACTATTAGGGTTTTATTTGCTCGAGAATGAACACCGAGTTTTAAATCGTCTCCACAAGTACCAAAACCTGAGCAGATCGTCGTTGATTGCAGTGAATCCAGGCCGTAAAACAAGCATATAGATCAGTTTAAAGTAGTCGTCGAGTCAATCAATCAGATCTATGCAAAACAAAACAAAACAAAACAAAACAAAACAAAACAAAACAGATCAGAAGGAAAAACATATCAGAAGAAAAGAAAAAGTAGTGAATTTCAGTATCCGTTACGTCGTTTTTGACGGAGAAAGTTGCAGAGAGAAGTACCTGAGGAGGACGGAAGGCTGTGACGTGAGCGATTGACGATGGCGTAGTAGAAGACTGCTGGGGGGGTTGGTTTGGGCGGAGCGGAGGGGTTTGGGTTAGATTATTTTCTTCTTTGCGCTGGAGTGGTCTGTGGTTGTGTTGTGTGGTTTCGTCACACCGCCATTGGAGAGGAAGTGGAGCGTCTGAGCTTAGTAAATTCGCGGATCCGAAATAACTCAGAGTTGGATTTGAATGTGGCCTTTAGGGCACGGCACCTTTGTGAGTGCGTAGGCCGTAGCCCCTTTATCTCGGTGGATTTACGAAAATGCCATATACCATGCTCATCTCTCTTTTTTTTCCTTTTTCTTTTTCTTTTTACGAGAAATCCCTGAAATTTAGTAATAAGTTTTCGATTTAAATATCACCACGAACGAAGACTGTCCTTCGTGTGGTGTCTATATGTAATTGAGGTACACATAAACTGATCCGAACATTTGATTAAAAAATATGTGTGAAACTTATAGTATTCTTATTATATAAGAGAAAATTGTAGTGGCAAGGCAAATTAATGACGTTATTAACCTTGACTATAGTCGAAATCAGACACTATGCAACTATAAATAACATCTCACATAAGAGGTGGAATCCACACTAATTTTGGTTTAGATTCATGCTCAATCTTATCATGGGGCATTAAACATCTTCTCTTTACGTAATAGGGATCAATCAGAAAAGATTTGAAAAGTGTAGAAAGAGACGCCTTAAAACAAGGTCTCGAGTTCGATAGGAACTGTGATTCAATTAGGATTGTTGAATTGTAATTGCCCAATCCCACTAATTGTGGAAACATAATGGGGTAGAAATATATATCTATATATAAATAGCTATATACATATATGTATATAACTAGGGGTATAATGGACCAAGAATGCATTTTGAGGATGTGAATATAAGTATTCAAACTCATATGAATGAGCACCTAAATTAGTCTTCCATTTAGGATGCCTATTTAATTTTGTCAATATAAAACTGAGTTTGCATAATTTGAAGATTGACAATGCAATACCAGGCCCAATGAGTTAATGGCTTTGGGAAATAGAGGAATATTTGGGCCATAAAGTTATGTCATGTGGCCTTACGCGAAAGATGACCCAGTTACTGGTGCCCAACTCAGGGTGTTTTAGGGCAACAATGGGAAGACTATATTTTATTTTTATTGTTTTTAGAATAAAATTTTGATTAAAAATATTTTTGTTTGGATTAAAATTATTGATTTTTCGTATTCGATACTGGGTTTGATTTTGATTTCCGATTTTCTTAAGATCCTTGGTATACAATAATTAGGATTACCAATTCTCTTTTATTTAATACCACTTGTTTTTGCATGAGTTTAGGGAAATGATTTTCACACTCTATTTTCTTATAAATACACTTTACTTATTGTCTTTTAGCAAACAAAATACACATAAAAATTTCAAAAAAAAAGAAAAAAAATACAGATTGCATTTATCAAAAAAGAGAGTAAAAATCACTATCCCGATTTTATTGTCTTTTTAGGATTTTCTTCTGAGAATTTTCTTCCATTCGCATTCTACTATTAATTACAAGTCTATAGGATGGCTAGTAACAAGCCTACATCAACATTGTCACAAAGCTCTGAAGTCTGAATATACTCTGGAGTATATTGCTGAAACTATTAGGGCTCGTTTGGCTAAGTAATTACGTTTGGAAAGCACCGGAAAAGATGAGATTATGAAAGAAAATGAGGCATTATCACGTGATTAGTTATACTATTTTTGGTTATGGTGAAATTAACAAACTAGCTACCTCGAGGATAATTTTTCCAGAGAAAGCGGACTAGTTAAAACCACAATTCACGTGAAAATAACTAGTAAATACCTGACAAGTTAAACAATACTAACTCACAACTAGGGCTGTTACTCGAAACCGGAAAGTCGATCGAAACCGGAAAAACCGGACCGGACCGGATTTTTTAAACCGGTTGAATAATTTCGATTCGATTCCGGTTTATAAAATTTTATAAACCGGAAAAATAATTTCGATCCGGTTTATGTGTTTTAAAAACCGGTTGAAACCGAACCGGTTATATATATGTATAATATATACATATATATATAAAAACATAGGGGAGAGGTTGAATTATGGGTTTTTGGTTGATATTTTGTAGTACATATTGGTCTAACAAATATATTAATTATATAAAAATTGTTTACATGGGCTTAATTATGTTTTTATGAGTTTTTTTTTTTATGTATTGGGCTTAAAATTGATCCTTTTTTGTTGGGCAAAAAAAAAATAGTTGAATTATAGATTTTTTGTTGATATTTTATAAGTTGAATTGTGAATTTTTTGATGTGTTGGGCCCAAAATAAGGCTCGTGAATTAAAACCGGATAAACCGGACCGGAACCGGTTGGGCCGGTCGAAACCGGAACCGGTTTATCTCAACCGGTTTCGATTTCTAAAAATCTCAAACCGGATAACCGGTTTCGACCGAAAAATACATCCAAACCGGTCGAAACCGGACCGGTATCACCCCTTAGTCACAACAAATAACAAACTAATAACATGTTATCCGCAATGAGGTTTGATATATTTGTGTGTTAAAATGTTTGTTAAAAGGTGTATTAGGATAAAAATGGGTCTCATAAATGTGTGTTAGACATTGATAACATATAAGTGTGTTAGGACATCCATAATGAGTTTGGTAAATTTGCGTGTTAAAATATTTGTTAGGATAAAAAAATAGTATAAGTACACAAACTAACACAAGCATTGTGACACAAAAATGTTTTTTTGTTTGCTAAGTCTTAACACACATAATTAAAATAGTAATTAGTAAACCCATTGTGGATGCTCTTTTTCTTGTACCTAAGTAACCAAACAAGCAGGGACGGATCCAGGAATATAGAGATTATCTCTTCTTTCTTGTGCGCAAAATTTGCGCAAAATTTTTCCATAGGCTATATATATCGAGATAGAGCATCAATAATATTGTAGAGATTATCTCTTCTTTCTTGTGCGCAAAATTTGCTCGTTGCGACGAGTTATTTATCTTGTTTGGACTAGTACGTCAACTAGTCTCTTGTGAATTCCGCTGCATCAAGTGGTATCAGAACAGTTTTTATATTTTATTTTTATTGTTTTAGAATAAGATTTTGGCTACGAATATTTTTGTTTAGGTTAGAATTATTAACTTTCCGTATTCGGTTTGATTTTGATTTCCGCCTTTATTAGAATTCTTGGACTACAAGAATTAGGATTTTATTTTAATTAATTAGGAAATATCTTTTATTTAATGTCGCTTGTTTTGGCATGATTTATTATTTCTTTTACAGTAGGATTTTTAGAGTTAGAGTCTTATAAAAGGGCTGTAACCTATTCAATTATTAAACTTTTATAACTTTTATCAATAATATTGCAGAGATTATCTCTTATTTCTTGTGCGCAAGATTTGCTCGTTACGACGAGTTGTTTATCTCGTTTGAACTAGTACGCTAACTAGTCTCTCGTGAATTCCGCTGTGTCAACAAGTTAAACAATACTAACTCACAATAAATGTTTGTTAAAAGGTGTATTAGTATAAAAATGGGTCTCACAAGTGTGTGTTAGACATTGATAACATATAAGTGTGTTAGAACATCCATAATGAGTTTAGTAAATTTACGTGTTAAAATATTTGTTAGGATAAAAAAAATAGTATAACTACACAAACTAACACAAGCATTGTGACACAAAAATAGATTTTTGTTTGCTAAGTCTTAACACACGTAACTAAAATACATTTTTGTTTGCTAAGTCTTAACACACATAATTAAAATAGTAATTAATAAACCCATTGTGGATGCTCTTTTCCTTGTACCAAACAAGCAGGGACGGATCCAGGAATATAGTGTAGTGAAAGCACCTGTTAATTATAATAACGAAAATTTATTTTTGTAGTCAACCACAATAAGATCGTACAAAATTAAGGCATGTATTACTACTAACTACAAAAGTTTATAATGTGTACTTTAAGTTAAATTAGCTAAAAATGAGCACAAAATCTCATACAAAATTTTAAATTATGTTTTAAATGAACATCGACAAGTTTTAGAACGATTGAGATGGTTTTGTTAATGACTTTGTTTTACAATACTTCTCTCAGAAGGTTAAAAATAAAAAGAATCGAGAAAAGAATAACTCTAAATAGACAAACAGCTTGTGAAGCAATAAGTATAAATACACCATATGATGAAATTCAGACATAAAACTAATTCTATATTTGTTTTTTCGAGATATATGCAAGTGTGTGTATGTTTATATATTAGCACACTTTCATAATCATGCTGACTTATGCAAAAAAATATTTTAATTTTAAGCCGGAGCACGCATTCAAGTGGAGGTACGTGCCCCGCTTCGGTCCGTCCCGGCAAACAAGTCCCTTTCTCGCATACTAAAAGATGAAACGCGTTGTAAAAGTAGTAATGATTTAGTATTTAGTAATAGTACCTAATTAGGCGTGTGCGATGATCACCGTTTCACGTACAGCCCGGGACCTTTCTCGTCACCGCTGCTTTAGAAGTCTCTTTCGCATTTTCCCACCACAAAAACCTGGAAATATCCACGCAAATTCCCTCTTTGTCGTGCATGAAATTCAAAGACAGAAAAGCTTTTCCATAGGCTATATATATCGAGATAGAGCATCATCCCTATATCCCCAACCAAATTACAAGGCATTTCAAATAGGCCAACGGAAGAAACCGTTTTCCTCTCTCATTTTCTCCAATTTTCCATACCCAAGCCCTGGTTTTAGACACCCTTTATAACAGCAGTTGAGACAAGACATTTTACTAATTTCAATCCAAGATTGAGGCCGATAAATTCCTTAGTCACCTAATCCTTCGGTACCATCAAATTCTCCCTCTGCGCTTGTCCTCTTGAGTTCCAATTCTCGCTCTCGTGAGTTTTTATAGTAATTTTTACTGTTTGATGTTATCTAAAGAACGCTGGTGTTTCTGCTCACGCACGCACCGCGAGCGAATCATATTGATGTGGCTTGGACAATAGCCCATCCTCTGCCTCTTATCTACTCCAACTGTGATTCCCTCCTCTTGGCTTCATCTTTCCCTCTCTCTACTGTGTACCTTTGATTCTCTCTCTCTCTCTCTCAATAATTCCCTTTCGAAAAGAATAGAATAAGAACATTATACTGTATAGATTGGATACATACAAATAGAGGTTTTCCAGCCAAAGATCTCGACTTTCCTTGTCTAAAACCATGAAGGTTCATCCGGTACCCAGGAAACGGAACATCACGCTGCGATACGGCACCACTTCGACCCTCTCTGAATCCGCCTCGCTCTCCCTCCGCCAGAAGAAACTCCGGCGACTCCCTCACATCTTCGCCAAGGTCCTCGAGCTTCCGTTCCACTCAAACGCCGACGTCTTCGTCGAAGAGACCGCCGATTGCTTCCGATTCGTCGCCGGCACCGACGACGAGATCTTGCGCGAAGGGATCAGGGCGGACACTGTGGAGATCTACCCCGGCGTCACGAAGGTCGTGATACGCGGGGCCGGGTTTCTTGAGTTTTCAGTCGGCGAGTTGGAGCTCGACGTGTGGCGGTTCCGGCTCCCCGCGTCGACGCGGCCGGAACTGGCTACCGCCGGTTACGACGACGGTGAGTTGGTTGTGACTGTGCCGAAAGATGTGAATTTTATCGGTTCGGACGTTGAAGATGATGATGACGGTGATCTAGTTTGGGGGGAAGGGAACGGTGGTGGACGGCTTGTTCTTGTACAGTAATTCGATCGGTACGCCTTCTTGATTTCACCGTCCACTAGCGGGAGTCTCAATAAGCCTGGTCAGAGCCCCGTATCGTATGGACTGGCACAAAAGATTTGATAGTACGTGAAAATTTTCGCAAACACCCAAGTCAGTCTCAAGCTTTAACCACCAAACCAAGCCTTGGGGTTAGCCAATAGTATAATGTTGTTTGAGGGTTCAAGTGTCGTTTGAATTTGAATTTCATGCTGGGATGTAAGTGTTACGTTCGATCAAACGGTTCAATGAATAATTGCCTTTGTTTCTCTCGTATCCTAACGTGTTCTTTACCGAGGTTGGACTAGTTTGCATATTGCTTCGCTCACTCGTGCATACTCTATTTTCACAGAGATCGTGTTTGTGAGTCTTTTTAATTGTTGTTGCCATTGTAGTATTGTTCCATCATTTTATCAGTGCTGCAACTTTGTTTTTCTGACATGTGTAAGTAAATCTTCTTTGAGTTTGATTTTTAGCTATGTTAACTTTGGCAGGATTTCCTCTGAAGATCCATACTCCTGCTAATTTTGGTCGTTTTTAATTGCTCTTTATCGAGCTCAGTTTTCAGTGTTTGGGCAGCTTTGATCGCAGAAAATTTAGCAATTGGACATGTAGTGAAAACAAAGAGCGAGTACGATTTCGGAAAGACATTGCTAGGCCTAGGCATGAAATACCATTGAATGCTCCCTCACTGTTAGATCGGTACAATACTTTCTCCCCTGCCCCGGTGCTTTCTTTATGAAAGTAGTATTTCTTCCTGTTCGCGCAAAATGACTGTCTTATCTTCCAAGATGTTTGTTCTTTGATATCTGTCTCCCAAGAAACCTAAAAAGGCTTTTGTGGTTTAATCCAAGGTTATATATTAGAATTGAGTTTGTCAGGCTTCACATATCCGTCTTATCTACACTACCTGGTAGCACCTGACCTAGTTTTTCAGGCCGGTTTGTTAATGACAATTGCAGTGAATCCGCTCCCATCATTTTGCGATTTTCTATTCATGAAAACATCAGAGGGAAAATAGCAGAGAACCCTCATGGGCTCATGCCATCTGCTGTTTGTACGCTACTGATTCTTTTCCTACTATAATACTTGGAAGCTACCATGTCCGTTGATCTTTACAAACCATTGATCGAGAAAGTTACGCAACAATGAAAATATCTCCCGGTCCAGCTGAACTTTCTTTAACCTTTGATCAGGGAGATATTCTGTTGCATCTCCTCGCAGCTCAATGATCGTCTGTTGACGAAATTGTCTATATGCAGTAGCTGGAACGTTGATGCACTAATCTTTTCCCCCCGTTCTGCTATTAGGTCGTACATGTTAGACTATATCTTTGTTTTAGAATCACGGAGAGCATTCGATACTGAAGAAAATTTGAGTTGAAACCGCATCGCTGAACTAACTTCTGATATACTTTGTTGTCAATAGAGTTGTACCGATTATTATTAGTAGGGATATAAACCATTGCTAAAAGCTTCCCACTATTGCTAGTGATATTCCAACTTGTTTTGGCCTTAAATTTGATCCGGTTTTGCTTAGATTCTTCTTGTCATCATCTTTTTCAACCTGTGCTGAAGAAGATTGCGGTTGATCAAACAAACCCTTCTACTCGCGTGCCGCTCAAGGAAATTTTCAATGCAACGGTTATTTGTAATGTCTCTCTCACATGGTATGGAACCTACACATGCATGCGGCCCACGTCATCTGATAGGACGTTACAAATGACTGTTGGCATTGTAAGATTTTTTCGTGCCGTTTCGGACACAACCGGATCCTGAGATCCATTAAATTTGAGACGGGTGTCTCTCTTTTGATCATGCGTGGTCCCATGGGCTTCTGGTTCTTTCGCTGCTTGTATCTTTCTCAAGTAAGGACTAGATGCTGAGGTGGGGTTTTGTGATTTGTTTTACGTCCCTCCACACACACTAGGTGACACTTGACATGCCACTGGGGGTGACTCATCCTCGTTGTTGACACGACAAGCAATTTGGAAATTGGAAGATAAGGCCTCTTTCCAAAAGTCAGGACAGACCAAGGAAATTGGCTCGCTTTTTATATCTTGAATGGAAGAGGATCCTCCCAAATTGGATCATCGAGCTGGCCTGTTTGTGGGCCCTTCTTGGATCCATTTTGTTGATCCAAACCGTTCATATTTTAAAGCTTGTTGATAGCATTAAGTGGGTATGAAATCAGGTTGATCGGATACTGATTGATAGCTAAAATGGTTCCGTCGTCGTAATTTTGTTATGTTCTAGACAAATGTGTTCCGAAATCATTTCAAACAATTTCTAATCAATCTGATTTTCGGTGTGATTGATGTTCTCAACAAGCTCTAAATTACGAATGTCTGGATCATTGAAGTAGAGCCCGAGAGGGCTAACTGGACGGGCCATTTCATGGATTGGAGAGAGGATTATCTTTGAATGGATGAAGTTGCATGGGCTGATCTTTCTGTCTTTGTTTCAAGTTGTGGTAATCATATAGCTAGGAGTATTCTTCTCAGAAGTCCAATAGGAGATTACACTAATTATGTTCCATTCTTTAAATTATTATTATTGGTTTTGATATATTGCAGAATTATCGAAAAGAGAAAAAACAAACAAGAGACGCAATATAAATCTTCTGTTCATATCTAGGGCCAACTATAAAATCAAAGTTATTTGATTGGGATTAGAAATCTCTGATTAGAGAGGTACGAAGTTTTTGCCTTTCCGAGTCGAGTTTTGTCGAGCTCAAACTCGGCTCGTTTACTAAATGAGCCAAAAACTTGAGCTTGAGCTTTAATGAGCCGAGTTTTGTCATTTACTAAACGAGTCTCTTTAATAAAACTAAGCCTCCCTTAAGAAGTCCACTCAGCTCATTTACTAAATGAATTGAAAACTCGATCTTGAGCTCGGTTTATTCACTAAACGAATCGAACCGAGCCAAACTCGCGAGCTTAAATATTCTCACGAAAGTCAAACATTACAAACATTAGAACCATTGGAGGTTTACCCGACCGTAACTTCGGAGCTCCAGAATAAATCGAGGTGGATGTTAAGTCAAGGAAAAGAAAAACTAGGCCAACAGAAGTTCTAAACCTTCCAAAACTCCAATAGGTTTGAACAAAATGAATATGATCAGCAACTTGGTTCTATGACCAAATGAGTACAACTATTCCTTATTACTCAAACTCTACAAGTCATTCATTGCTCGATTAAGATCGAATTATCGATTGTCGAGATAAGCAGCCGCTTTGCAAGGTGTTGCTTCGCTGCATCCTCCCTTCCCACAGGTACTGGGTTCCCACATCACTCAAAGAACTTGTTTGATCATCAGATTACACGTTGCAATCTGAGTGGGACTCTAAAAATATTCAATTGGTAAAAGAGAATGCATGGACTCTCAAAATATCCAATTGGTAAATATCCAATTGGGACTTTAAAAATATCCAATTGCCAAGTGTCGAACCCAGCCAAATCGCCACCAAACCAAAGCCCCACCACGTGTACCAAAATAAACCCTCTGCTGTCCCTTTATTTTTATTTTATTTTTATTTTGAACTGAAAATAGAAATAAATAAATAAATAAATATAAACATAATTGGGACAGTTGTTTCATTTTGCAGACTATATAAATGGACATGCGGTGCTAGATTATATACTACGTACCAAAAATACCAAACTTAAAAGACACTGGGATATAAGAGTACTCTGTTTCTATGGAAGACAAGATGAACCAGGAACAACAACGACGAGGACCCATGCGGAGCGAGCAAGAACCGATCACGTACGGCGACGTGTTTGACGTCTCCGGTGATCTGGCTTCGCAACTCATTGCGCCACAGGATGCAGCCACCATGCAAACGGCCGAGCAGATGGCACTTGGGAAGACTCAAATGGGCGGCGGCGCGGCAATCATGCAGTCGGCGGCCGCGGTGAACGAGCAACTCGGCGTTGTTGGCCACCGCGACATGACGGACGTGGTCAGGGATCAGGGCGTCACCGTTATGGAAACGGATGTTGGGGCCAGACGTATCGTCGTTGAGGCAGTTGGTGACCAGGTTTGGCTTCTTAAAATCTTTATTATTTGTGGGTGTTTACAAATGTTTAAAACATAATTAAATTCTGCTTCTGGGTACACTTTGTCAAGATTTTCTCAATAAATTTGTTCCCGTTTCAAAAATAAAATAAAATTCTGCTTCTGGGTGTCTTGGTACGTAGAATTATGGATGGGCTAATCAAACCTTTCGTTTGTCAATGTAACAAAAAACAGGTTGTGGGGCAATACAGCCAGCCAATAACAGTGCCAACAATAACAGGGCAAGTAATGTCTCCGGATCCAGATATTCTGGGTTCGGATCCGATCACTATCGGAGAAGCTCTGGAAGCATCCGCCCTCGGGGCTGGTGGAGACAAGCCCGTCGACCTGAGCGATGCCGCCGCAATTCAGGCAGCGGAGAGAGCCACTGGCACGATACTCCCAGGCGGAATCGGCGCTGCTGCTCAGTCTGCAGCCACACACAATGTCCGGAGCTCGGGGGATGAGGACAAGACCACGATCAGTGATGTTTTGGAGGTACAAAATTGACAATTCCTTCTACTTGTCACTTCCAACCTGATGTTCCATTTTCCAAGTTTTTCCGTTCGTTTTGACAATGTCGTTGGAATACTACTGTGAACTAGATAGATAATAGTAAGACACTACCTTAATGGAATGGCTGTTTGATTACCAGGATGCAACTTCAAAGCTACCGACGGACAAACCTGCGACTAGGGAAGACGCAGAGGGTGTTATCAGTGCGGAGATCAGGAACAATCCCCTGATGGCTGCACATCCCGGCGGTGTGGCGGATTCAGTGGCTGCTGCAGCAAGGCTGAATGTGCAGTAAAGCAGTACGCCTATGAATGATGTAAAGGTTGCGGGAGTTCAGGGACAGCAACCAGGCAGTAGAAAAAGTTTTTGGGTTTTTGTCTACATCCAGCTTGTGAAATCTGTTTCCCGTTGTTAAGTTGAAGGTTGTATTTTTTATTTTTTTTGGTGCTCGGAATATGGAGGTTGTAGTTTTGTCGGACAACTTCAATAGTGTTTGTGTAATTAGTTGCTGGCGTGTACTCAGCAATTATCGTCCCGTTCAAATCGTCTTGTTTTCCTGTCTAGTTTTTGAATAAAGTCGGATCTACCCGTTCTATGATCATAGTTAAAACAGATTCATAATGCCCGATACAACTCAAATTCATAATGCCCAGAGTGCAAAAATCACAATATAATTTCGACAACTGAGTCTTTGAAAGACCAAAGGAAATCCATACCAACCTAGAACAATACATCAATGCGAAGCCATGAAGATTTTAGAAACAAGAATATTGATACTCTGTCGCCCAATTGTCGTTAAAAAAAAAAGAGAGAAGAAACAATCTAAACTCAGCCGTAATAGCGGGCACACGTCTATAACCAAACAAAACTAGGCGCAAGAACAATACAAGCTACCAGTAAGAACCAGATTTATCGCTTCTTGGAGACACCAACAGTCTTCCCCCTGCGGCCAGTGGTCTTGGTATGCTGCCCGCGAACCCTAAGACCCCAGTAGTGACGGAGACCACGATGGTTTCTGTTCAAATGGAAACAAAAAATGAGCAATGAACAGCTTAATCTACAAAAAAGTATTGAATTCAAAAAGACTAAAGTAGACTGTTTGTGAAATCGAAGAGAAAAAGAAATTTGATGCTAAATATTCAAGGGATGAAGCTAAGTTACCTGATCTTTTTAAGTCTCTCCAAGTCATCCCTGAGTTTCATGTCCAATGCGTTAGATGTAACCTGAGAAAATTTGCCATCCTTGTAATCCTTCTTCCTGTTTAGAAACCAGTCTGGAATCTTGAATTGACGAGGATTAGCAACAATGGTCATCAGGTTATCCAGCTCTTGCATAGAAAGCTCACCAGCCCTACAAGATTTATGTTAAAAGAAAAATTTACGCAATCGTGGTAGATAGACCAATGAAGGACCAATAATTAGGGATGGACCCAGGATTTTTTTTTGCGTACCGGGGCAAATAAACACAATCAAAAAACTAAAAGAAAGAAAGACAATAATGTGAATTTTACTAACTCAAAAAATACAAAATAACACAATCACATATTAAATTAAACATGTTTCTTATGTGATTTTTACGTTCCGTAGATTTGCCCGTTTTAGTTTTAGCTAAAATCCCTTTTAAGGGTAGTTAATTAGTATTTGATTAAATGACATGATTAACCCATTACTTACTCTTTTATTTGATGTTAGCCCATAAATTTAAGTAATTGTTGTTGGTATCTTTATTTGGTTTAAAAGGATTGTAATTAAACCTCATTAAGATTAAATTTAGTGCAAATTTGTATCATAGCTCAGAAAATATTAAACATGCTACAATTAATTTTTAAAACAAAAAAATTTGAGGGAGGTGGGGCTATATAGCTTGATGTAAATTTTTATTTTTCAATGTAATAGTAGTTTTTGAAACTGTAAGGGGCGATGGCTCCTACTAGCCCCCATCTGGCTCTATCCTTGCCAATAAAGAGCTCCAGAACTATTCCCACATAGCTAGCTTTTCTCTCATGCATGCGATCTTGAAAAGAACAAACTATGCAGATAATTTAGCTTCTACACAAAAGTTCCAACAACAGGCCGATCGATCAGTGGTTATATCATTGCCTACTAACACTGAGGTTAGGGCCTTTCGCCATCTACCCCCCAATAACTTATTAATGGGGAATAAACCTTGTGTAATTTCCATCATAAGTTCAAAAGGTGGCTATAAGAACCCACAAAATTTGAACGTCTACACAATTTGCTTTGACATAGTATGACCATATATAGTCTCCAACTATGGCAGGCTGCCTTACCCAAAAATACAGAACCAAATGAAAGTCAGGAGAATCCATATCATTTGCACCACTGCACCGAGACTTCATATAATTGAAAGATATTAAAGTCACAAATAAGCACGACCAGCTACATGAATGCACGAATTTTGACACAACGCAAAAGATAATGGTAAAAGACTACGATCCAAAACAACAATAAAAAGCAACATAAGAAGTGATGGAACTTTTGTTGGGCCTAATTCATTCACTTCTCCCACAGGATTACCCGGAACGAGGGGAACAAGAACAAGAAATGATAACAAAAATGCATAAAGACTCTTGGAGTCAGTTAGTTGCTTATTGTGGCAATTATGAAACCACTCCCGACAGATGAAATCACAGTTACAATCACAACACCACAATTCAACATACCATTTAAGCAGTTAAACAAATACAGCACACAGATGCTATAATGAATTGCGTAGGAATAATGAAAAACGAATTTGCAAACAATCCAAACGATCAAATCGGAGAGAGAAGGAATAACAGTAAAACCTCTTGTTCATGTCGATGTCGGCTTTCTTGCAAGCGATGTTGGAGAAACGGCGGCCGATACCCTTAATGGAGGTCAAGGCAAACATGATCTTCTGCTTCCCATCGACGTTGGTGTTCTGCACACGGAGAATGTGCTGGAACTCTTCATTCGCTACCAGCGACTGCACAGATCGAGCAAGTGAACAGAGAAATACATCAATCAATCGAAAACGTAAAAGGTAGGAGCACGTACTTGTAAATGCTGCGAAGTTCAGTTCAGTGGCTTACCATGGCTTCAGATTGGGGAAGCTGTTCTTGTGCTGCCGAACAGAACAGAGGAAGCCGCAAAAACCCTAGACGTAGGAGTGTTTTTGTAAAATGAGGAAATATATATTGGGCGCGGCTATTCGTAACCCTTCATTTTCTCTCATAGTCCGTTTAAAATTTTCAATTATATTCGACAGTGAGTTACCGAAATTGAAATACATTTTCAGCATACATATACCGAAATATGATATTTGTTTCAACAACTATTTACCAAAATGCATATTTGGCAGTTGTTTACCGAAAGTTGAACATATTTTCGACATGTAGTTACCGAAATATAATCTTATTTTTAACAGCTATTTACTAAAATGTTATTTATGATTTTCAACAACCACTTACCGAAATATGGTGGGTTATGGAAGAAAATAGAGGGTTGCGAATAGCTATGCCCTATGCATACTTGGCGAATGCGGGTGTTGTTGGATATTTACGGATTTTGCCTTACAGTATTGTCTTTTTCTTCAATTTAGTCCCTTTAAAAACAAAAACTTACTTAGTAATATACCCAACTTTGTGTCACAAAAAACCACAACATCGCTCGACACTGCTACGTGATGCTCAATACATGATAGGATGATGGTTATGGATGTAGTTGGAACACCACGTGGATTGTATCTCAAAAGCACATGCCCAAGCATTTCGATACTTTCCATACCATGTACAAGGTCTAACTAATACAACTTATTTTCCCAACATAATAAACTTAACTCCTGGTCACCTTTACCTTGTTATGACTTTAGAAAGAATACTCCATGGCAATATAATGACTCCATTATCAAATCCTCATGAAAAGGTGATCAATTGAACTACTGAAATGGTTCACTAGTATGATTATAAAAAAGAATCATATTGCAACATTCACATCCAGATTCCAGTTAAACACATTTTGTATCAACCATTGGCCATAGGTGACTTTTCCCATTATATCAGACTACGTACGTTGGCAACAACATAAGTCCTCCATCCTTTGTCCGCCAACGGATATTCAAAATCTCAAGGAGATGAGGTTTACTGCGTTCACACTCCGAATAATAGGGACTATGACTTTCCCTTTGGTGGACACAGAAGTATTCATTATCATCTAAAAACGATTATGAAATCGGACTTTTTAAAATGGACACCCAGTCTTGAAGACCCAAAATGGGAACGTACAGGGGAAAAAAAAAGATGAATGGAGCAGAAAAATTCTTTTTGAAAAAAAGAAACACAATAGCAAACCATCATAAATAGCCGACACAGAATTTGGAAAGCGCAAAAATCAAACACACTTTTGGAGTTTTGGTTAATAAAGACTTCGCAGATTTAACATGTGAAGTCTATTTAACATCGTCATCCTATGTTAGAAATCAAATGTGTACTTATTTCAGGATTATTTTCGGAGATCTACATCGTTCATATTGTATAAATCATCAATAAAACTAAACCCAGAAAAATTCGTTATAATCCGACACGAATAATCGTCTTATCGAGAAGTTAAATGAAGCTTTTGCATTTGTGATAATAGGCTTGGCTACATTGAATCAAATCCAAAGTAGACTCCGCTTTGAAAGCCGACGTCAATTACGGGTAAATATCACTAGCAGCCCTAGATTTCACTCTAATCATATTGCATGCCCCTTTATTCTCTAAACTCACACTGCACTAACTTCTTTTTGTGAAATTGTGTATCACTTAAACCCCCAATTTCAACGAAACAATTTCCAAGATACCAACTTCGACCGCATACTCTCCTTTTTCTTTTTCTTTTTTTAAAAAATAATCACCGCACTCATTTTCTCTACCAATTCCGAACACTAAAAAAAAAAAACACAAATCCCAAAGTCAAAACTCATCTCTTTTTATCCAAATAAATTCAATTGTTGTTGAATAGGTGGTGGTGTTGGGATTTTGGAGAAGGTAGATCCATGATTGATCCATTTGTTTTTTTATTTGTATTCTTTGATTTTTTTTAATCTCAGTTCATACTTCCTTTCTTTTTGTATTGTTTGATGCTATAAATACTTTAAAGAAAAGCTTAAAAAAATTCGTTAAAAACCAAGAAATGTCCATTATTTTAAAATTTTAAGGCCCAAGATGGTCAAGTGCCCCCGAAATTTTATCACATACTATTTCTTTTTCCAAAAAAACCTTTTTGTTTTTTGTTTTCTTACACCTATTCAAAAGATTTTATAAGAATTGAAAATTTTGGGTATTGGGTTTATTGTGTTGTCGTGGTTTCCAACTACATCAATGGACTCCTTCAAGATTTGACATACAATCTGCTATTTATTGATAATTTCTCATAATTAAAGACTCGTCAGAGTTAATTATAAGAAAAATTAGTCACGAATATTAAGACTTTTGTGCTTATGTTTTAGTGTTTCTGAGAAGATTTGACCCATTGATCACAGTATTGAACAATTTAGATTGCGACTATCCGCTCGAGTTCAAAACATAAACCCAAGACGATCTGGCTTATTGACATTTTTGGTCCCCAAAGCATTACTCGCGTTCCGTTTAGTCCCCAATCGACCAATTGTGCGAAATTGGTCCCCAATGTTTCAATTTTGTGTTTAAAAGGTCCCCACTGTTAATTCCGTAGCCTGAGTTGAGTTTTGTTCACCCTCCACTTAAGAGGGTGAACATTATCCTCATTCCTATTGGTTGAAATGATGTGGATCCCACCACAAAAGTGATGTCATGCTTACCAAAAAGTGTATTGCATGGTAAGCATGACATCACTTTGTGGTGGGATTCCCCCATTCTAACTAATAAGAAGGAGGGTAATGTTCACCATTTTTTAAGGAGGGTGAACAAAATTGCACTACTGTAGCCTCATCAAAATGATTGAAAAAATTATAAATATCTCCCTTAAGATTTATAACTATACTTCAATTAAGCCCCTACCCTATTCCTACAACAGAAATGATACTGGTACAGACATAAATTTGTACTAATGCGTACAAACGTCTTTTTGGGCATGTTTTGGGTAAAAAAATAATCAAAACCGCTCATTTTGTTTAAATTACTTTGTTTATGGTCCTTACAAAAAATAAACTCAATTCGATATTGGTAAAGACGTTTAAAAAACATCCAACTTTATTTTAGAATTCAAGCCTGAATTTGGTGACAAAGTTAGGTATTTTGTAAATGCCCTTACCAAACGGAACGCAAGTAATACTTTGGGGACTAAAAATGTCAACAAGCCAAAATGATCCGTTTCCAAAACAAACAGGGATAATCTCACCGCCCTCCAGCTAGGGTATAACAAACCGGAACGAAACTGATTCACTCCAATCCTCGAATTCAGAATGGGCAAACTCTCCTCCGCCGTTGAAATCCCCGACCAACACCGTCGCACCTCCAGACAAAGCAGCCGTTATTCACCCGAACCTGATCGCTACCACCGTCGCCGCGGCAGCCCCAGCCGCAGCCCCACCTCCAGACAAAGCAGCCGTTATTCGCCGGAACCCGATCGCTACCACCGTCGCCGCCGTAGCCCCAGCCGCAGCCCCTCAAACGGACACCCAACAAGGTACGACCACAATCCCTCTCATCATCACCACACCCGTAGGTCTTCGCCAGATTATTCATCATACTCTAGGAAAAGTCCCCCTAGATTCCAAACCCTAAAATCGGATAAAATACTTGGATACGATGAGCGGAATAATAATAATAATCATGCGGCGCCGTTTCTCGATCGAGATCGAAGGAACGGGCGGGGGTTAGAGGCGGAAGAGTCGGACGAAGAGCTGAAAGGTTTGAGCTTCGAGGATTATAGAAGGCTTAAGCGTCAGAAACTTAGGAAGACTTTTGCGGTGAAGAGTTATGTTTGGGAGGTTACGCCTAGTCCTGATAGAGGTGAGGACGAATTGTATGAACAGGAACCGGAGGAGATTGCAGAGAAGTATGAGGGGGAGAAGGAAAGTAGTGATTTTAGTGAGAAGGAAAAACATGGAGAGAGAAAATCTAAAGTGGAAGTGGAATCAGAGACTGAGTCGGAATCGGACGGTTCAGAATCTGAATCGGATGATTCACCGGTGAGGAGGAAGAGAAAGAGTAGGAGTTCGAAGTCTAGTCGGAAAAGTAGGAAATTTGAATCAGAGGATGATAGTGAATTGGACGGTTCGGGATCTGAATCAGATGATTCGGCGGTGAGGAGGAAGAGTAGGAGTTCGACGTCTGGGTGGAAAAGTGGGAAACTTGAATCAGAGGGTGTTACTGAATCGGATGAAGATAGGAGACGGAGGAAGAAGTCGGGGAGTAGTCGAAGCAGGCGAAAGGAGACGAGGAGGAGTGGTAGTAGTAAGAGGAAAAGGAGTAGTAGAAGGAAGAGTAGAGATAGTGATGAAAGTGAGAGTGACGGTAGTGAAAGTGAGGAATTGAAGAAAGAGAAAGGAGTTTCGATAACAAAGGGAAAGAGAAAGAGAGAATCGGATGTTGGGAGTTCTGATTCAGATGAAGTTGATGCAAAGATTAAATTTAAGGAAGAGGATTTGAAGACAGCTGAGGTTGCTAGTGAAGCGCTTTTGTTGAAAGAGATGATGGAATTGCGAAAGAAACCCGCTTTGGAGGATGAAGCGGTGGTTGGACCAATGCCATTGCCTAGAGCCGAAGGGCATATTAGCTATGGAGGAGCACTCAGGCCTGGTGAAGGTGATGCCATTGCTCAGTATGTTCAACAAGGGAAACGTATCCCGCGTAGAGGTGAAGTCGGTCTTTCGGCTGATGAGATTCAGAAGTTTGAGACTCTTGGGTATGTGATGAGCGGTAGTAGGCATCAAAGGATGAATGCGATTCGTATCAGGAAAGAAAACCAGGTTTATAGTGCTGAGGACAAGCGGGCATTGGCAATGTTTAACTACGAGGAGAAAGCAAAGAGGGAACAAAAAGTCATGGCTGATCTGCAGCGGCTTGTGCAACGCCATATTGGACAGGATACTGGCCCTTCCCATGATCCATTTGGTGGAACCGAGGGTGCTGATGCTTAATCGCCATGTATGTTCACTATTCTCTGTGTGTGTGTGTGTTTTTTCTTTGTCATTTGGATGAAGGACAAATATCGATTGGCATACGTGTGCAATAATTTTGACACTGTTCACTATTCCTTGTGTGTGTGTGTGTATCTCTGTTTTCTTTGTCATTGGGTGGAGGACAGATATCAATAGGCCCCTGAGTTTGATAAAATTGAGCCTGTTTCATATTTTTTAGGGGTTTTGAATTGTAACTTTCCACCGTCTTAGCTGATTTTTAATGTCTAGCTTGTGTTTTACAAGGAATCACCCAATCTGTAATTTGATTTACAATGAATAGAGAGAGGAGGGTGGTTCAATGTGTTTATTAAAAGCTGGATAAAATATTTAAGGAATTATGCCATTCAAGCATGTGATCAAGCATGTGATGGTTAGGCTTTGGGGGAAATGGCTCGTCTTAGGTTTAAAACTGCCTTGTGCAAGAGTTGCATCCTTGCCATTCAATAGCTAATTGACTTCCATAATGTTGGTGTTCTGGAGCATTTGCAATGGAGGTGAATTTTGGCCTTTTAAAAAGGCTAGGTTGGCCGGTTGGGTAATAATGTTTACACAAACATGGAACTCTTGGAAGCTAAATAGAGATTTTTTTTTGAGGTTACGGATGCCAAAAGATCCCACATAAGAAGCTCCCACCTATGAACGTATGGATTAGACACTGCAGTGATGATTTAATGCACAAATAAGTTTAGTTTCGTCTATGGAATATGCAGAAACACTTGGAATCTTGCTTAAAGTTCAAAGATGAGGGCAGAATATGGCAATCGATTTTGAAAAGGCAACGTGCAGAGCCAAATATTATCATTAGCGTTGTATTTGAGGACACTATCCTTTGTAAATTTTTGTATGCTTTTCTTTCTTGTATTTTTGGTCGGTCCCAAATTGAAACAACTTGAGGTGAAATGTGATAATGCGCTCATTGTGTTCATGTTTGATGATATGTTATGTGGTAGCTATTCCATGAAGTTTCATATAATAAAAGTGACTCTGAAAAAGGAATTGTTCATTCAGAAATGTTGTCTCTTGATCCTAGGACTTGGGAGTGGAACAGGTCTATATGCTTTATAAGCTGCAGCCCCAATCTCCTTCATGAGTATGTCAGTTGGAAGCAAAATTATGATATGCATGTTACCATTTGGAGCAGGTGCATGGTTTTTGTGATCGTAAGCTTCCTTTACCAAATAACCATGTTGCTCTGCTGTGGGTACTTCCTCCTTTGTTTTTTTCCCCCACTGTATTTTGGTCCACATGTTTCTATGTACCTCAGACTTAAATCCCAGCTATTTGAGGAAAGTTAATGTGGGTATTCGGAAGAGGATCGCCACGTGGCACTTACAGGCGGGTCCAATACCCCGCGGGTAAGGCAAGCGAGCTCCTCCAGATTCATGACTCCTCATACCATGCAAGCACTCTAGACTTCATGGACCTTCGTATTGGGAACTCCTCCGTAGAGTCTCCAAAATACGACACTACGAGGCTTAATGACATGCTCTGCCATTTCCTCTCTCTATACAATGTCCTCTCTCTATACAACAAATAAGGCTCTTGTGAGCCTGGTGACTCTCAAAGACTCTTCATGATACCCAGGTCGGTAGCAGGGCCTGGGTACCCCACTCAGGACCTAAGGAGGTATGTGGCTTGGAGGCTGGAGCAAGGGCATTGTCAAAGCGAGCTCCACCTTTACCAACAGTAGAGAGAGAGAGAGGGGCGCTGCCTATGACACCCGACGTCTGCCTCAACTACCTTAATCATTACCACAGCTACCCTCATTACTACCACAACCAGGACCATGCTTATTACAACCACTGACACCGGCAACTGACCACCTGCCTCTCCATCTCTCTGGCCACTTCATTCACTGGACAGTCCATCCTCTGACATGCCCATCTCCGAGGCTTCCATATAAGGATGCTTGACACACCACCAAAAGTTATAGACACACTACGTCCCTTACAATACCTACAGATATGGAGTTCTAACTCTCTGGTTGACCAATCTCTCCACTGCCACCTCTCTGGCCGCATTGAGCTCTATCCTCCTCCACCTCCACCTCTGGTGGTCCCAAGCACTGTTGTTGAGACCGCCATATACCCGGAGGGCAATGTTAGGCACTCTTCCCACCACTCACATCCACAGTTTAACATAGTCCTGTTCCCTGTTCACATTTTTTAATGATTCAAATTTAACAACTGGCCTGCTTCCTTGCCCAGCTTAATCCAAAATTCTTCCCAAACTGTTTATAGGTTATAGTTTCTATGAGGTCATGCCTAAAATGGATATTGTAATCGTAATATAGCTTGCTTACTCTTGACCTATGCATGCACTTTAAAAGTGCTCTACAGTCTTCTAGTAAAGCTCCTCGAAAAGGTTCTGCAATCTGATTTTCCTTCACATATATCTTGGTGCTTAATCATAGAGAACATTTTTCTTTCGTCAGATATCATTTCACCTGGGAAACTAAAAGGTCTGCACCTGTAACATACTAACATAGTTATGTATTTGTTTAGTAACACTAACACAGACATTTTTTCTTGCAAGTTTCTTGAAGGTTTTTTTTCATCTTCACCTGCATCATTTTATTTATTGTTATATCTTTTCCACCTCTACAACATCGAAAAAATGACATGCACATTTTACCATGATGAGCAAACTGTCATATCCACGGGCCTTGGCTGCCCCCTTCTCACTGGTTCCTAATGAATCACGTGTATCAGGGTTTTCTTTTTTCTTGTCTTTCTTTTTTTCAATTGCTATGGTCCTTATTAAAAATATGCTTGTCAGAGAGTTGTATGAGTAGAGTTTTCTCCTACACCAGCTAGTCATGAGTTGTGAGAAAAAGGGGATCATGTGTCTCACTGTGAGATGATATAAGTTTTCAGCCTCATGACATGCCTTGAATGGCATAACCTGAATGTTGATGTTAGATAATTCAGTGCATTACAAGATTAGGCTTAGATGTGAACTAAGACAACCTTAAGGTAAAAGGGGATGAGGGAAGGGGAATCAATGATCATTGATCAGTTGGGTGGGGATCCCGGTGGTTCCTAGAGTCCATTTGGGAAGTCACCTATACCCATGAGGTGATGACTCGAGGCTCTATGTATGACAATGGGATATGTTGATGCGGCTCTGCCAGGGGGCTGCCTTGTCATTGTCATCCAAATGGAGAAGACTTGTACACATGAACATGTCTGCAGCTACTTGAGGTGGCTGCCTCTGTGAAGTTTGATCTATCTCAGTCAATACCAAATTGTGGGATGTGGTTCCAACTTCCAAGTAGGGATGGTGTATGGACTATGGCATACAATGCTCTTCTAGGAAGGGGGACCACATTTTTCCTTCTTTAATAATCTTCCTGGTACCTCCCCTCATTGAACCCACGAACCCTTCACTCTACCTTCGCTTCATTGTTTGCCTGCTTGCTTCTCAACAATGGAACCTTATAAGCCAGTAGGCAAACAGACTTCTGAGTTTGATTGCGAGGAGCTGTCACTAACACCTGTTGATCATCAACTAGTTCGAAAATATTGGAACCCTGCTGCACTTTTGTTCTCTCATGATTCTTCTCTTGATAGGTTTTCCATTTTCATGATTTTCAGAGCTCAGGCATTAGAAGGAAAGGCACAATCCTTCTCTCCATCCTCAGCCACGTACTCTAGTGAAAGGAAGTATCTTACGATAGGAGACCACTTCGCTTAGCAGATATTTCTCCTTTCTAGGATTAGTCTTTACGTGATTTTTGCTGACGGAATGTGTATTCCTCTAGCTCATGAGTTGCATGACCACACTCTTGTAGCAAGTAGTGGTTCATGGTACGAGTGTGAAGGCTGCACTTTGATTGTGTACTAGATCTGCACAAGCTTGAGCTTGCGAGGGTGCATAATGGTTGGGCCAAGGCAATGTGCCTGGACCAACTCAATGTGCCAAAAGTGTAAAGAGACTATGTCAATTTAAACTCCAAGGCATTGGGTGTCTTGATCTACATTGATGGTATGACATCTCAACTTGGAAAGAGCAAATTAAAGAAGTACACATGTCCTTCAATGAGGCTTCTACATCCTGTATAGTGCTGGCATGCAAAGGCTACTGGTGATGTGGTGAGGGCGGACTATAAGTCCTCACTTCCTATATGGCAGTGTTCTAGAACAAGGATCTAATCGGCGATTAATCACTGACGGGGCCTATCTGATTAGGTCCAACTAACGATTAATCGCGGATTACTAATTAATATGCACCGCTTAATCCGATTAATCGCTCGAAGGTGGCTGAACGCCCGACTAGTGCCTAGCGACTTTTAGAACATTGCTATTTACGTTTGCTATCCAAGTTGGAGAGACACACTCTAAGAGTCTGAGACTGGAATTCGGGGGACACTGAGTCTAAAAAACTATTAGTTATGTAATTTGGGAGATATCTGTGGAATTATTAGTTGGATATGGCTCTTAGAAAATTGAAGATGTTCACAGAGGTGAATTGAAATCATGGCCTGATGCTACTAGGGTATCAACCACAGAGGGAAATGAATAAGAGACAGACTTAATTTTGTGCTGAGATAAGATTCAGATTCATAGTTTGGTTTGTAGAGAACTGTTTCCAGCTGGGTAAACTTCTTTGTTTCAATATATATATATTTTTTTTTTGACATCAATGGGAAGATTTGTCTGCTATACAACTGCAACATGTCGTTGCCATTAGTTAATTGATTTGTCCTGCTCCTTTTATCTTATGGCAGCAGGGGTTCAAGCTCTAGTTTCAGCGCTGTGGAGAGAAGGAACGTATCTGTTCCAGAATCACATGGGGTTTTGTCTCATCACAATCGCTAGCAGAAGCCAGTCCGTACAAGTTCTATTGAGGGTTATGTAGATCATCCGGCAGAGAGAATTCATTGTTCCATGCAAAATCTGGTGTCTTTCGAGTAATTACCTTTTGCTGGGCACCATCTCATTCAGATGCTTCATTTATGACACCCTGCTGTTAATAGAATCAAATTGTATTTGTGATGGCAATCCCTTGTGCTTTTCTTGCTTGATAATCATCCCTAGTTTGCTTTTCTTCCAAACATCCTTTATCTGTCTGAATTTTATGTATGACTCGAAGCTATGTTCCCATAATTTTGTGTTGGGGGATGCATATGATGATATTGAGTGTTTGTGGGCTATACAAATCGTTAACTAGTCCTGTTGAGCCCTTTACATTTTGTTTAGCTGAGTAGGGAAAAACAAGAAGGAAAATGGGGTCTACACCCTTTTGTTTTCTTTCTGGATTATAGTGATTTATTGTTATGGATTTCACTGCTATTTGTCTGTCGAATGTTGCTAGAACCACACGCATATTTACGCACAAGCTCACATTTACGTTTCACACATCTATGTGGGCCTTAAATGGAGGTAGGGATAGCTTTGACCTTTGATCACTGATTTAGGGCTGCAAAAGAATCGCGCGAGCAAGTCAAGGCTTAACTTGTTAGGGCTTGGCTCGATTTGTTTGGTAATCGAACCGAGTTCAAACTTGAGTTTTGGGTTAGTTTAGTAAATGGGCCGAACTTAACGCTCCGAAACTCAGCTCGGCTCTGCTCAGTTATATGTGTAGGTTCGAGGTTGGGCACAAGTATAATCTAACATAACCTGAGAATGTATAGGTTCGAGGTTTTAAAAGGTAAATGATGCTAATAATAGCGCCCACTTATTAGGTAGTTCTGTCTACATTTCCGGCTAAATGATGGCGCATGCATAAATGCCACCACACTGCAACGACACTGTCAAATTGTGTCAATAACCTCACGAAATACTCATGTGATCAAACCTTTTTTTTTTAATAATTCAAACGTTCGGGCCGGCTAGCTTATGTGTACATTAATTAATTTGGGAGACCAATTTCACAGTTTGTATGTTAACGGGGATCTAATTAATGGTAGAGCAAAGCTCTATAGGAATTAGCCCTAAATGAATTAATATGAGTATTACTAATTACAAGAGCGATGCTTATTACGATAACGAAATTAAAGTCATGTCTCCAGTTATTTTTATTCCTTTTACTAAGACGCATTAATAGTTATATTTTTGAGATTTGAGTGTCCTGAATAGATTGCATTGCGTATGCAACTACATTACACTCTCAATCTTAGATTTATTATATATTAGAACATTGTAAATTAAGAAATAGTTCTACAATCACTTGGCCGTATTCTGCAGCATAATCCATTCTTTCTTTCTTTTGCTTTGGGATAGGGCAAAGTGCAAACTAATGGCAAGACAAGACACAGATCGTCAAAGTCGATCATGACAAAGAGATGTCGATAATCATCACCAACTT
This sequence comes from Rhododendron kiyosumense, assembly GCA_019656275.1. NCBI lineage: Eukaryota > Viridiplantae > Streptophyta > Magnoliopsida > Ericales > Ericaceae > Rhododendron > Rhododendron kiyosumense. The sequence continues at coordinate 209,194 of BPLS01000347.1, read as the reverse complement.
GTGGCATGGATTCAAGTATTGATACCCTCTATGATGATGGGTATGCCTC
>BPLS01000347.1:182192-209135 GCA_019656275.1 Rhododendron kiyosumense | reverse complement strand
ATGAGAGAGAGAGAGAGAGAGAGAGAGAGAGAGAGAGAGAGAGAGAGAGAGAGAGTAGAGTTCAAGCCCCACAGGCATGCATATTGAGATTATAGATAGATAAGCATGGGCCCCACTTTGGGGATGTGGTGGGGTCATGAAGCCCAAATACGGAGTAGTAGCGATCAGTTGGAGCTATCATCACATGGACAATTGGACATGATCAGAGCTCAGGGTGGACATGGAGAACACACATGATTTTCCCTTATTGGACGGGCCTCTGTTTTTCTCGCTGTTTATATACAAAACAAAATAATAATAATAAGGGGACAATCTTGATTAGGGTTGTTAAATAGCTATGACTATGTATATATAATGGTTACTCATTAAAAGGTCAAGGGCAAACCAACAAGACAAATGTTTCATAAAGCAATTAACTTGCCTCCATACTTCATTTTCTTTGTCATTTTAAGGCAATGATGGTGCTTTTCGCAGGTGAGCTGTGGGATTAAAGCTCTCATAATTAATTGAGATATACGTAAGCTGATTTGGACACCATGAATATCAAAATATATAAGGCAATATGTGTACAACAAACAGCTACAATAAAAGCAAAGCAAACGAGTAAATAGTGCTGCAAAAAAAGAGAGTAGTAGATACATATTATGTAAAATAGATATTAGAAACTCAAATTAGTGTCTGAATCGAATCATTTTTTAGATCGAAATTAATGTCCTACCACTAGGTTGTGTTAGGAGTACGTTTAACTCTAATAAAAGACTATGGGGACTCGAACCCGAGTAAGTGTAACCACTTATGAGTTTCAACCATTGAATTGAACCAACAATTTAAGCTCGATTACTGCTCCTGTTACGAATTGCAACTCTACCTTCTTGTAGATATCCCCTCCTATCAAATTAAAAAACAAGATTAGAAAAAAAATTCGTCTTAACTAGACTAATCAATAATCCACAAAGATAGTTGCAAAATTGACAAACGCGATGAAAATTTGAATAAGAATAAAAGAAGGAAAAATTCAAAAATGCCGGAACTTTGCCTAATTGGTTTTCACGTGGCAGGAAAGGGACATGAAGGAAGGATGCCGTGATAAATGAAATGAAAAGAAAGTTAAACAGAGACGCATCAGAAAAATACAGCTGCAGACCCAGTCCAACTTTCCATTTCCGGTGGAACTCCAAATTCCCATTATTTTTCAACCCATAAATGTTCAGAGAATTCGAAATGGATGGTTCAGAATTCAAAACGAATTCCACCGTTTCGAATTATGGAGAATTTTTCGTCTCAAATTCTGATTCTATGAATGGATGAAGGACCAACTAAAGTAAGAAATATTACCTCAAAAAAAAAAAAATGAAGAAGAGCGCTACACACCTCATATTACTTTTGTATATTAATCTCAGGTAATTTAACAAAGACTTGGTATTACCGTCTTTCACAACGGGACTTGTCGACTTTAGAAATATTGGCTTGTCACGTCTTTTATTGATATCGTGACTTATCTGTTTTGACCAACTATACACGTCCTCACGAATTGATGCATTCTTTATTTGATTTGGAGTGCAAAATCTCCAATTACATCCCATATGCAATTTGATTAGACATAGTCGTGGATTGTGTTTTCTGACTGGTGGTTTTGCATAAGTTAGTTTGACCATGTAGATTTGGTCTTTAGGAAATATTCGCTGCTTTGGGTACTGTCTTTTGTTGCAGCAGACAGCAGTATGGACGGCAGAAGGCTTCAATGCCAAGCTTTACATAAGGGTATTAGAGAGAGAGAGAGAGAGAGAGAGAGAGAATCCAACCTTTTTCATATCTGTAGTCTGTAACGCTATATTAAGAGGGACCCTTTCCAGCAGGCGTTCAGTAGCCTTTTCCAGACCGTTTCTCTCTCTCTCACTCCACTTTTTTTGCTTTTGTGTTCAGTTTTCACTGTTTCTCTGTCCTCCTCCATTTCTGTCTCATTCCCACTTCAATTAAAAATTCTGCTGTAACAAATTCTTCCAACTAGCAAAACCCTTTTTCTATCTGTTTCTTAAAAACCATTGATACCTACCTTAAATATGTCTCTATACACATACAACCCAGCTCATTTGAAGCCCTCACAAGCAAATCTACAAGCATTTTGGTAACATATTTCTATCAATCTTTATTCATTTCAGCTTCAATTCTTTTGAGGTCTGTATTTCTACCTGCTTTCCTCTTTCTGTATTTTCCTCTTTCTTTTATGGGTTGCCTTGAATTCAACTCGGATTACGAGTACAACCCATTTGCTGTATACATTAGTTTTTTCTTGGTATGTTGGTTTTGAGAGTGTTTTGAAACTAGGGCTATAGGTTTTGCACTGCTTTCTGTTTCTTGAATCTTCTTGCAGGGGGGGAAAATGAGAGACTTCCCTTCTTGTTTTGGTGAAAATGGGGTACAAATTTCTGATTCTTCACCCTCAATCACCACTAGAACTGCCCAAAATCTTGTTGCTTGTGTCTACAAATGTGGATTCAGCGGCATTTCGTGCTTGATTACCATTACATGGACCAAGAATTTGATGGGTCAAGGTCTCAGTGTTCAAATCGACGATTCCACCAATCAATCCCTCAGTAGATTCGATATAAAGCCATGGTTGTTCTCTAAGAGAAAAGGGTCTAAGAATTTAGAGGTGAACTCTAGTTCAATTGACATACATTGGGACTTGTCCTCTGCTAAATTTGGTTCAGGTCCAGAACCCCTTGAAGGTTTCTACTTAGCTGTGGTATGTGACCAAGAAATTGTTTTACTCATTGGGGACCTGAGAAAGGAGGCTTACAAGAGGATAGATGCAACCCCTAATCCCTCGAAGGCCATTTTCGTTGCGAAAAGAGAGAACATTTTCGGAAAGAAATTTTACGGCGCTAAGGCTCAGTTTTTCGAGAAGGGGCAAACTCATAGTGTCTCGATTGAGTGTGATACAGCGGGTAGCAGCGACCCAACCCTTGTCATCCGAATAGACAGTAAAGCAGTAATGCAGGTGCAACGGTTGCGGTGGAAGTTTAGGGGAAACCACACCATCTTGGTGGATGGGCTTCCGGTAGAAGTGCTATGGGATGTTCATAACTGGTTGTTTGGTAATGTGGTCGGGGACGCTATTTTCATGTTCCAAACTTGTCATTCGTCTGAGAAGTACTTGTGGAGCAGCAGCGAATCCATCTCGGATCAGTCCATTTTGAGCTGGTCGTGTTCGCAGGGGGTAAGGGATTCTCAGTTACAAGGTCTTGGTTTCTCGCTCATTTTGTGTGCTTGGAAGAATGAATAGAACCGCTTTCTTTCCTACTCGAGTGCTGAAATATTTGGGGTGAGAGTTTCAAATTCAGATCGTTGCGACTGTTTGGAATCCATATTATACGAGAAGACATCGCTTTCAACATTCAGAGAGCATGACTATCTGGAATCAAGATTATTCAAGAAGACATTGATGAGGAATGTGAGTGATACTATATGAGGGCATTCCCATACTTGCCTATTTTTTCAATTTAGCTCGAGAAGTTAATATTTAAGAAAATTAGTTGCTCCGAGTTGTGTTTAAATATATGCTTAAACTAGCATATCCTTGTGAGGCTTGTGTTGTAGCCTTTGTTGTAGGTTGATCTAAAGATTTTCTGAATTACAAGGTTTTGGTTTCTAACTAATTCTGCTCGCTTGGAACAATGAAAACAAGTGTGTTCTTCCTATTCTGAGTGAGAATTCATTAAAGGTGATAAAATTAAGAGTGATGTTTGCAAAACCTGCGATCTATAGACTATCAAGATTAGTTGATGTCAGTTGTGTTTTTTGCTTTTGCTACTCATAAAAGTGGAGGAGGGGGTGACCAGGTGTTGCAACCTTTCCCTAGCATGATCATAGGAACTCCAGACCCACGACGGAGGCTCCCGAAGGAGACCTGAGATCCATGGGTACGCACTGCCCCACCCGAGGCCGAAGAAGCCAATGGGCGGATCATGGAATTCCAGGAGTGAGGGCACACCAGCATGCCTCGAACCTGTGACCACGAGAGCCAAACCCAATGGGAGTAGAGTAACCCATTGCCATCTTGGCTATCACCCAGGGTGGCATGTCAGTTGTCAACGTACCTGCCATTTTCATTTTGTTCTTTGACATGTCCACCATAAGACAGTTTTTATTTTTATTTTTCAATCAGAACTATGACATGTTAACTTAAAACGTGTTGATTGGCTGATTGTGAGTTTCCACTAAATTTTTGTTTTTCCAATGGTAATAATTAAGTTGTTTCCACTCAATAGTATTTTAGTTGATATATATATATATATATATATATATATATATATGTGTGTGTGTGTGTGTGTGTGTGTGTGTGTGTGTGTGTGTGTGAATAGAATAACTTGCTTAGAAATCTGTAACAATATGATGGTCTCTCTTTTCTTCCCTCACAAGTCCCTACACAACTCAAATTCCAACCAAGGAATGAAGGAACAAAGTTTCGTTTCTTTCCTATCGATACATAGCATTTCAATACGTCTATGCAATCTTGAAATTTCCAATGTTTCCAACAATGTACCTAAACATGCAAATTTTATGCAGATTGTATTGTTTCAACACAAATTCAAAAGATCCGATAGTTATCTCCATACGTTCCCAAGTTCTTAATATTTCCGTTATGCCCTGGCAACATTTTCGAAAAGTTTTCATTATTTCCTTACCTTCTCTCGCCACTACTATAAACGGCATACCGGAAAAACAAAAGTTCGATCATTAGATCCAAGCACAACCCAAGGGTATGAGATAACTTCACCGTCACAAGACACTACAGTTCATGCATAACATTGTGAAGAGAACTTCAAATAAGAACCTATTCTGTCTCCGTCACTCATAATAATTAGCAATCACTTGGGGCAGGCATTATCCGAAGCCTTTCCTCGGATTGAACTTGATTAGCTCCAGAATACTTCTCCTCTTCTGCTAACAAGGAATGCAAGTCACTACCATTGGCCAAGCTATTGAACTCAACCGCTTTGGAAGGCATTGTCGGATACCGCCGCTGGCAGAATGTCATCAACCTCTTAACAGATTGCAAGTACTTGCGAGTCGTCTCATCATTCATAATATGGGCCACACTACTGGTGTGGATTTTCTCACGGGCAGAACGTTCGTGGATACCAACCATAGTAACTCCAATAGGCCACGGTGCATTTCCAATGGCTAACCTGATGTAATGGTCCATTGCAGCTAGGTAGTCTCGCTTCATGCAGCATTCAACCATCAAGAGCAATGCTTGGCGAATATCATCCGGAAGAACCTACACATTGGTGTCATGAGTTCGGGCTCAGCTATACAATTTCTTTAATATGAGATGCACAGTTCTAAAGCAGCATGAATCATGGTACGGGCAAATCACATCACTACAAAAACATATGAAGGAGAACAAGAGAGAGGATTAATTCTCAAAGTAACTAAGGCACAGGTTCACACCGCCACCCATCAATGTAAGGATGGGATACCACTTCCCCTCCAGCTTAGCCTCAGTAGTCTCTTTGGCTGTAATGTGTTGATTTTTGTTTTGTTTCGCTTTAGGCCTTTTGTGTCGGTTTGGCCTTAGTTTGATGCCTGTTCAGGCTAATCGTTGTTTGCAGGGGTATTACCCTTTAGCAGGAGTTTCTATTGTTTGGGTTTTTAATGAAATGTCTATTTACGAAAAATAAAGGGTTAAAACCAGTTCCCACAAACCTGGTGGCAGGAAATCATCAGATTAGTTTCAGGATTTTCAGTCCTGCCTTCTACTGAGCGATACATCATTTACTAAGTGAGAACGTTATTCTGTTTTGGGGACTCCGGAAGTTCAGGAGGAAGATCCTATCATTATTAATGTGACGTGAAAAGAGAACCACCCAGAGTCCCAGACCTTGCTCCACGAACGTCCTAAGTCTTAACTGAAAGTCTGAAATGAATCATTACTGGTAGAGTGGAAGGGGAGTGGACAGCAACAGTAGTTGTTGTTACCCCGGCCCAGTATGGATTATATTACGGACCACTTCCTAAGGTGCATCAAGCTAAACATGTAAGGTTTGGCGGAAACAGAGAGAGTTTAACAATTCACATCAGCTTGCAACTCTTACAGAACTATGGAACAACAGACATCCATCTTTCTGGGAGGTGGGAGATGAAGAGACACAAACCCTGGCACCTTCAGGCTTCAGAAACCATTAGTCTTTCCTCATTGTTTAACCGCAATACATTTTCTGAGCATTTATTTATTGGACCCATAAATCAAACATGATCATTATTTTCAAGCGAGCCAACACAAAATTGTAATCTCTAGAACTGATCCAGATCTGTTGATAGAGGCAACAGTTAATCGAGGCATAAGTAATTTGGACCTAAAAAATGGTCAAATTCTTTTAATGGGCACAAAGTCGAATTGAGGCAACATAAATATATTTCTGATCACCATTTAAATTTTGATTCACTTTTAAATCCAGACACCAGCAAACGCCGCAATGTAAAGTTTAATGAGGCACAGAGAACTTAGACACGTCAATAAACTCGGTCTAATGAAGTTTAACTCTTTGCGCCCTCCGTAGCCAGCAGCCCCAGTAGCCTTCAACTGCGAACTACAAATTTCAGCAAGTAGTCACTTTATCTACTAGGAACCATTTCTCATGGTATGAAAGCTTTAAGCACACTTTGAAAGTTCTTATCCTTCAAGTGGCTAAAACTCTGACTGGTAACACCAACTAGTAATCATTGCTTTTACCTCCACAAGGCCAATAGTCTATTCACTGCTAGGAGCCTGTTGAACATTTGTATAGCATATAGGCGTGTAGTTTTGAACTTTCTTTGATTCTTTCAAACCCCAACATTGGGAAAATTTCCTCAATTCTACAGTATGATGGCACTGTAAGCTAGCCAACATGTACCTGCGGATTTGGGTACCAGCAGGCCACCGAATCTTGGAAACATGGACAAGCAGAACAAGAGAAAGAAAAGGTTCAACATAGTTTTGCTTAACTTATGTCACCAGCTTTTTTTATGTGCAGCTAAGGATGGTTATTCCTTCAACTTTAGAGGGCTAGAAATTCTACAGGATAGTGCAAGCAATGAAATGTAAAAAAGTTAAACACTACAAACCAAACCCCCCCCCCCCAAGTGAGAACCCGTAAGATTAAATTCCTGAATTTTTGGTCCTGCTGTTTAGTGATCGATACTTCAACTATTCGAACAAATAGAGCTTTACTCTGTTCTGTCCTTAAGACTACTGAGGGTTGGGAGGAGGCTTCTATCATCAGTAATAGGCTGTGAGAACCAAGATGTTTCTCTGCTAAGGTCCGGAGCATGTTACACTTTTCGGCAATACAGTTAGGACTCTTTGGAGTCATGGGATTAGGAGCAACCGTACTTGAGGTAATACAGAAAGCATCATGATTTTCGTTCTGGTCCTATACCATCTGTTAAGTTCAAGACCATGTGTGTTGGTCTCTATGACGCATCCATGCAAGTTCCTTGATCATCTAATAATAGTCTTTTTGTGCCCAAACCACACCACTTAAATATGGGGCGTGTTTGTTCTTATGTCATATTTACTCACTTCATTTTTTGCTTACCGATTCACACCTAAATCAAATGCATGTCTCTGAGCTCACCCATAGAACAAAACCAAAAGGTGATGTATGACAATATAAATTCATATACTTCTTCAGTTCTCAATCTAAACCTCTTATCATAGAATATATGAAACCTATGTCCTATTTATTGCAGCTCACCAATTTAATCCATGATATTCCCTTCATTGGAGAGCCTATGCACAAACATGCTCTCTCGTGCTTCCTTCGTGTATGTGTGTGTAAGCGCACGTGCGTGTGTGTTTCTGTGTCACCTGTTATAATGGTGATTTGTTCGTGATTCTTTCCTCCATGGTTCACTTAGGGGATGAAAATAATCACTTTCATTACCCCACAAAGACGATAAACTCAGCATCAATTCAAAACTGAAGTAAGATAGTCTCTAAGAGCATAAACAGTAAGCACCCAAACAAAGCCTGCCACCGATATAAGATAGCATTAAACCATTGAATGCAATAAAAAGTTACCTTCTTCCTGCAGAACTTGAACAACGGATGCAAGTACCTCGCGCACTGCTTAAATGTGGCAACAATTGACTTCCCTTTCGCCGTCCTCCTCTCTGCCTCCCCCATCTCATTTAATTCCTGATTCCACTCATTCAACAGCCTCTTGAAAAACACAAGAATCTTATCCTCATCACACAAATCCTCGAAATTCGCCTTCATACTCTTCAAATCCTTATCATAATCCACCCCCGACGACCCCCCTTCCCCACCACTCCCTCCCTCCTCCTCCTCCTTATCTTCCCCCCCATCCTCTCCCCCCTTCTGCCGCTTACCCATGACCCCAGACTTCTGCCTCTTCTTCAACTCCACAATATCGCGCAAGAAATCATTCGTTTGCCCTTCAGTCATATCGCTATCATCAATCTCAAACAACCCTGCTTTCAACACGTACTTTAACCGGTCCTAAGAGAGAGAGAGAAATGCAGGTAAGACCGGCAGCATAACAACAAACAACCAGATTCAAAAAAAGCACAGGCCTTGGGCAATTTGGAGAAGAAAAAACTAGTCGAATAAAGAGAATAATCAATACAAATAAAGATCAAACTAAAGATGTTAAGCATAGCTGCATAACAGACTTTTTTTATTTCTTGCAGATAATTGCATTTTGATTTAGTTACTGATCATTGATTTAAGTGAAAATGAAGAAAGCAATGTAGACAAAAACCCTTCCATTGGTTTGAATTCACCCAATCAAAAACCCTTCCTTTTGTTTTCATTTCACCCAATCAAATATCCTCCCATCCTCCAATGAGAATAGAAGAAATCATACTTTCATAACTCATAAGTATCCTAATCGAATTACAAGGAACAATCAATACATTCCAGTTAATTCTATGTCTACACCATCTTTGATATAAGTGAAAGCGAATAAAGTAGGGTAGACAAAAACCCTTCCTTCTGTCTGAATTGCCCCAACCAAAAATCCTTCCTGATGTTGGAATTCCCCCAATCAATAACCCTCTCATTCTCCAAGGATAATAGAAGAAATCATATTTCATAAATATCTTAATCGAATTATACGGAATGATCAATAAATTAAATTAAATTCTATATCTATACCGGCCTTGATACAAGTAAAAACGAAAAAAGTAGGGCAGACAAAACCCCTTCCTTTTCTTTGAATTCACCCAATCAAAAACCCTCCCATTCTACAAAGAAGAACAGATGAAACTAGACTTCCACAAAATATCTTAACCGAATTGTATGTAACGATCAATAAATTCAATTCTACATACATACCAGCCTGGCCAAATCGTCTTCGCCGAAGAGAGTGACGGGTTGTTTGAGCAAGCGGAGGCGGCGGATGACCTCTTGCTTCGAGAGGTTGAGGTCGTCGATTTTTTGCTCGTTGGTTGGGGGTTTTTTGGAAGAAGAAGAAGAGGCGGCGGCGGAATCAGTGTTTTGTTTGGAGGTTTGGGAGTTGGAGTTAGGGTTTGAGGAGTCGTGTTGTGGGTCTTGTTGGTTTGGTTGATGCTGCTGCAGTTGTTGTTTTAGGGCTTTGGCTTCTGATTCACGCTTTTCTTCCTCTCTGAGGCGTTGGATGCGTTTCTGTTCGATTTCGGAGCGCTTGAAGACCTTCCGGCCGCCGACGTCTTGGGCTAGGCTTTGGCGCTTCCTCATCAGTTCTTGTTTCAGGATGTCCATCTCTCTGCTGTTCTTCGATCCCCCCCTCTCTCTCTCTCCTCTCTCTCTCTCTCGTACGATGAGATTTGGGTACTTCAGTGAATGAAGGCGTTTGGCTAAAGTTAAGGCCGAGTTTGGCTATAAAAAAAAAGAGTTGAATTATCGGAAATAAATATTTATTTTTTGAATTAAACGTAATATATTATGATATAATAATTTATTTCGTAAAATAGAAAATAAATACTTAAAAAATAAAAATCTTAACAAAAATGATTTTTTAAATAAGTACAATGATTTGTGCTCTTTTTGAATTGTTGGCCCATAGTGGTTTAGTTGGAAAAAATATAGTTGTGTGAGGAATTCTTTTCAGCTCAAACACGTGAGTTATCAATAAGCCAATAAATAGGCTCAACTTTTTTTTCCCAAACTAGGCCTAAGTTGGATTAATGGTTTTTTCCTAATAAGCCAAATTAAATAAGTACACTCATTTGGATGTGTTCATTTTGGGTTATTAATTGGTCTAGGATTGTTCGGCTGAAAAAAACTAGTCATGTAACAAATTCTTTTATTTTATGCAGGTTTACTGCACTTTAATAAGTCAATATTGTGGTTTAATTAATGTTTTTTAAATTTAGTTATTTGTCTAAACGAATCTAATTTGAAAAGTAAAATTATGACCCAAAGATCCAACAAGTTCACTAAAAGTAAGTTAAGTGAAAAATAAATGAAAATGTCCTTGGGTTTAATTTCTCTAGGCTTTTTTCATTCTCGATTTCTGTCGTAGAATTTTGTAAAAATCTATAAACATAAAAACACCCACAATCTTCATAAGAAAGAATTGTCCAAACACACCCAATCAACGAACTTCTATCTTGCATTATGAACCCTTAAACATTCGAACAACGGACTTCTCTTTCATATAAACATTTGAATAATGAACTTTTCTCTCGTATTAACCATACGAATAATAAACTTCTCTTTATTTTGGTCGGGTCCTAGTATTGGGGCCGTGACGTGGTATGGACATATATTTCCTTCAGGTTGGGTCATCCGTTGCTCAAATCCAAACATTCCAAAGCGGGTGATTCCCCTATGGTCACGCTCATGGATCAATTACTTTGGTCAACCCAGGCACCCTTTTACAGTGAACAAAAAATAATAATAATGTACAAGGTCAAATTCGTCAATCCAGTTTTAGTTGGGCTCGGGTTTGTACTCACCTTCACATCGCACAAGCCCTAAACTTTTCGAGATGGGCTCAAGTTGCTTGCGTGTGTCGGCCCAAATTTCACTTCTTCTAATAACTGCTAACTGTAAAAATATGGGCAATCTAGGCGGCTTGTGGGTAGAAGAGAGAGAGCGAGAGAGAGAGAGAGAGAGAGAGAGAGAGATATGACAACGATTCGAAGATTTTTCTGCAACGATCTTCTCCGATTCGCATCAGTGAATCTTGACCATCTCACTGAAACGGTAATTCTTCTTACTTCGTGTTTTTGGCCTTTCGCTTTTTCTTTCATCGACCATCAGTTATCGAGCTCACGAGGGTTTGGATTGTGCTTGATGTGAGACGTGGTGAATAATGCAGTTCAACATGTCGTTCTATATGACCTACCTCGCGAGATGGCCGGACTATTTTCACGTTGCCGAAGCTCCTGGAAATCAAGTTATGGGATACAGTACGGGTTTCTGCTTTCTTTTGTCTTGAACTGAATCTTCATTATTACCGTAACTTCGCAAAGATATTTCATTGTGTTGGTCGGCTTTTGTGAATTTCACTTTGCGGATGATATTATATTGGTAGTGTTTGGTTGAGAGATTAGTTTAGTTTAGTTTTGGTAGTGGGTGGAGAGAGAAATAGAATAATGATTGAAGATAGGGGTAATGATTGGAGAGAGATAGAGAGAAATAAGAAAGTAATAATTGGAGAAATAGGGTAATGATTGGAGAAGGAAGTAGGGTAATGATTGAAAACAAAACTAAAACTAAGTTGTTAACTGAACAAAGCCATTATAATTTCGTTTAAGTTATGTCCAGTGGCAGCTCCAAAATTATGTAGCAGGGTAGTCCACTTAACTACTGAATCAATTTGAACAAGTTGTAAAACTACTTTAATTGATATCCATCATATACTTTCATCAAGAAGCATGTCGAGACAGGAATTTTTTAGTTTTATATGTTTAGATTGCCTATTAGAATTAAGTTATTGGGCACATATATGTTCAAATTAAGTTGTTCAAGGTCCTATATTTCTTTTCAAATTAAGTAGTTCAAGGTCCTATATTTCTTCAATAAGTTAAGCATATAAGTTGTAATTTGTTTTGTGTTCAAAGTTTAGAATGAAGTGTCCTGGGTATTTAATTGCAGAGTGAAATACTGAGATTAATATATATTGGTACCTACGTGTAAGAAAATGTTTGAGGGTATTCATTTGAATAGCCAACTCAATGAGTGGAGCTGTTAGTGGTTATGTTCAGGGTCGGGTTTCAGTTGTTATTTTGATTCCACTTTGCTTCTTTTAGGCAGTGTTTGGACCATGATTTATGAAGGGATTCATGGAGCGAACTGATAAGATGGAGTGAAAAAAATGGATTCATCTAATGTCGAAACACATTCAAAAAATGTAAATAATTCAGTTTATTGATGGTTTTGGCGTTTGAATAGTTTTGCTAATAAGGGGAAAAGAACCCCCATGTGCTGGTTGAGAGGGAGTCTCCTTCCATTGCCAAGGACGTACCTTCCATGCTTAAAGCAACTATCTTATCTTCTCTTATAGGCTCTCCTTTTCCTCTAATTAAATCTAGTAAGAGTCGCTCTATTCCCGGTCAAAGAAAGACCTTTTTGTCCAATCTTAGGTGGGTATAGAAGGATGATGAAGAAAAACTCTCAATTCTGGTTCGAGGCTATGCAGCTTCTAAGCTCTCCTCACTTTCACGGCAAGAAGGCCATAGCAGCGTTTGGGGCTGCAGGATCTTTAAAGTAGGTTCGACCGCATGCTACAGAGGAACGACAGACGGATCAGAGCAACAAACCACCATGGCAGACTGTTCCCCATTAATTGAGTAGATCGCGTCACGCCACTTGTTCTTTCTTCACCGTCACGCAAGGAGTCCCATTCTGTCCGTGCTTTCAAGTACTGACATTTCTTTCATCCATTCCGAATCCATTGAGTGATGGCAGCCTATGTAGTCACCAAGGACTGAATAGAACGTAGGTTCGAAGTCCGAGCTTTAAAAGGGAGTGATAATCCTGCTTAGCAGAGTTTCGAGCCGCTTGTGGTAGTCTATACTAATTAGTGAGTCATGCATTCTGGTCAAAGTTGGCAAGATGAGGTATAATGATTTGGAAGCTAGTGATTATCCTGAAATTGGATTTGAAAGTCTATTATAATTCCTAAGTGAGAAGAGGCAGATGAGGCAATCATACACATATACTTCAGCGTGACCTTGTATTTTTATTCCGAACGAGATGCATCATTTTTACCTCTAGGATTTCCCCCCCTGAAAACTTTACTTCTTCTGCCGTGTTACAAGATTATGCTGTTCAGGTTGGAACATTTTAGGAAGGGAGTCCATTTTTGTTATATGACACGATAAGTTGGTTCCTGGACAGATAAGATGTCCAAAGACATGCATGTATATACATAGCCTGCCACCTTTTTTCTCGAGTCTTTTGCTAATATTGATCTCCCTTTGGGTCTGCTAATATTTCCATTTGTTTGCGAAATGATATGTAGTTCCTAATGCCTTTATACCTGTTTGCAGTTATGGGAAAAGTTGAAGGGCAAGGTGAATCTTGGCATGGCCATGTAACTGCAGTGACTGTTGCTCCTGAATATCGCAGACAGCAATTGGCCAAGAAATTGATGAACCTGCTTGAAGAAATAAGCGACAAGATGTAAGAACAAAACACGTATTGAAAGGAATAATATTCTATCAATTTTTGTTGGGTATTATTGCTAATGCTTGTAAGAACGGGTAATAACTTTTGTTTTGCTGGAATTGTTAGATTTCTCAACAACAAAGGTTTCATTTATTATTTATCACGTTATTGTCATGTGTTAATTCCTGACTCGGATATAGGCATCCTATTTTCTGAGCCAAAGTATGGGGATTCCATGGGGATGATGAGGTTATGTCATAAGTCGCCGTGTTGGTCAAATGGATATTGTCCATATGCTCTATCCTATCATCTTTGATATTGGAGATTAGTGTTAGAATATCTATTGTTTGTTATTGAGCTCGATAGCATTTATTTAGGTGTGTTTACTTTTGTTAAAGGATGGGCTGTTGCTTGGACCCTTTTGAGTCTTCTACCCATTCATGCTATTTCTGTGCTTTTGATTGAAGAAATGCTGCAATGCTAAAGCAGCCATCTAGTATTGTCATTAGTTTGTTTCTATCAGAATTTTTGCACTCTTCTTTTGTTTCCTGTATGTTTGAAGGATACACCAGAATTACTATTGATGTGTATGGATCACCCAAACCATCCAAATCGTTGCAAAATAGTTACTATGGTAGGATGCCATGTAGAATCATACGATCACAAGTAGAGTCGTGTGCTGATGTTTTTTACACACACACACACGTGACCCCTACTGGTGGTTTTTTCCTTGTTTTTACCAAAATAAAATCTTGTGATCCTCGGCCTGATACTGTGATTCAATGTCTGAGACCCTTTTACTGATCCCATGTAGATCCGGTTGGAACAACACTGCCAGGGATCATCAAATAGCCTATCCCCTGAGTTGAAAAATAGAATTTTGGATACTCAACTCCACTGGACAAGACCATATTTTCCTTACTATGGTCAATTTGCACTTTAATTCAGTTCTGCCTCAAATACAATATTCAACTTTTTCTGGTCCTTGCTTACTATTTGCCACCTTTAGCGGCCTTCTTCATAAAACATATTTTCCTGCGACAGGCATGACCTTTAGCTCCTCATGAATTGACTTTCTGTTTCTTTTTTCATGTGTTGGCTCTCATCCATAAAGAGTAATATTCACCTTATTAAATTTGTGAACATATTGTTTTCGTATTGCCTGCTAGTCTTGGATTGGTACTTAGCTGAATGGAAAAGATCATGTGTTGTTTCATTTTAAAGCTTGAAATTGGTCTGGGATGAGTAAATCATAGCTTCCTTTATATCGCTCTCTTGCAAGGGTTTTTTCTTTTTCTTTTTCTCTTTCTTCTCTTTAATCGCCAGGGCTTCATTGCGTAAAAATATTTTGCGGACAGAACAAATAGACGAGCTCATGGTAGCATATCCTTTTTTGATCAGCCACCCATGCTTGTCTTCACAAAATGGTGCCGCTATCATTGTGTCTTAAGTGATGTTTTCTGTTATTGCATCTTACAAGCGATGTGGACATTCTTTGGATTTTGTTAATGAAATTATGTTTCTTCTGCCAGTGACAAGGCTTACTTTGTAGACCTCTTCGTGAGAGCATCAAACACCCCAGCAATAAAGATGTATGAAAAGGTAAGTATTCTCTTACCTTTAATTTTTTGTCCAGTTCAATATTCTTCCTTGAACACTACTGTTAGTAGAACTTGTTATGATCTGTAACAATGGCTAGGCCTACCATGTTAAATATGTGTTGCGGGATTCCAATATATACTTCTTCTGAATTACCTCTTCTTTCCACTTCTAAAGTTACATAAGCCTCCGAATTTGCTGCGAAACCTCCTTATTGAACATGATATAAGGTGGACTAGAACTCCTTAATTTTTGGAATAGCTATCCATTCTCACCAAGCGGAGGTTCTAGGTTGGCAGATGATCTCGTGATGCAAAGCTACATAGATTTTCATTATTGCAAAAAAAAAAGTGTCAAAATAGAAGGGCTGTCCGTTTTATTTTCCTAACCAAAAGAACTCCCAATTGCTACAAACTTGCCTTACCAAGCTTTCGAGTGAGTCGACCCCTCTTCTCCAATCTCAGCAATTAACAATGTGGTTCGGTTTTCTGTCTACCACCACGTTAGGGTTTTCTTGTCTCACTTTGAGTCCTGGGGAATGTTCTTCAGAGCAATATTGCGTGTTACATATTTCTTGTTGATACTCGAATCAAATGGATACCTTTTTTCGCCACAAAGCCTACCTGACCCCCATTGCATTTCGTCGCGCTGTACATGTTTGAAGGAATAGTAAAGAGGTTTGCATTCTTGATGTTCGTGGGTTGGGTTTCTAACTCTTTTTTTTTCTCTGTTTTCAATTGTGTAGTCACCCTTCTGTCCCTTCCCTGCTGGAAGAACTTTCTTTGTCTTCTTTTGCCTGCACTACCCCTCTTTGGTTCATCAAGAGAAGCATACATGCATAAACAGGGAAGCACCCACATTCCACCATTCATAAAAGACATGGCTAGAATGATACGAAAGCATATCATCATGACCTATATGTTGATTTAGACTGCCTAGAAATATGACTAGGAAACTGTTCTTGCTGGACAGTTAACTCACCATCTGCTAGACGCCAGAGGGTGGTCGATATAGTTCTTGCCAATTTTTTTTGTCCTAAGCAGATAATGAATTCAATATGAACTATCTTTAGATTGTGGATGCTCATTGTTTTTCGACGGGCATCTGTTTAATAGCAGTAGTGGTAAATCTCTTTGATCGTTGGAGTCAAATCTATGAATTGTGATGAACTGATAATGATTCGTTGTACCTTTTTCCTTTCAGCTGGGTTATATAATCTACAGACGGGTACTGCGTTATTACTCTGGGGAGGAAGATGGGTTAGGTGAGTCTGCATGCTCAATTAGTACTCTGCTTTTTGTGGCTTTTACTGCATTTCACCTTTCTTCAATTCTATTGTTTTCAGATATGAGGAAAGCATTATCTAGGGATGTCGAAAAGAAATCTGTTATACCCCTCAAAAGACCAGTTACTCCAGATGAATTAGAGTATGATTAATCCTGTTACAGACATGTGAGTTTTATTGCTGCAAAGACTAGGTACTGCATGGTAATATGTATGTTGATTGATCATGTGTTGTGTCAGCGTGTGAGATTTGAAAGTAATATTCTAGTGTCGATATGATGTGGACTGAGGAGCTTGCTTTGTATCATTAGATTTTGAGTCGGCTTGCTGCTTGATCTTGCACTTTTCGGCTTTTCCCACTGTGACCGCCTGACCGGATATTACTATAGACAGGATTGGCCTTTCACTGTGGTAGCCACATTCATCTTTCGCCCGTCTCAATTCATGTTTCTAGGAGGTGCATATTTTAATAAAATGTTGCTTTAGACATACTGAACTCCGCAGTTCAAGTAAAGTTGTAGCGGTACTCAATTCAACAGGTTATCGACCTGTGATTAGTGAATTTGATTTGATCTTGGACTTTGATCATACACCGCAAGTGTACGATAGTGTAGAATTAACGCCAGGATTGAGACCCAAAAACTTAGGGTAATTTTCCACGTAAGATTTATACAAGACTAAGAAAGTAATTACACTGAGATCCTTATCTCCTAATCTAATTACACAAGGGCTAAATTATCCACTAATTATACATACACCCATAATTTAACACTCTCCCACAAGTTGGTGCGAAGATGTCAATCAAGCCCAACTTGAACACAGCGGGGTGGAAACTTTTGCTACCAAGCCCTTTTGTGAATATGTCAGCTAACTGATCCTCCGATTTCACAAAAGGCATACATATCAACCCATCACTCAGCTTCTCCTTGATGAAGTGTCTGTCGATCTCTATGTGCTTCGTTCTGTCATGTTGGACAGGATTATGAGCAATGTTGATGGCAGCTTTATTGTCACAGTAGAGTTTCATAGGACCACTACTCAAAATTCCCAAATCACGTAATAAGGTTTGGAGCCACAAGAGCTCACAAACACCTTGAGCCATAGCTCTATACTCTGCTTCTGCGCTTGATCTGGCAACCACTGATTGCTTCTTACTCCGCCAAGTAACCAAATTTCCTCCAAGGAAAGTACAGTAACCCGAAGTAGAGCGTCTATCATCCACAGATCCAGCCCAGTCAGCATCAGTGAAAACTTCCAACCGCAAGTGATCATGATTAGAGAACAGAATTCCTTTCCCTGGAGCAGACTTGAGATACCTCAAGATACGATAAACTGCATCCAGATGTGGAGTACGAGGATCATGCATAAACTGACTAACAACACCCACTGCATAAGTAACATCCGGTCGAGTGTGAGCTAAGTATATCAGTCGACCCACAAGTCGTTGATACCTCTCTTTGTCAGTGCGCTCCCCCATATCTTCACTAAGATGATGATTCGCCTCAATAGGAGAATTTGCAGGTCTACAACCCAACATACCTGTTTCTTCCAAAAGATCAAGTATATACTTCCGTTGGGATATAAAAATACCTCTATCAGATCTCGCCACCTCCATTCCTAGAAAGTATCTTAGTGATCCCAAATCCTTAATCTCAAATTCTTGAGCCAGATTAGACTTAAGATTAAGAATCTCGTTCACATCATCGCCTGTAATAATTATATCGTCCACATATACAATAAGGACAGCAATCTTACCAACAGCTCTTTTGATGAACATAGTATGATCTGCATGGCTCTGTTTGTATCCAAACCTTAACATAGCCTTTGAAAATCTACCAAACCATGCTCTAGGTGACTGCTTCAACCCATAGAGAGCCTTCTTCAACCTACAGACCCTTCCTTCAGTCTCAGATGAAGAAAAACTTGGTGGTATATCCATATACACCTCCTCCTCTAATTCACCATGAAGGAATGCATTCTTCACGTCAAACTGTTGCAGAGGCCAATTCAAATTTGCAGCACAAGATAGTAGAGCTCGTATAGAGTTCATCTTTGCTACCGGAGCAAACGTCTCCTCGTAATCTAGACCATAAGTTTGAGTAAAACCCTTGGCAACAAGTCTCGCCTTGTACCTCTCAACCGAACCATCAGCATTCTGCTTAACAGTAAAAACCCACTTGCATCCCACTGATTTCTTCCCTTCTGGAAGTGGTACTAGCTCCCAAGTGCCATTCTTTTTCAAAGCTGTCATCTCTTCTACCATAGCTCCTTTCCACTTAGGTATCACCTGTGCATCTTGCCAATTCTGTGGAATAGATATAGAAGAAAGAGACGAAACAAAGGCATGGTACGAAGGATATAAACGATCATAAGAAACAAATTGGGAGATAGGATGTTGGGTGCATGACCTAACACCTTTTCGAAGAGCAACAGGAAGATTATCAATAAAAGTGGGTTCAATGGGAGAAGATTCATTACCAGATGAGTCGGAGTCGGCTGAGGAATCCAGAACTGGAGCAGGCGACTGTGATTGACAAGGTGGCATCACACAGGAGAGCTTTCCATTTTCCCGTCTAGTTCTAGTATAAACCTGCAAGTCAGGCCTTTGCCACCGTTGAGATAAGTTCTCGATATCACCACCAATGTCATGTGTTGCTCTTTCGGCAGATATTGGTTCCTCCCCAGAGTTTTCCTTCTCTCCCTCACCATTATGTAAAAATAATTCTGTCTCCCCTTGACCATGACTATAAACCTCCCTCATCTCTTCCTCAAATTCCTGCCTATGCTCCCCCTGAAGAGATGGAGTGGAGGAAGCGTAAAAAGACTTTGTTTCCCAAAAAGTGACATCCATAGAGACAAAAAATTTCCGAGAGTAAGGATCATAACACTTATAGCCCTTCTGGGTAGGAGAGTATCCAATGAAAACACATTTATGGGCTTTAGGACCTAACTTGCCACCAGAAGGGTGAGGAGCATGAACAAAACATACACATCCAAAGACTCGCGGAGGAAGAGTCGTGACGCGAAAACTACCAGGAAGACACTCAATGGGAGTTTTAAAGTGGAGAACACTGGATGGCATACGGTTAATAAGGTAAGTGGCAGTCAAAATCGCTTCGCCCCATAAATATTTGGGAACATTCATGGTAAATAAAAGAGAGCGAGCAACCTCAGCAAGATGACGATTTTTACGTTCAGCAACTCCATTTTGTTGTGGAGTGTCAACGCAAGTCGTCTGAAAAAGAATGCCATGTTCATCTAGAAAGCTCCTAAAAGTCCTATCGATATACTCAGTGCCATTGTCACTACGGAGAATTTTTATATGCGCATCAAATTGGGTGCGCACCATTGCATGAAAAGATTTAAAACAAGAAAAAACATCACTCTTTGATTTAAGTAAATACACCCAAGTAACACGAGAGTAACAGTCAATAAAAGTGACAAACCACCGATAACCCTTAAGAGAAGTAACTGGGGAAGGACCCCAAACATCAGAATGAATAACCATAAAAGGAGAAGCACTCCGTTTATTAATAGGTGCATAAAAAGATCGTTTATGTTTTCCAAGCTCACAGGCTTCACAAAAAAACTGACTCTGAGAACAATGTTTAATTAAATGAGGAAAAAGTTTTCCTAAAATCCCAAAAGAAGGATGACCAAATCTACGGTGCCACAGATGTAACATAGAAAGAGCTGGACTCGTATCTGTTTGCTGAGCTAGACCACATGACACGGGTGAATGAGTTGAACAAGCTCCAGACTCCAAAAAATAGAGGCCACCCTGTGCTTTACCACTGCCAATCATCTTTCCCGTATCCAGTTCCTGAAAAACACAATGAGTAGGGAAAAAAGTCACGGAACAATTTGCAGAACGAGTAAAGCTACTTACGGACAGAAGATTAGTGGCAAAATTTGGGATATGTAGAACTGAAGAGAGGGAAATAGAGGGAGAATAGCGAACGGAACCTTTCCCTGAGATAGCAGAGAATGACCCATCTGCTATTCTAACCTTATCTTTACCAGAACAAGTAGCGTAAGAATCAAACATAGAGGAACAACCTGTCATATGATCTGAAGCACCCGAATCTATGATCCACGGAATAGCAGAAGAGGCAGTAAATGCACTAACAGGAGTACCTGTACCTGTGTGAGCAAAATAGGATGAAGTGGAGGCTGCTGTGGAAGTAGGAGCTACAGTAGATGGAGAATCAGCCTGAGCCATTAGGCGCCTGAGAACTTGCATCTCCCCGTGAGAAAAACCACCAACTTGATTGGATGATGCCTGAACTCCAGTACTGAACCCGAAATCAGGCAAAGTGGACTCCGAAACGTGAGCCTGGGCATGAGAACGCACAAGACCACGACTACGACCACCACGTGCACCCCCTCGCCCACGAGGGGGACGACCATGTAACTTCCAACAGAAATCCCGAGTATGGCCGATGTTGTTGCAGTGATCACACCGAAGGGACTCATGATCAATGGGCCTGCTGCTAGTACCAGACTGTGACTTACCACTCTGCAGAGGAGAAACAAGTCCACTATGAAAAACAGATGGACCCTGTGGAATGGCAACCAAGGCAGAACGCTCAGGAGTAGGAGTGTCTAATATAGCACCTCTCCTACTCTCTTCCTGCTGAACAATGGCATAAGCCTCGCCCAATGACGGAAATGGAATACGACCCAACACCTGCACTCTAATCGGATCATATTCTATATCAAGTCCAGCCAAAAAATCATAAACACGTTCCTTCTCCAACCGTTTTAGCCAAGCAGCAGCATCAACAGTACAAACAGCTTGAAATCCCTGATAATAATCAAATTCCTGCCATACTGCATTCAAATCAGCAAAATACACAGCAATAGAACGATGATTTTGTTCCAATGTACGGAGTCTCTTCCTCAACTCAAAACACTGTGCATCATTACCTTGCTGAGAATAGGTTTGGGTTGCAGTAGTCCAAATCTTATATGGAGTATCAAGAAGCAGAAAAGTATGACGAATATCAGCCCTCATAGAATTAAACAACCAGGTCATAACTAACGATTTTTTAGATTTAAATTTCTTCAGTTCAACAGCCTCAACAGGTGGAGCAACAGGACCCTCAATAAACTCTGACATCCCTTTGGCCTCAATAGCCAAAGTAAAGGTGCGAGACCAAATCAAATAATTGGTACCATCTAACTTAATATGGCAAATATCTAGAGAAAAATTATCCTGAATCCCTGTACGACTCAACTCAGTCTGTTTTTTCTCCTCTGATATCTTAAAACAGAACAACAATGCCAAATAAATAATAAACAATACTCCAGCAGCTTTGGAAGTCCACAGAAAAAAACAATAACTAAGGTTCCAGTAGCCTTATAACTTCAAAAAACTACTGTATACCTTCGAAACTTTAAAAAGCTACTGTATACTTCGAAATCTCTTATACCCAGCCTTCAGAATATCTTAATCTCTTACCCAGCCTTCAGAATACCTCTGAAATCTCATACCCAGCCTCGGATCTCCTTCGAATCTGACCCCTTTCACTACACAAGAAGATATAGAGTCCGAAACAAGTAGGAATCTCAATGGGCAAGGTCCGATGTACTCAGAAATGGTCGAAAAACAGCCGGCGTGTGTCGGCGACGGTCAGAAAAACGACGACGGTGGTCGGTGACGCGACACAACGGCTGACGAAGGTTCGTAACTGTGTCCGGCTGGATCTATTTGGGTCAACAACGATCGGCAAGGGGAAAAAGGGATCGTGGCTAGTCGTCGGAATAAGTTACGCAGGTAAATCGTTACCATGCTCTGATACCATGTAGAATTAACGCCAGGATTGAGACCCAAAAACTTAGGGTAATTTTCCTCGTTACGTAAGATTTATACAAGACTAAGAAAGTAATTACACTGAGATCCTTATCTCCTAATCTAATTACACAAGGGCTAAATTATCCACTAATTATACATACACCCATAACTTAACAGATAGTAATATAACTTGGTACCTGCCTTCATCCATTAAAATCTGGATTTAGATTTGCTGTCCTTAGAAGCCGCAAATTAGTTAGTCTGAATCACAAAGCCGGCCCAGATTGTCCAGCTGCGCGCATGTATTGGAATGGACTGGTTTCATATTTGGCTAGGTCGTGGAGCCATTTGATATGTTGGCCTTTTGAGGCTGCTTCTTGGCCTTGATTGTATATGGTTTCATGTTTTGGCAAAAATGTAATGGTGGAAACAATATACAATCAGCCCACATAGCACATGAGATTGGGTCATGTGAGGCTTCAAATGGGAGTTGGACAATCCATCGAGTAATGTTCAAAAAGTTTGTCCGGGATAGGGAAAAAAATTACTATCTAGAAAGAGATGCAAGTATGAATTGCATTGAACTTCTAATATTGGTGGTGTTATTTGCACCTTGACAACTGTCTAGTGGGGGATTATTAGTACAACTGTTCCACTAAACCATTACTACTTCCAGAAGAGAATCAGGCGACCTTGTTTGTTTTGGGTATTTTGAATTTGAATTTATAGATAATGAGTGTAGAGAAAAGTAGATTAATGATTGGAAATAGGGGTAATGATTAGAGAGAGTTAAAGAGAAAAATAAGAGTAATAATTGGAGATAGAGAGGATAATAATTACAAATCCAAAATACCCAACCGAACGGGCTCGATTAGACATTCTCACATGTGGGGTAGCTCTGGAGCAAGAAATTCAACTTCTTAGAATGTCTATGTAGGCAAAGGTGCCAATACCAGGGCGATGGTAGAATTTTAGCTCAGCTGTGACAAAAAAATATGAATTTTATTTTAGTATACATAATTCTATTGTATATTAAATAAAGCGATATAGTTCTTTTGATTTAAAACTTATCGGGCCTAGTAAAATTTGTTTTTGTGGGGCTATATAATCTACGAGCACATAAATCTAAGTAAATTTTTATTCGCTATGGTTCCATATAAATGATATACATTGCAGGGGTTTGCTTGATGGGCCCCCTCAAACCCTAATAATAGAGTCGCCTGTGGCGCATACCCTCTCCACAGATAATAGGGGCCAAGGGGTCCACCTTCGAGGACAGCACAAGTTCAACCATGGTGTCCCATCTTAAGGACCCACGAGCCATTCTTGGTGTGTTCACCATGGCTTTTGCTTGTTCGCCGCTTGCAAGGCATAAATAAAGAATTGACAAGGGCACGTTTCCTCCTTGTGATATGTCGACAAAAGAGGAACTGAGAGATGTGGGATCTCATACTATAAGTGATGGAGATTTCATCATCAAGATATAGACAGGATGGAGGAGATTGTAGAGGTTTTGAGGGCAACATGCCCTTAAGAAAAAGGCGGATCGAGGAGCGCTGGCGGACAAGCGCTCAATTCAGAGTCGCCACATGGATTTAAAGGTTTAACACCCAAGGAACGGAACCGAACTTGAAACACTTTCTACGCTGTTTAATTTGAAAAGGGTGAAGGCATCAGTCCGTTATAATCATATATAGGTTCAGGAGCCAGGTTGCGAGAGAGGAAGAGTTTTAAGGCACCCCTCTCGCCTAATCCGGAGATAGGTCTTTACTTAGGCATTTGCGAAAAACATTTGCGATTTTGTTTGATTAATCAATTCTTTAGCAATTTAGGGGCGGATAATAGTTTAATGGGGATTAAAGCTGTAACACAATTTGTAGGAAGTGAATGGATGGTATGGATGCGAAAGCAGTAAACAGGGTAAGACCAGGTTATGTTTAGAAGAGCAAACCCAATGCACCGTTCCAAACTTGACATGCGCAAGAAGGAACCTGCCTGCACTGACCAAAGCCACTGCACGAAGTTCCAACCTGCGCGCGCCAATATCAAACATGCGCGCGTGGCTTTGCTTTTCTCATAGCCTCTGTTTTTACCCCCTTCTGGGCTCTGGAAGGACCAGTGCACACTCAGGACCAAACCAAACAGTTTATAGTAATTACACTACATAGTTTAAAGGCTGAAAAGCCTAACAAATGAACAAAACACCCCATAAACAGTGTGGAGACAAAACAGTGGCCTAAGGCCAAGTCACCTATGCAAGAGCAACGGAATGGAAAGCCACTAGAATAAGAACACCTGCGCACGCGGGTTGGTAACTTGGGCGCGCCCATTCAGACTCTTTCCAGTACTTGTTCTCACATGACTGGGGCTGTGGGACATGTTTAGATATACCCCAATTGGTATTCCAATAGAATAGGAATAAGTATTGAAATACAAGCTAATAGTTTTAACATAGGAAAGTAGTAAATTGGTTTTACATGCTCGCATGGATTATCTATAAAGAAAACAGCATAAAAGAACAAGGTCCCTGTGCCCACGCAGTTACAAGCGCGCAGTTATAGAGTAGCGCGCACGAGATAAGGACCGACGCGCGTAGGTCCGTTGTTCACACAGTTTTTGAACCTTGCTAGCCTTAGAGCCATGACTGATATTGATTACTAGCCTTAACCCTGCCAGCCCCCTCAGGGATCAGAACAGGAAGCAGCAGGTGTTTATACCTTTGGTTGAGTTTGAATGGATATTTGAGTTTTGATGTTTGAGATTGATTGTGGTGTTTGAAGGTTGATTGTGAACAAGGAAGCTTGGTGATGTAAAATGGTTTTGTTTGCTTGAGGTGTGAAAATAGGGCGTAAGATTTTGTAACCCTTCTTGAACTTAAACTTGGTAACCCTTTGCTTGGGTGAGAGAGTAGAGTATTTATAGAGAATGGAAGAGAGATACCAACCAAAGAAAGGCTAGTGTCTTAGCCCTTAAGCCCATTGGATGAGAGGGAAAATGTGTTTATGGGGTGTAAGGGGTCCCCTGGCAAAGACTGCAATTTGGGCCAAACAGAGCCTTCTTCCGGCCCTAAAAGTCTTCTTGATCATGGCTGAATAAAGGTGATCGGACAAGGTTTGACCAGCGCGTACGAGTCTCAGATTGGCGCGTGCGAGATAAACCAACATGCGCGTTGGTCAACAGTCAAAGTTTGACTATTGACCAACACCTGTCCGTGCGAGCGGGTTCCACACCAACACGTGCCAGTAGGGTTTTGGCTAGGTTCAAGGATTTTTGTAAACACTTAAAACTCAAACATATTATCATTTCCGGGGTGTTCTTGATTCGTTTCATCATTAAAGAATCAAAAACTGAAAGTAAACTAATCTGTAAAGTCCAAGATTGGGGTGTCTACAAGTTTGACGGTTAAGAATATTCGGGTTAATTTACGCTCACCTTAACTAATCCTTCTTTTTCAGTTCGGTCAAAGGTAAGTCATCGGGACTAGGAAATTTCACAAGAAATTGCTTTCTTACTGCCTGACCCTAAAAATCAAACCCTGATCAATTGTGTCAGGAGAAAACCCACCAACTAATTTGACTAACTGTTGGAGCTGTAGAGGGTGCTCTATATCATCATTCACGTTATCTAAATTACGCTTTTAAGTAAAATTGTCGCAAGAACACATCTAACCGTAGTGAGTTTTCCACTCTTTTGTCCTACTATATCCACAAATTTTTTTTTCTGTCTTTGTTCTTGTAAATTTACACCATTATCCTTCCATTTAGTATTATCTTTCCACATAAAAAGATGCACTAATGTAGGAAATTAATCGACAAGAGAGAAGTGGTCTAGTGGTCCACAAGGGATGATTGGAGAGGTTCATATTACCCGAATGGGTTTGCGTCCAAAGTAGGGCCCATCCATTTGCTTTTTTTCCTGCTCTTTTGACTGACAAGTGAACAAACCATTAAAAAGACTCCTGTAGAATACTTTCATCCAATTCTAATTATTAAAAACACTTTTTGACGATTCGAATTGTAGTGCACCCTGTACCAGAGAAACCTCAGCTTCTTTCTACACCATCTAGTTGATTTCCTCCTCCTCGTCCTTTCTCATCTGTCTGTGGTTATAAATCGCTATCAAATAAAGCAGGTTTCATGCCCATACGGCCATACCCCAGTTCTCAAGTGTTGCTCGTGCATTCATTCACTTCATGAATCAAATGCCTTGCCACCTCTCTCTCTCTCTGGGGCTGGACCATTTAGGCACTAGCCTAGGATAGTGGACGAAAAAGTACGAACAGTATAAATGTTTTTGCAACAAATCCTGTGAAACTGACATGTGACATATTTTAACATATACTGTGTATATCATTAATAAGTGTATTTTAAACAGCAACTTGCTATGCATATCAGCATTGTGAATCCTCTGCTTTTTTTTTCTTTCTTTCTTGGTACCTTATTGAAAACAATCTATTGATCTGTAAACCCGCTCATGAAACTTGTCCAAACCGCGCTTAGGGATGTCGTGATTTGGGTATTTCGACAAAGCATTACATTATGGTCTAATCACAATCGTTGGTTTATCAGTGGAGCACACTGGAAGGAGGGGTTGTACGGATATTAAAAAAGCCATCACTACAAAGGAGAGGGGTTGTATGTCCGGTCCACCC